>JAMPIV010011704.1:0-80000 GCA_024509875.1 Oreohelix idahoensis | reverse complement strand
CCAGCAGCCATTCGCTCTCTACCTCATGACAAACACGGGGAAAATCCATTCCCACACTTTTTTTCCAGCTTCTCGGCATCAGTATATATAATAGTGGTGCGTTTTTAATGTGCTACAGGCAAGGTTCTCCAGCTAATCTGCAACAGCTCGAAGCTGCTCTTACACGTGAATGGGACTTGATTCCTCGGAATTTCCTTCAGAGACTTGTTCGTTCCATGCGGAGCCGCTGCCAAGCTGGTTTGCAAGCACACGGTGGACATACGAGATACTGAGGATAGTGTGAATGAAGTTTTTTATTGGTTGCATTTTTGGTTTTCTCCCTCGCCTGCACAGAATGCAATGAATTTCATAACAATCAAATGTACAAATTAATGACCAGCATGAATTCATAGGAAAATGAATAAAGATTCCAAATATGTAAACTTGTAAACACTTATATTTACATTTCACACTCTGTTCCTGGATTATACAGGTGGTGCGTTGTGTGTGTATATATATATATATATATATATATATATTATATATATATATATATATATATATATATATATATATATATTATATATATATATATATATATATATATATATATATATATATATATATATATATATATATATATATATATATATATATATATATATATATATATATATATATATATATATATATATATATATATATATATATATATATATATATATATATATATTTATATATAATATATATATATATGTATATGTATATATGTATATATGTATATATATATATATAATATATATATATATATATATATATGTATATATACATTTATATATATATATATATGTATATGTATATATATATATATATATATATATATATATATATATATATATATATATATATATATATATATATATATATATATATATATATATGGGGGCCGCGCTGGTGTAATGGCTTCGGCGTTGTACTGGCGACCAGGTGTTCATGGTTCAAACCCGGGCGTCGGCGTTTGAAGAAATGTTTACGGCCGGAAATTTGACTGAATAGCCTGAACGGCTCCTGCACATAGATCCCGTGTGGATGGGAAGGAGCGAAGCTCCTGACCGGGTTGGAAGGAAAGTCCACTGACCCCCCAGCCTCGCAATGACATGTCATTGGGCCGAAAGAGCTGGAAAAAGCTCGAGTGCCGCTGGTTATAGAAAAAAAAAAAAAAAAAAAAAAAAAAAAAAAAAAAATATATATATAAATATATATATTTATATATATATATATATATATATATATATATATATATATATATATATATATATATATGTGTGTGTGTGTGTGTGTGTGTGTGATAGGGTGGGCGAGATGATGATGATGCTGTTGTGATATGTGATCACTTTCTTGCACACTCGCAACCGACCCGATCAACAATACAACTCTGATTCTAAGGCAGGGGCTGTATTTATTCATACAACCGTCAGTGACTCAAACCCACAAAGCAAACTAATGAACAAACATCAAACAAGTAACCAAAAAAAAAAAAAAACACACAGCCAGTGCTCAATTGCTAATGAGTTCAAGGCATCTACAGATCGACTTTGGTTTTTTATTCTGGGTGTCTCACATCTTGCCTCTACCGCGAATATCACCAAACTGACCCTTCTCCTGCGTTAGACTTTTCATATGCCAGCGATGAGGGCTCGCACAGTAACGTAAGCTGGGGCTTTGTTGTGGCCCTCGCGTAGTCACGTGGGCTGGCGTACTCGTTGGAGCTCGCACATCGAAAATATATGGCGTTAAACACATAAATATGTCATGAGCTTGAGGGGGCCCCTGGGGTGTTTTTATGGGCCCATCACATATCTCCCTCATGAAGATGTTGTGGTCCCCACAACCTACTCTCCGTCGTTGGCCCTGCGCCTGATTCTTTCTGAGCGGCGAGGCTTGGGGCTCAGTTTCTGTAGGTGGTACTAGCCCGGCTTGTGACCCTCTTGGTCGTCATGTTCCTCGTCGTACGTTGTCGGGCTGACAGTTGCCGTATTTTGGAAGATTCGTCTACTTGTACAGCGTCGCTGCTTGCTTGTGACTTCTGCTTGTCAGTGCATGCAGCTGTCGACTTTGGAGGGGGATTGCTTCTAACGTGTTTTATACTCGTTTCGTGTTGACGGCGGCTTATATTCCCCACAATCTGTTTTAGATGAGTTTCCTCTTCTGAACACCGATGTGCTTTCCCTTTTATCTGCTTAGGACGAGTTTCCTCCCTAAACGACGATCAATTTTCTCGGCGCCCTTAGGGTGACAGTTGTCACGGCCATCTCTTGGCTTGCACGCTGAAGGCAACCTAGTTGTGGCAGTTCGTTTAGGAAAAGAGCTCCTTGATTGACAAACGGATATCAAATGTTATGTGGACATGCACTTTGGAAGCGGGCCTTGAGGGCATGTGGCTTCCATGTGGCATGAGAACTCTCCACAATTGTAGCACCTTAACCTTGTAGGCTTTCTCTGTGCCATGGGTCGCCTCCTACTACCCTTACATTACTGGCCGCTAATACCGCATAAATAGACTGCTTCCATGCCCTGGACAGAAGGTTTGCTTTCAAACTCTACTTGCTCGTTACTGGCCAGACCCCTGAATCCCTTTCTGAAGATCTTGATCTGATGTACGAATACATCAATACCTCCATCATCTGACGTAATAATCCCCCATCCCCTGTCGACACTTTACCATTTGCGAACCCCTTGTCGGTGCAACTGCGTTTGTTGTTACTGCCAGATCCCTGCTTTCGTTGTCAACAGCCTGACTCTCACCTACAAGAAGGTCTAGTTGAGGTTCTTGCTCACACACCCGCTCGTCGTGCTTTGGCTGTTTCCGCGGTTGGCCTGGTGTTTTCTTTCTCTGCACATCCTCTTGTGCTTGCGAACTGGTCTGTGATAGCTGTGCTAGCTGGGACTTTATGAGAGATACTTCTGCATCAAGTGTGTCCTTTTCAGTGTGAGCCTTCAAAGAAAACAGCATATTCCCTAGACCCCTGACTCACGGCCTGGAAATTCCTAGTCAACTCATTGACTAGTTGTCGCTCTCTGTAGGCTTCTTCCACTATTTCGAGTAACCTCAGGGCTGGCCTTGGCTCCGCCACGTATCCGTAATTCTCTAGATACCACTAGTGTAACGTTATTCCACATAACGTCTACCTTATCTTTGGCAGTAAAGGGCGCTACCTTCCACACGACCTCTACGTCTGTCACAAACTCTTGCCAAGTGGGACTTGCCTTGCCACCAAATCGCCTTACCTCCGGCATCGTAACGTATACTACCTTCACATGCGCATTGCTCTGGCCCTCACTTTGCACAACTGATGCACCCATCACTGGTATTGGATCTGCATCCTCGCATTCTCCTCTGCTCGGAACACGTGTACTCCTCGAAGCAATCTTGCTGCAAGAATGCACTGCTGGGTGTTTACAATATTTGTTCGTTTGCTGTTGGCTCGGTGTCACTGTCTGCCTATCATGTCGACGACGCCTATTGTGATAGGGTGGGCGAGATGATGATGATGCTGTTGTAATATGTGATCACTTTCTTGCACACTCACAACCAACACGATCAACAATAAAACTCTGATTCTAAGGCAGGGGCTGTATTTATTCATACAACCGTCAGTTACCCAATCCCACAAAGCAAACTAATGAACAAACATCAAACAAGTAACCAAACAAACAAAACATACAGCCAGTGCTCAATTGCTAATGTGTTCAAGGCATCTACAGATCGACTCTGGTTTCTTACTCTGGGTGTCTCACATCTTGCCTCTACCGCGAATGTGACCGGGGGAGGATGAGGTAAGGAACGGCACCAAAATCAAGTCCTGTGTGACAGTGGACCTTGTGGAAAAGGGAGGAAAATATGTAGATCTCTTGTGCTAAGGGAAATAATCACAAGACTTTCTTTATGGTAGTCCTTCTGGGAAAGACTGGTTATGCACCCGAGATGTTGCTTCCAGAAGAAAGGAACAACCCAGGTAATAAGGAGTACTCGTAAGTGCCTTTGTGGTTTTGAAACTGAACTTGAAGGGTTGACTATAAACAGCAACTTTAACAGTCAATGGAAATTTCAATGGTGCAGAGTATTTGATAAGTCCAAATGGTTATAAAAGATTTTGTTCTTTATTTTCGTTTCGTATTTCAAGTAAATAGTGGCAGCTCGAGAGAAATTTCTGGTGGGGAGGAAAATGAAAACTGCCAGCTTTAGCCTCTAAGGCGAAAGGCTTACGGCTCCTCAATACTATAGTCGTTTTATTGCATCTGTGGAAATCCTAGCGAAATAAAAATTCGATTCGAGACTTCAATTAAAACTAGATCGAGCTTACTTCATGTGGAATGAACCACAAACATAATCGTGGCAGGGGTTAGTGCTGGGTCACTAACTTTCCTGGTTGGTATGAGATCTCTAGACGGTTATATTAATATCCAAACCGTATGAGTCAAGGGCTTTTTCGTTCAGTAGTAGGCGACGCGCCAGGCTGCTCCACACCTCGACTAAAGAACGCCCTATGTTGGTTTGACTCTAGCTTTGAGATAACTGTCACAAGCTCTGACTGATTACTAAGATGCATCAGTCTTTATACTTGTCTGGTGCTATGGCTTGCCAGAGGAAATATTTCTCATTGCAGTTAAGACCGAAAACCTTCTAATGATTGGTCTTGGGTGCTAGTGGACTGTTGAAATAATCTTTAACCTAACCATCTACGAATCCTCTAGTCTAAAATTATTGTTTCTATGTGATGATGACCAACCATTGTTTAAAGTTCTCTCTAATCTAAATGTTTTCCGGTCTGACTTGTATGGAGTCCACACAAGGTTTGATGACATCATAGGTTCATGTGTGTCATGGTTGATGATGTCATTGATTCTTGACTAGTGGTTTATCTACCTCTAACTAGTCATTCATAAATACTTTACTATAAGTTTAACAGTTGTGGCGACGTAGTAGGCCACACTGTTACATACACCCAGGGGCCACCAAAGTGTATCCCGTAGGGAGACACTTTAGTCCCTAAAAATGACTAATCCCTAAAAATGATGAAATAATACCATTGATTTTCACAAGTAATCATGAAAGGGTGGGGACTGATTGACATTGTCAAGGGACATAGATAGGGACTGATGGACATAGTCAACGGACTTTATTAGGGAATGATGGACATAGTCAAGGGACTTATGGGAGAACATGGGAGGACATAGTATAAACAAGTAGCACTGATAATGAGCAAAAATATAACAGTAATGGAACAATCATTAACCAACTAGCAAACCGCTTTTATGGGTTGATAGTTATCAAATATCTCTCAAACATATGCGAATATAAAACATTATAGAACATGACAAGCGAGTTAACGTCGCAAAGGAAAACTGGGAAAGAAAAAAAATGGTGGGTGCCCATAAAGTATGGCGGACGCCCAAAATGGCGGAATTACAAAATGGCTGTCACCCTACACTTCAACTGAAGTGGGTGATGAAATAAAATTAACGGAACAAATGAAATTAAACCACAAAACTTGGTGGCAAGGTATGGGAAACATGGGTAAGTCTCAATAATAAAAATGACTGCACCGGTGTAACAATAACCGGAAACAATGCAAGTATTCGAAACATGGTAATCAACGGACTAAGGTACTCAATGGAGAAATGGCAAATAGTTAAATCACATATGTTGGTGGAACAATAACTGGAAATTCAAACAATCATAACGCAAAATGGAATCATTATCATAATAAGTCATGAATGATGCCAACATTAGTGGCTGGTGAAAATGTATTTTAGTTAAACACTTTTATTAGGTACAACAGAACGAACTGAACACTCAAATCTGGGCCAAATCTTACGTCAAAAGCATAGCAAAAAAAAAAACGTAAAAGATGGTCAAAAGCATAGAGAAAAAAAAAACAAAGGGATTTAAAATACTGTCAAATGCATAGGGGAAAAAAAAAACAAAGGGACATAAAAGATGGTCAAGAGCATAGGGAAAAAAACAAAGGGACATAAAAGATAGTCAATTATTAATTCAGTCAAAAATAACGTAACTTAATGACAATACGCGTGTGAAAGGAAATACATTAGCAATATATGAGGACTACACAGTTCTTTTGAGTCGGGATATCTCCATCATCAATGTGTAAAAGGAGGCCGCAAGGGTAACTGTTCATGTACTGGTAGATTCAGCAATGTTTTTCTTGCAGACTAAAATGTAATAGTTCTCCACAAATAGCGATTCTTGGACTTCATAGCATAACTGGAAAAGTGCGTAAAGTCTGTAACCGAGTATTTTACGCTGTACAACCCAATGCCTAGAATCCGGCTTTTGGCTGGGGTCATGTGTCTACACACAGGGACCGGTACAGTGACATTCATGTGTCATTAGGTCTCTTGTGTGAGAACACAGAAGATCACTACGGTGACACATGTTGTCATTGGGTCTTCTTGTGTTGGGACATGTGGTCTTGACCAGGGCCGGGTTTGGGCGGGGATAATGCAACCTCATGCGAGGAAAAAATATGCGACCTCAAGCGAGGAAAAAAAAAAAAATGTCCGGGTCTGCGTAACAGTTGGTCTTTACTGTAGCATCAGGATCAATCAATTGAGCAGTGGGAGCATAGTGTAAGAGACTTGCTTCGTAATACACGAGAAACAGGGTTTGACACCATGACATCAGGGCAGGAAATGTCAACATGACAGGAGTCGGCATCTGGAGGTAAGTACAGTTCAATACGAAAAACAGGGTTTGACATCATGCTTGAAAATGACATCAGGGCAGGAAATGTCAACATGACAGGAGTCGGCATTTGGAGGTAAGTACCGTTCAATTCTTAAGCATCTTTGCAAAAATGTTCATTGCTTCCAATCCTGCAATGGCTTGGGATGACAGGCGAGGATCGTACTGTATATGTTGGGAGGTGGGAACAATGGCATGGACAACAGGAGTGGACGGGACAGAACGGGAGGGTCGGGGTGGAGGCTGTGGAATGGTAGGAGGACAACGCGGGGAATACGTAATCTACGGGACGGAGGTGTGACAGGTGGAGGCGGAGGGGAAGGACTACGGGAGTGATGAAAACGGGTACGCACATGGGCGGCCTGTTGGAGAAGGTACTTAGGAAGGGGAGCAGAATCGCCAGATGATGTCGAATGACGACGTTTAGAAGGAAAACGAGCTGGGGGAGGAGGAAGATCAGGTTCAGTATCAGAAGAAGCAGAATCGGGGGAACTGTCAAGGTCTGAGGGAGGGGGAGGAAAATAATCAGAGGTTGGAAGAGCAGGTTCAACATCCAAAGAGTCAGAATCGGGGCGGTATCAAGGTCGGAGGGAAGCGGAGAAATAATCAGCGGGAGGAAGAGCGGGGTCAGAGGGGAGGTGTACAGAGGGAGGGGGGAAGTAACGACAGGAGTTGTTGCTGTAAGAGGAGGTACAATAACATCATGCTGAAGTGAAGCATGAGAGGGGCCAGGAGTAATGGAGGGTAACTCAGCTAAACGCGCGTCACGGGAGTGGATACGGGAGTACAGTTCAGGAGGAGGGATAGGACCTTCAGAGGCGGAACAGGAACGATAACGTCTGGTACGATCAACCATACGAGAGGGAGAAGAAGGAGAAGGCACTGAGGAGGCGGAGGGAACAGCAGCTCGACGGACTACTCTAGACCGGAGTCTGTGTAAAACATATCATCTCTGGGAGGACTATCACTATCTGATGAGGAAGCATCATAACTATGGGGCTGAACAGGTGTAAGCGGATCAGGAGGAGTGTTAAGGGAGACAGGGGCAGATCCGATGTCGTCTGATGTAGGACAAAATGAAAGTTCAGACATGGATGGAGAGGATGAAGGGTTATACTGGAGGGTAGCTTTTCGCACGGGGCGGCCAGACGGAAGAGGAGGAGGAGGGACAGTGTAGGGGCGTTGCTCATCTAGTCGCAATTGGGTAGCATGAGCTTTGGTTTCGTGGTGTCGCTCTTCATTCCAAATCACGAAGGTAACAGGGGATGTCTGTTCAACTATCTTGTACCCGGAAAGCCAGCGATGATCAAATTTATCGCTACGGACATGCTTCTTAAACCAGACCAAATCACCAACATGGAAGGAGGGTAAGTTAGTGCCCTTGTCAAGCAAACGCTGTCGCTTCTTAAACGCCTTGAGAGCGTTATGATGAACTTGCTGGTGGGCGGAACGTTTTTGTTGCAGGATAATCTCAATGAGATTATCACCCATATATTTCCGCTGAGGAGTAAGGAGATTATCCAAAGGTAGGCGTGGTTCCCTGCCATACAAGACATTGACACGCAGAGCCTCAAGAGCTTGGGGTAAATAAAAATCCCAATACTGCGGATTATCAGCTGTGAATTTGGAGAGGATGTCATGAAGAGTCTTATGCATTCTTTCATTGCGACCATTTGACTGGGGCCTATAGAAACTAGTCATCTTATGTCTTATATTAAGGGCTGCGAGAGTAGAATGGAAAGGTCGACCAGTAAATTGCTTTCCGTTATCGGAAAGAATAGTCTTAGGATAGCCGTGGCGAGGCACAAAATCATTAAGGAAGATTTCAGTTACTTCTTCAGAGGAAGATCCCCAAAGTGGAAAGCATTCGGGCCAGACAGAATACTGGTCTACAAAATGCAAGACATGGGTATTACCGGACTGAGAAAGAGGATAGGGACCAGAGAGATCAATGCTGACGCATTCCATAGGAAAATGTGTCAGAGACATCAGTTGGGTAAGGATACGCAGAGACCGCATGTTGTGCTGCTTGCATGTTCTACAAGAGTCAACATACTCGGCAACGTCTTTATAGAGAGAAGACCAGTAATATCGCTTAGAAATAATGTCTCGTGTTTTATCTCGCCCCATGTGGCCATTAGAATCATGGAGAACACGAGGGATAAGATGTTTAGGAAGACAGATGACAAGTTTATCTGGACATTTAGGGTTAATCCAGTAAAGAACGTTATCAGAGGACTGAATAGTGTAATTGGAAACGGATTTGGGGTTACGCTGAAACTGAGAGCGAATCTGCAGGAGTGCAGGATCTCGAAGTTGTTCCTTCGCAGTGAAAGAAGGAAAAAGGAGCTCATCAGGAGAGCTAGAAGGAGTGTCATGAGTAGAAATGACAGGAGGAGGATCGTCAGAATTAATGACAAGTATTTCTTTAGCGTTATCGTCAAGGTCTGATGATGCCTTAGGATCTGGTCGAGAAGAATAGGAGGGATCCGTACAAGTATCATATGGAATCCTAGACAAAAGGTCAGCTACAGTGTTATGTTCTCCTGGGATATGCTCAATTGTAGCATCATAACTCTGTAAATTCAGAGCCCAGGTTTGTAGCTTACGGAGTTGCTCAGACGTCTTGGATAGCCAAGTGAGCAAAGGTTTGTGGTCGGTACGTATTAGAACCTTTGTACCGCGTAGATAGAAGTCTAACTTTTGCAAGGCATAGTGTATGGCAAAAGCTTCCTTCTCAGTAACGGTCCATTTTTGTTGAGACCGACTAAGTGCGTGAGAGAGTAACGCAATAGGCATCTCGTTTGGGACTTCGGCAATAATCGGAGGAGAGTCCGAAACGTTGGCCTGGACAAGGCAAGCACCAACGGCCCGAAAAGAAGCGTCCGTATACAAAATCATAGGACGTCTAATGTCTGGATATGCCAAACGAGGAATCTTAGTAAGGGAAGACTTATGATAATTAAAAGATCTTGGCAGTCGTCAGTCCATCGGAAACGAGCATACTTTTTAGTTAGAGCAATAAAAGGTTCAGCAGCTCGAGAGAAATTGATTATGTGCTTTCTATAGTATGAACAACTGCCCAAGAAACCGCGAACGTGGCGAACAGAAGTAGAAGGGGGCATATCACGGATGGCCTGCACTTTAGCATCGTCCGGACGTACCCATCTTGGTTGATTATGAAGCCAAGATATTTAGCTTCTGTCTGTAAGAAGGCACATTGGCTTAACTTGAGCATGACATTATGTACTCTCAAATCGGTTAAAAGCTTTCTCCACATGGAGTAAATGATCCTCAAGGGTTCCTGGAGTGTGAATCAGGATGTCATCAACATAAGCCAAGGCGTAAGATTGCATGCCTTTCAGTACTTCGTCCATGAGGGACATATACGTGGCAGGGCTGGTCTTTAGACCGAATTGCATGACATTCCACTGGTAACTCCCTATGTGTGTACAAAAAGAGGACTTCATTTTGGCTTCCGGTGACATCGGAATGCACCAGAATCCAGAACGGGCATCTAGGGTGGTAAACCACTTAGATTTTCCAACAGTTGCCAAGATATCATCAACCCGAGGAAGGGGGTATGAGATGACTTTGGTGATGGCATTTAAGGCCCGATAATTGCAACAGAAGCGATTAGTACCATCCTTCTTAGTGACTATTACAATGGGGGAAGACCATGAGGATCGGGATCTCTCAATGATACCTGCTGCCAACATATCCGTAATCGATTTCTCCACGATCTCCCTATTCTTAAGTGGAGTGTGGTACGGCTTAAGTGAGACAGGCACTTCAGTCGTGGTATGGATTTCCATTGTTACAGTATTGGTTCTTTTCAGTTCCATGTCTGAGAGAGCAAAGATATCATGATTTTTCTTGACGAACTGACGAATGCGACTGGCATGTGGGGAGTCAGTTGTCACTTGCTCCATTAATTGAGCAAGGCGTGTGGGTGGCACATTCAGGGAGGAGGAGGGAGAAGGAGAAAATTGTGGGAAAAGAGGAGGAGGAGTACGATAACCGGAAATAAAGGTAGGAGAGGAAGGTGAACGGCGCTGAGGAGGGTAGTTACTAAACGATACACGCGCATTAGTAACAGCACCAATGGTGTTGGGGTATGAGGAGGGAGGGTGAGAAATAAAATGTGAAGGAGTAGTGGAGGGGCGGGTATCACACTGTTGCGCACATATTCTTTTGTGTGACGCACATATTACTGTAGGTAGGCATACAAATGTAAAGTATAACTATTTGTCTGTTAAAAGGTATTTTAATTAAGAATCAATGATTTTTAGTCCAAGGGACAGAACCCGGATTGTTCGATGTTGTATTCGGTTCTATGGGTTATCTGTTCTTGTGTCTCAATCTAGCGTAGGAATACTAGACTTACGGCAGTAGTCGTCTGGTATGGCTAGAAACAGTGTGGCCTTGCTTACAAATGTTTATGGCCCGAATTTATATTTATTCCTTGTCTATTTAATGAGATTCGGTCTGATATCTTTGTATCTTTGTATTTCTATGTCGAACTATTTTGTGAACTGAACTCTGGGGTAAAAGGCATTTCTGCGCATGCGTCGATCTAGTGTAGTCAGAGAGAGAAGGCTGTCATGTCGCCGATACTATGGCTGGTCATCTTAGAAAGTTTGAAGATTGATCCCTGTGATTTATTATTGAAAGGAGATTGTTTCTCTAAATGACTGTAATGTCAGAGAATCTCCTAGTGTTCTTTATTAACGCCAAGGAACGGCGTGTGTGATTCATGTGTATGTGTTTTTCTAAAGCCAGGTAAAACCATACCCTTTTGTACTGAACTTTTACTGAAGCCTAGATGAAGACGTATTATCGCACATCTCTCATTAGCGACTACAGATGAAGATGACATATCATCTATTTGATGTAACCAGCCTTATTGATAGCAGAAATCTATGGAAGCCCAATGAGGACATTTACATATGATTAAGGAAATAATTCTGCTTCATTATTTCTCATCCTGGGTGAGCGAACCTCACGAAGGAGAGCCATTTTGGATTCCCGCCATTGCAAGCGGACCATTGTCGGAGAACGTAAAAGATCTTATTATCTGATGTTGGTACAGGGATTGATGTATCTTGAAACCCACTACTGGGATTTAACATTACTACTAGGAACATTTGATGTATCTACGGCTTAAGAAACTTAGCCAGGAGAAGGTTCTGACAGTGAACCATGGTCGATGTTTATGCATCCATCTTCACTGACGCGCTTAGCCAGTTGAAGCCTGAAACGATAGACAACCAGAATATGGCAGACTTTATCCTATTCCTATAAATTTTCAAGCACAGGTTGAGAAGGAGTTGGATGAGATGATAGATTTAAAAATAATTGAACCATCCACTTCTGCATATTCTTCGCCGATGGTTATTGTTCGAAAAAAAGACAATAACATACGTCTTTGCGTTGATTATCGCAAATTGAATCAGGTTACGAAGTTCGATGCTGAACCTATGCCTTTACTAGAAGAGCTACTTACTAGGCTTTCTAAATCTCATTTTTTCACTAAACTTGACTTGTTTAAAGGATATTGGCAAGTTCCGTTATCTGAACGCGCCAAACCTCATACGGCTTTTTCTACACCTAGAGGCCTTTTTCAATGGAATTTTATGCCTTTCGGCCTTATGTACGCTCCAGCAACATTTGTATGCATGATGCGTCGAATTCTATCTTATCGGTCAGATGTCATTGCATATCTAGATGACATCTGTTTTTTCAGTGATACTTGGAAAGATCACTATTCGGGGTTAGATGAATTACTGTCCACCTTACTCGATCACAACCTGACAGCGAAACCCTCTAAAGCCTACATTGGTTTTAGCGAAATTTCGTTCGTAGGTCATGGTTTCCTAAAGACAGAGGACCATAATACCAGTAAAATACTCAACATCTCTATTCCCAAGACTAAAAAGCAAGTGAGAAGTCTATTAGGTCTTATACAATTTTATGGACGATTCATTCCGAATCTATCCTCTATCATGGCACCTCTTTCTTCGTTACTAAAGAAAGGGTCCCCTAATATGGTCCACTGGTCTCAGGAATGCCAATCTTCGCTAGATAAGATCAAAACTACGTTTTCAAGCCCACCTATTTTAGTGTTACCTACTACAGATAAGACATTTGTTCTTCGTAGTGACGCTTCATCCACTGGGATTGGAGCGGCACTAATGCAAGAGTACTCAGGAACTCTGCATCCTGTAATGTATATCTCCAGAAAACTTAATGCTGCAGAAAGGAATTACTCGGTTTTAGACCGTGAATTGTTAGCGATGGTTTGGGCAATTCTCAAACTGCAAAGATTCCTTCTTGGTGCGCATTTCATAGTGGAAACTGACCAGAAAGCTCGTACGGCTATTCAAAGTAAAAACTTGAAGAGCTCGAGATCAACGCGATACGCCATTGCTCTTCAACCTTTCCATTTCTCGGTGCGAGCTATCCGTGGTTCAGAAAATGTAATGGCAGACATTCTGTCAAGATGCCCACATGATTCCACCTAACTGTTAGATTTTTGACTTCTTAATGTGTCTAACTCTACAACAGTTCTTGTCTATATCAAAATATGTACACATTTATAATATGTGATATAGCAATTGTATAAACATTTAGCGGTTCACTAATGTATATTCACCGCTACTCGTTTGATGATTTTTCTTTTGTCAATCATTAACTTATGGTACTTAATATGAAATTGTGATTGAAATTATTGTATGCATTGTGTCATTGCCAGTTGATAAGGGTGGATTTAGGCTGACTTGAAGTACCACCCCTATCGACACCGGGTAGATTGTGGTTGTATTGTAGGGTGTCCTATCTGGTTTTTATTGTTGCCGTGTGTAAGTAGTTGGATAGTCCACAGAGTACAGCACAGGCAAAATGACATGCAAAGTCATAGAAATGGTAAACTGCTCGTGACGTTTATATACCATTTTATTGCACACCACAATAACAGTCACGTTACATACATCATGAGACATCACAGTTCAACAATTGTAGCATTCAGAAATAATATTGGTGCCAACTGATATTCATGTAGGATCCAATCCTCATCAGTCATAGCGTAAACAATACTTCAGTGTATTCGGTATCATAAAGTTCTGGTTCATGGATCTGTATAAATGATATGGCACAGATCTGGGTACCTAAAGTTCATAAATATTAATTCTGCAA
Source organism: Oreohelix idahoensis (assembly GCA_024509875.1). Lineage (NCBI taxonomy): Eukaryota > Metazoa > Mollusca > Gastropoda > Stylommatophora > Oreohelicidae > Oreohelix > Oreohelix idahoensis. The sequence continues at coordinate 66,061 of JAMPIV010011704.1, read as the reverse complement.
CAGTGTCAGCTGCAGATCATCAATGTTCATACATAATAATGAATACTCCCCTCCTGATGCTAGCAGATCAGATGTATACAATAAGTCCATATCCGCACGTGAATAGCATACATGGAGTACAGGTCAACATGACCTTTATAACCTTCCTAAGTCTAACCTTCGACAAAAGGTGTAATCGCTGACCTAGCGATATTCACAGGACGTAGAACTGTTCCTCGGGCTTAGGATATCCCGTACACATATAAATCACAGGTATGAAAATACCTGGGGCGTGACATCTATTAGAAGAACCTTTCTTTCTGTAATGTATACGTGAGCAGAGATCGACCATTGTCAAACATAAGTAAAGTTACAGATTGGATGTAAATGAGGCATTACCTTCGTTCGAAAATCCACACCACAGAAAACATACGCCTCCAGGCGTTTTAGAATACTCAAGGGAAGGACCTTGTAAGCTAACTATCTCACAATAAGGCTCCTAATCCCAAACAAAATCACAGAGACGCCAAAACGCGTCCTTTCTGCTTCACAGCTTTACATCGTCTCCCAGACAAAGAAACTTCCCAGACGCCTCTCGTCCGGACATCCGCAGAACCTCTACACTTGAAATAGCGATCAAACAAGACGATCTAAGAACATTCGAGATAAGATTTAACTAGATCGAGCCTTATTTGGACATGAACAGAGACCTCAACACAGGTTTCAGACATTCCAACAACAGTTGACCGATACTACCAAATAAGGAGAATGGTCACACTTCGTTAATAAAAATGTGGACCGACCGTGTCTCGACACAAGAGGAGGTAACATCATTATTAAATGATACTCTCCATATCCTGAGTTATGTAGCTTTGACCGACAAGAAATTAAAGTGTACTTTCAGACAATCTAATAACACAATGTCTTTATCAAAAATGATCATACAATGTCTTGATTAAAAAAAAATGATCATATAATGACTTTAGAAAAAATGAAGATCTGTGCGTAACATTACCGCACCCTCCCGGGAAAAAAAAAATGAAACTTTTTTTTTTTGAATCCTGGAGCCGGGCAAAACCCTAGGCTCCTAACGCACGTATGATGCGCGGATATATTGCCTAAAAATGAGGCTAGCTCAGATCCTTAGAGAAACAAAAATTTACCTAAGTATACGCGTATATATTCCAGGAAGGTGCCACCAACACACACGCCACAATGATGGCAATATCATAATGAAAGACAAATTATACTCATACAAATCTATGAAATTAAATATATTATCATAGTATTATACAATGAAGTGTTGTGGAAACAGCGGTGTAATATACCAATATACCGCAACATAATATTACACATATTTAAACAAAGAGTACCTTATATAATGAATTATTAAACATTACTAATACATGTGCTGTTTCTCGTAGACCTAAATACAATAGATACAAGAAGATGTGGACATCATCCGCTCCCAATCCAGGACAGGACTAGATAACTTCAAAGTTCCACAATGCACAAAATCTCGCAGACTTCAATGATGTGCTGCGAAAATATCAATAACACAAATCTTTAAGACAAATGTTAAATCTCTTAATACAATCATTAAAATATAATAACTAAATGTGGCCATGTGATCTTTTGGCCCGTATATCGCTAACTAAGCCTTCTTCTGTTATGCTCAAATCGGTAACAGAAAAAAAAGAAATTACATGGTACAACGTTATAAATTCCCAAAAAAGTGAGAAAATATGTGCTAATATGACATTATAGTATTGAATTGTATATCAGGAAATATATATGACAGAAGAATTATGTGGAATCGTGTGGGCACCTGGACAGAATGTCCGCGATCACATTATCCGAACCACGGATAGCTCGCACCGTGAAATGAAATGGTTGAAGAGCTATGGCATATCGAGTAGACCTCGAGCTCTTCAAGATTTTGCTCTGAATAGCAGTAAGAGCTTTCTGGTCGGTTTCCACAATGAAATGTGCGCCTAGAAGAAATCTTTGTAACTTCAGAATAGACCATACCATAGCCAATAATTCACGGTCTAAAACCGAGTAATTCTTTTCTGCAGCATTTAATTTCCTAGAGATATACATCACCGGATGCAGAGTATCAGAATACTCCTGCATAAGTGCTGCCCCAATCCCAGTTGACGAGGTGTCACTTGGAAGAACAAAAGTCTTTTCAATAGTAGGTAACCTAAGGATAGGTGGAGATGAAAATAGAGTTTTCACCTGGTCCAATGAGGATTGACACTCTTGAGACCAGCGGATCAGATTAGGCGATCCTTTCTTCAGTAAAGTGGAAAGCGGTGCCATAATGGAGGACAGATTCGGAATGAATCGTCCGTAAAATTGGATCAAACCTAAGAGACTCCGCACTTGTTTCTTCGTCTTAGGGACAGAAATGTTAAGTATTTTTGAAACATTGTGATCCTCTGTCTTTAAAAGACCATGACCAACACGATGACCCAGGAAAGAAATCTCACTAAATCCTATAAAGGCTTTAGAGGGTTTTGCAGTCAAGTTATACTCGCGAAGAGTAGACAGCAATTCGTATAAACCCAAATAGTGATCTTCCCAGGAATCACTGAACAGACAGATATCGTCTAAGTATGCTATGACATCTGTACGATATGCGAGAATTCGCCGCATCATGCGTACGAATGTAGCAGGGGCGTTCATAAGACCGAAAGGCATGAAATTCCATTGGAATAAACCCCTAGGTGTAGAAACAGCTGTAAAAGGTTTGGCACGTTCAGTTAAAGGAACTTGCCAATAACCTTTAGACAAGTCTAGTTTGGTAAAGAACCTAGAACTAGAAAGTTTATTTAGTAGCTCTTCCAATGAAGGCATAGGTTCAGCATCGAACTTCGTAACTTGGTTCAATTTGCGATAATCTACGCAAATGCGAATGTTATTATCCTTCTTTCGAACAGTAACCATAGACGAAGAGTATGCTGAAGTGGATGGTTCAATGATTTCCAATCGAATCATTTCATCCAATTCTTTTTCGACTTGTGACTGAAAATGGATAGGTATCGGATAAGGTCTGACTCTGATAGGATTATGGTCAGTAAGCACTATGTCATGTTCGATGACATGTGTGTGTCCCGGGATGTCTGTAAGGACATCCTGAAACGTTTGCAACATCGAAGAAATTTGTCGATGTTCCTCAGCGGAAAGATTAGGAGAAACGGTAATACTCGTAAGAATATTTATTGGGTCTCATCGCTAATATTATCGGCAGTGATAAGATCGTGTAGTAAAGACATAGGGCCGCGCGGTTGCGCGCCAAAGACAAGTTCAAAAGGAGAAAATCCTGTGTGTTCATGGGTAACCTCTCTATTTTCCCAAGTAAAGTTTTTAGAGTCCTATTCAAACGCTCAACTAACCCATTAGACATTGGGTGATAGATACTGCTGAGAGACCTTTTAATATGTAGCATAGACATTACCTGTGACATAGTGTCTGATATAAGTTGAGTGCCATGGTCTGATAATATTTCTCCGGGGAAACCCAAGCGAGAAAATATCAGCCAAAGAGCGTCTGCGATATCAGCAGTTGAGATGCTCTTGAGAGGTATAGCCTCTGGCCAATGTGTGCACATATCGACACATGTAAGGATAAATTGATGTCCTCTGGCCGACTTAATCCTAAAAGGACCGATAATATCTATTGCCATTTTTTGAAAAGGGCAAATAGGAATGTCAGCAGCCTGGATAGGCGCAGCATGTCGTGGTCCTTTAGATTTGACCTCCTGACATACTTTGCAAGAACGACAGTAAATTCGTATGTCCTTGCTCACAAATGGCCAAAAGAAAGCCGCAAGAACCCTCGACTTTGTACGAGAAAAACCCATATGTCCAGCACATTGCGAGTCATGAGCATGTTGCAATATTTGCAATCTCATACTCTTAGGCACGAGAATTTGTGAATGAGTGGACGTAGACGAGTCTTGTACCATACGCACAGGTACGCCGTTCTTCATAGAAATCCAAGACTTTCTATTAGTATTCTGATTTGGATCACCTTTTTTTGCTAGAATGAAGAATTTTTGCAAAGAAGGATCTTCTTCTTGCAATTTTATAAATGAGTCACGTGAAATAATCAAGTGACTATTTTGGCTATCCACTTCCTCATTATTAGTTAATGAAGTTTGAGGTGGATCCAGAGCATGCGCTCTTGTGACCACCGCATTGGTAGAGCTTCGATGTTTTGCTCTTCCCAAACAGCAATTTGCTGTGGGGTACATTCCCTAACTCCGTGAATATGACCAATAATAAGGTCCGCAATAGGGTTTGGAAGAAGACACGCGTGGACATCTCCCGTAAAGAAAGGAGTAGCAATATGTATTATGGCTGTAGGATACTTTTCCAAAGTGCCACCAAATGTGACACATTTGATGACCTTTCCTGTAGCACAGGATGGATTTACAAGAGATTGCCTAACACCAACAGTAGTACATCCAGAATCAAACAAAACTGAGACTGGATTACTATTCACAAGACCCTTATGTAGTATAAGAGAACCCCTCCCGTCATGCGCAACATTAGCAGGAAGAGCGGGAAGAGGATGACCACAGCTTAAAGTTGTTACGGTAGTCGGGTCAAATAAAGTACTGCATTGGATACATTTATTTGCTATACCAAAATCGAAAGATGAACATCCGATAGCATTATGGTCTTTATTATCATTAACCTGTTTATCTGCTCCCTGAGATTCTTGTTGTACAGAGTTTGTCTGTTGATATCTTTTTCTTTTAAGTTGCGATCTACCGCGACCATTATTGCCTCTGCAATTATCATTAAACTCTCTACTGTAGTTGTTATCCTGGTTTGAATTCCAGTTTCTATAACTGTCATTACCATTTCTATACTGTTGAGAACCTCTATTATATTGGTTTTGAGGTCTCCGAGAAAAAGATTTGCCTCTATACTGATTACCTTTGTGAAAATGTCTAAAATTATAGGGAGTAGTATACCGTGGAGTATCAGGTTGTCTCCAGTTCTGCGAAGAAGAATCACCCTGAAATTGATCACTATGATTCTGAGCATAATTACGGTTACCCTTCTTATTAAAATTTTGTTGGCTACCCTGAAATTTACGCATGAAATTTGGGCCATAAGGTGCTGCCGAAGCAACTGGCAGACCTTTTACTTTAGAGTTGCCAATGGTTACATGAGGATGCGCAGTAACATACTGGCAACAGTATTCTTCCATTTCTTTTACGTTTTTAGGCTTACGCTCATGAAGAAAAGCAAGAAAAGATTCATTGACAGAAGACATTATTTTGTCTCTAAGCAGTAAGTCCATAAGTGCTTCATAGGTATGTTCTGTCTTAGACAACTCAACCCAACGTGTAAAAGTAATACGTATCTTTGATATGAATTCAGAGAATTCTACTCCAGTTTCAGACAACATATTTTTAAATTGAAGACGATAGCCGTCTTCGTTTAGTTGTTATTTCTTTAACAAGACAGCCCTGACAATCTCATAATTGTCCCTGTCAGGTTCATCTACCATGCCTAACATAGTCAAAGCATCACCGTTAAGTATTTTGGACAAATGAAACACGTAAAGTGATTTATCCAAGTTATGTATTCTACATGAACGTTCCATTCTCTCTACATAAAACGTTATATCGTCAATGGAAGCATTGAATGCTGGTAGATTAAGCTTGAAATCAACAGCATTAGACTTATTAGAAGATGATACCTTATTTGGATCATTAGCATTACCCAAGTTCATCAACTTTAACTTTTCTAACTCCAAAGCTAAGAGTTTTTCTTCATGCTCCATTTTTGCTTTTCTCTCATCAGCCTCTCTTTGTAACTTTTTTTCTTCAGCCTCAGCCTGAAGTCTCTTATTTTCAGTCTCTATTTCTAGTCTTTTATTCTCAGCTTCTTTTTCAAGTCTTTTATTCTCAGCTTCTTTTTCAAGTCTTTTATTTTCAGCCTCTCTTTCAAGTTTTTTGTTTTCAGCCTCAATGTGTAGTCTTTTCTCTTCAGCTTTTGCTTCTCCTTCTCTTTTTTGTTTTTCCATCTCCATTTGGAATCTCTTTTCCTCCACCTGTATCTGCAATTTCTTTTGTTCAGCTTCCATCTTTAATGCTTTATCATATTGAGTAATTGCAAATTCTTCCAACTTATCACCTGTCTTGCCAAGGGCTTTCCCTTGTTCAATAAAGTAATCAAGTGTAGACATGATGTCTAATATTATAAGTCACCAAATCTGAAATATTTAATTAATGTATTTCACTCTTAATAGTGACAAGACTTAAATAAGTACTTTTATAATCACAATGTTTAACACAATCTCTGTGGGAAACAAGTCTTTTACACCAAACTTGAATTATCAAATGTATAATAATATCACAAGTCACTTCTTAATCATGAAGGCACTACACACATCAGTGCAAAACCATCAGTTGTTTATCATAACTGCACAATGTAATAGTGCATGAACAAATGTACTAGTTAGTTATGATAAGTGCACTATAAATCAATAGTGCATGAGCAAATATGTAACAATAGTGAAAGCTAATTACTCAAGAACTATGTAACCTATAACAAAGAACAAAGACAATGTAAACAATAACAAAGATCAAAGTCAATGTAAACAACAACAAAGATCAAAGTCAATGTAAACAACAACAAAGATCAAAGTCAATACGAAAACATTCGCATAAGTCAACTAAATAAATAGCAGAACTAAAAGGAAAATATCACAAAAAATGTGATGACAAAATGCGAAGAATGTACACAAACAAATGACGTCACAATGTATAAACAAAAACGGTGTATAGAACTGAATAATAGAAAAGGGGAGACCTACAAATACAAAAAAATCAAAACTAAACTAAAGAATGCGAAAAAATACCGAAAATAACACTGACCATGTCGTCACAACTAACAAATATAGCAATAAATATTGCTAACAATTTCCAATTAAGGAAATTGCTCCTAACAGAACGCTATCATAAGACCTCTATGACGTGGTATTTCTTATGACAGTCACCTCCCAGCCAGACCCGCTGAAATATAAACATATAAATATACAAATACAAATAACATATAACATGTAAACATGTAAATAAATAGCAAAAGTGTGTGAAAGAATTCAGAAGGCTCAGCTAGAACATAAGGGCACAGTTCACAAACAAAACAGGCCACTTAACTTCTATGTGTCCAAACGTCAGCACGGTGCAGAACAGGTTGAGATCAGCATTCTGAGGATAATGATCCAACGTTGATCACCATCTGCTCCTATAGACAGCCATGACGCTGGAAAATGAGCTTCTGATACCGGAACAGTTGTTACGGCACTTGCCCGTCTGAATCTTGTAAATCGCCTTAATCGGCACTTGACCTTCTGAATCCGCAACAGTAAATCGATTCAATCGGCACTTGTCCTTCTTAATCAGGAAACTTTGATAACTTGCCGAGCAGCGCCGGGTACTTTGAAAAAATTTCATGGAAAGTAGTGGTTGAAACTGTAATGTTGTCTTGTAGTATGATGATGATGTCTGGGTTTTGTTGCGTCCCTTGAGAGCTGGTACCAGAATAAACCAACTATTGGCCACCATGAAATGATAAGGGTGGATTTATGCTGACTTGAAGTACCACCCCTATTGACACCGGGTAGATTGTGGTTGTATTGTAGGGTGTCCTATCTGGTTTTTATTGTTGCCGTGTGTAAGTAGTTGGATAGTCCACAGAGTACAGCACAGGCAAAATGACATGCAAAGTCATAGAAATGGTAAACTGCTCGTGACGTTTATATACCATTTTATTGCACACCACAGAGACAGTCACGTTACATACGTCATGAGACATCACAGTTCAACGATTGTAGCATTCAGAAATAATATTGGTGCCAACTGATATTCATGTAGGATCCAATCCTCATCAGTCATAGCGTAAACAATACTTCAGTGTATTCGGTATCATAAAGTTCTGGTTCATGGATCTGTATAAATGATATGGCACAGATCTGGGTACCTAAAGTTCATAAATATTAATTCTGCAACAGTGTCAGCTGCAGATCATCAATGTTCATACATAATAATGAATACTCCCCTCCTGATGCTAGCAGATCAGATGTATACAATAAGTCCATATCCGCACGTGAATAGCATACATGGAGTACAGGTCAACATGACCTTTATAACCTTCCTAAGTCTAACCTTCGACAAAAGGTGTAATCGCTGACTTAGCGATATTCACAGGACGTAGAACTGTTCCTCGGGCTTAGGATATCCCGTACACATATAAATCACAGGTATGAAAATACCTGGGGCATGACATCTATTAGAAGAACCTTCCTTTCTGTAATGTATACGTGAGCAGAGATCGACCATTGTCAAACATAAGTAAAGTTACAGATTGGATGTAAATGAGGCATTACCTTCGTTCGAAAATCCACACCACAGAAAACATACGCCTCCAGGCGTTTTAGAATACTCAAGGGAAGGACCTTGTAAGCTAACTATCTCACAATAAGGCTCCTAATCCCTAACAAAATCACAGAGACGCCAAAACGCGTCCTTTCTGCTTCACAGCTTTACATCGTCTCCCAGACAAAGAAACTTCCCAGACGCCTCTCGTCCGGACATCCGCAGAACCTCTACACTTGAAATAGCGATCAAACAAGACGATCTAAGAACATTCGAGATCAGATTTAACTAGATCGAGCCTTATTTGGACATGAACAGAGACCTCAACACAGGTTTCAGACATTCCAACAACAGTTGACCGATACTACCAAATAAGGAGAATGGTCACACTTCGTTAATAAAAATGTGGACCGACCGTGTCTCGACACAAGAGGAGGTAACATCATTATTAAATGATACTCTCCATATCCTGAGTTATGTAGCTTTGACCAACAAGAAATTAAAGTGTACTTTCAGACAATCTAATAACACAATGTCTTTATCAAAAATGATCATACAATGTCTTGATTAAAAAAAATGATCATATAATGACTTTAGAAAAAATGAAGATCTGTGCGTAACACCAGTATTGTAGTATACGTTGGTGACATCTCCCTGGAAATATTTATACTTAGAGAGATGCTTTCGCTAAGATGTTGAGATATATTCTCACTTTGCCTTAATTTGGCATTATAAATTGCTGATATTTGTCATCTGCGCATTATTCGTGCGTTGTGAGCCTATTGTATGTTGCTCTCAGATGAAAAAAAAATGATTCTCATTTTTTTCCCGGGGGATGTGGTAGTCTGTTGCGCACATATTCTTTTGTGTGACGCACAGATTACTGTAGGTAGGCATACGAATGTAAAGTATAACTATTTGCCTGTTGAAAGGTATTTTAATTAAGAATCAATGATTTTTAGTCCAAGGGACAGAACCCGGATTGTTCGATGTTGTATTCAGTTCTATGGGTTATCTGTTCTTGTGTCTCAATCTAGCGTAGGAATACTAGACTTACGGCAGTAGTCGTCTGGTATGGCCAGAAACAGTGTGGCCTTGCTTACAAATGTTTATGGCCCGAATTTATATTTATTCCTTGTCTATTTAAGGAGATTCGGTCTGATATCTTTGTATCTTTGTATTTCTATGTCGAACTATTTTGTGAACTGAACTCTGGGGTAAAAGGCATTTCTGCGCATGCGTCGATCTAGTGTAGTCAGAGAGAGAAGGCTGTCATGTCGCCGATACTATGGCTGGTCATCTTAGAAAGTTTGAAGATTGATCCCTGTGATTTATTATTGAAAGGAGATTGTTTTTCTGGATGACTGTAATGTCAGAGAATCTCCTAGTGTTCTTTATTAACGCCAAGGAACGGCGTGTGTGATTCATGTGTATGTGTTTTTCTAAAGCCAGGTAAAACCATACCCTTTTGTACTGAACTTTTACTGAAGCCTAGATGAAGACGTATTATCGCACATCTCTCATTAGCGACTACAGATGAAGATGACATATCATCTATTTGATGTAACCAGCCTTATTGATAGCAGAAATCTATGGAAGCCCAATGAGGACATTTACATATGATTAAGGAAATAATTCTGCTTCATTATTTCTCATCCTGGGTGAGCAAACCTCACGAAGGAGAGCCATTTTGGATTCCCGCCATTGCAAGCAGACCATTGTCGGAGAACGTAAAAGATCTTATTATCTGATGTTGGTACAGGGATTGATGTATCTTGAAACCCACTACTGGGATTTAACATTAATACTAGGAACATTTGATGTATCTACGGCTTAAGAAACTTAGCCAGGAGAAGGTTCTGACAGTGAACCATGGTCGATGTTTATGCATCCATCTTCACTGACGCGCTTAATTGACTTCTAGCCATGAGTGAGTGAGATTGCTCCATTGTCAACTCTCAGAACATTTTCCACCATTCGCATACATGTGTATTCTCACTCCAAATCTACACACCACTGAGTAGGTCGAGTTGACCTTTGTTTGTCTTCATTTTGACAACACCCACCAACACCATATAGCAACTCTAGTGAACCAGCACTAGTTGGAGCAACACTGGTGGCCAGCAATACTACCAGTAACACACACACTGTGGAGAGAGGAACAGAGGCCCGAGGAGGTAGGGAATGTGATGCTAAGTGAGCAATCACTGTACCACGTTGGATAGTCACAGGTTTCCCAGAAGTATTTAACAACATGACGGGAAAATCACGCTTAGTGGAAATCTGAACAATGCCATCATCAACATTGATGCAGGGGTCATCAATGATGTCAATATTAGGCAATGGTTCCACCATGACAGAATGGCCAGAAGAGACATAGTCAGATCGTTTGACCCGACCAGTAGCTATAGTCAAAGAGTGAGGCTTTAAGGTTACAGGAGCAATGAGGCGGACAAGGGATGCAATGTGGACATCATCCTGAAGAGGGATGTATTCACCATTGACGCGAATCTGTCGTAAGTCAAAATAGATTCGGGCGTGATGACGAAGGAGGAAGTCACGGCCAATAATAAAGTTGCGGGACATGCCTCTTGTGATGATAAATGGATGGACAACAGATTGTGAACCAATCTTGAGGCTTATCATGGCAGTTCCAATGGAACGCAAAGGTTGGCCAGTAACGGAGGCTAAAGGAGTAGAAGAAGGAAAAGATTTTACGTGCCTACGAATCTGACGAAACAACTGTTCACGGATTAGGCTAACAGTTGCTCCAGTATCAACAAGAGCACGGTAGCTTTTCATGTTGATGGAGATAAGGCACGATGAAGGATCCGGAGTGACAGAAGGAGGAGAAACATAAGAAAGAGAGGCGGAAGACACCGAAGGTTGGTAGGAAAGAAAACAATTATTACGGAAGGACCTATGTGAGGATGGTTGCAGGTTACCCGGTATGGTCCTAGCTACTGAGCAACCCAAGAGTTTCCCTGATTCATTAAGGGTGTAGGACGGGACTGTCTATGTGAAAAGGAACGTGGATGACCTTGGGGGAGGGTACAGGAGCGGTAGGGAGCCATGAAGGTTGGTGAGGTCGTTGCTGCCTGTTCTGGTAATGTTGTCGCTGTGGTACGGGATTACTTTGAGTCTGTGGAGTGTATTGCGGCCGTTGAAAACAGTTGCGCGAGACGTGTCTCCTTTGCCCACAAGTGTAACATATTACTAAAGTTACTTGATGGACCTGTGGCGCTGGTGGATGATGAAGGCGTCGAGGTTGGCTCTGATGGTGACAATCATTAGAGGGGGGCTGTGGTAATCTCGAAGGTTGCTGCCAAGAGTGGCGGCAATGGCTAACGTCCATCGGTTCTTCGTCAATTCTGTGATCAAGACGAGGCTCACGACCGAGACGGTTGGTAAAGCGTTTCTTTACATTGTCCTCTGTGATGGCCCGTTGAATCGCATCCGTGACAGTCTGAGGATCCTTGCGGATCAAATGCAATTTTAATGTGTCGGATGATAACCCATCAATAAAAATACCGACAAGCTGCCGATCAATATCCGCAGATGTGGACGAAGAATCAATGAAGGCATCCTCAGCCAAGTTCAATAGTCTGTCAGCATAGAATTGGACAGGTACCTGTCTATCCTGGCGTATTCCACGAAGAAGAGTCCACGCGTGCTGACAGTCAGTTATGAAAGAATAACGGCTTACCAGTGCCCTCTTTAGTGAAGCGAACGTTTCATTAGGAAAAAGTTGTGCACGACGGCGCAGAAAATCAGTTACTAATGACTGTGAAGAGAGGAATGCTTTCGGTCCACATCGGTTGCCGAAGGGATCAAAGATACAAACTTGTCAATGTCAATAAGCCATTGGCGAAATTGAGTAGCATCACCATGAAACGACTTGACAATGTTATTAATATTTTGGAAGTTGGCGCTCTGTGTTATGGAGCTAAGAGTACTAGCAATTGACTGTAAACGTGCTAGAAGAAATTTCAGAAGAATCAGGCAAATTTTGACTCACTGCTTGTTGCTGTGATAGTTGTTGTTGAAGCAGTTGATTTTGCTGTTGCAACAAAAATACTTGATGCTCAAGCTGTTGAGTAGCTGAATCCATCGTAAAAAAGCAGTTACGAGCTGGTTCACGGCGCCATAATCACGTCTATGTGACCGGGGGAGGATGAGGTAAGGAACGGCACCAAAATCAAGTCCTGTGTGACAGTGGACCTTGTGGAAAAGGGAGGAAAATATGTAGATCGCTTGTGCTAAGGGAAATAATCACAAGACTTTCTTTATGGTAGTCCTTCTGGGAAAGAATAGTTATGCACCAGAGATGTTGCTTCCAAAAGAGAAGAACAACCCAAGTAATAAGGAGTACTCGTAAGTGCCTTTGTGATTTTGAAACTGAACTTGAAGGGTTGACTATAAACAGCAACTTTAACAGTCAATGGAAATTTCAATGGTGCAGAGTATTTGATAAGTCCAAATGGTTATAAAAGATGTTCTTTATTTTCGTTTCGTATTTCAAGTAAATAGTGGCAGCTCGAGAGAAATTTCTGGTGGGGAGGAAAATGAAAACTGCCAGCTTTAGCCTCTAAGGCGAAAGGCTTACGGCTCCTCAATACTATAGTCGTTTTATTGCATCTGTGGAAATCCTAGCGAAATAAAAATTCGATTCGAGACTTCAATTAAAACTAGATCGAACTTACTTCATGTGGAATGAACCACAAACATAATCGTGGCAGGGGTTAGTGCTGGGTCACTAACTTTCCTGGTTGGTAGGAGATCTCTAGACGGTTATATTAATATCCAAACCGTATGAGTAAGGGCTTTTTCGTTCAGTAGTAGGGGACGCGCCAGGTTGCTCCACACCGCGACTAAAGAACGCCCTATGTTGGTTTGACTCTAGCTTTGAGATAACTGTCTCAAGCTCTGACTGGTTACTAAGATGCATCAGTCTTTATACTTGTCTGGTGCTATGGCTTGCCAGAGGAAATATTTCTCATTGGAGTTAAGACCGGAAACCTTCTAATGATTGGTCTTGGGGGCTAGTGGACTGTTGAAATAATCTTTAACCTAACCATCTAAGAATCCTCTAGTCTAAAATTATTGTTTCTATGTGATGATGACCAACCATTGTTTAAAGTTCTCTCTAATCTAAATGTTTTCCGGTCTGACTTGTATGGAGTCCACACAAGGTTTGATGACATCATAGGTTCATGTGTGTCATGACTGATGATGTCATTGATTCTTGACTAGTGGTTTATTTATCTCTAACTAGTCATTCATAAGTATTTTACTATAAGTTTAACAGTTGTGGCGACGTAGTAGGCCACATTGTTACACGAATATCACCAAACTGACCCTTCTCCTGCGTTAGACTTTTCACACGCCAGTGATGAGGGCTCGCACAATCACGTAACCTGGGGCTTTATTGTGGCCCTTGCGTAATCACGTGGGCTGGCGTACTCGTTGGAGCGCGAACATCGAAAATATATGTCGTTAAACACATAAATATGTCATGAACTTGAGGGGGCCCCTGGGGTGTTTTTATGGCCCCATAACACACACACACACACACACATATATATATATATATATATATATATATATATATATATATATATATATATATATATATATATATATATATATATATATATATATATAATATATATATATATATATATATATATATATATATATATATATATATATATATATATAATAGTTGCCCATCGCAAGCGAAGATGGCGACAGCTTCAGACTTGAGTTGTGACACATGTGTGCAGTGATCTCATGTGGCTAATTAGTCCTATGTTGGCCCTACAGGCCCTGCCACATACGGGGCACACATGGTTAGAGTCGATAGTAGTGTAGTGTTGCTGTGCATTCTGGCCTTTCTTGCAGCACGCTTGTCTTCTACCTTATCAGCTAAATTCTGTTCTGCAATGCGAGCGCCTTGAGTAATGTTTGTCCGTTAGGCACAGCGATCCTGTGCGATAGTCTCCCAGGAGGAGACATCAATTTTGAAGCTGGTCAACGATGCTTTCAGTGTGTCTTTGAGGCGTTTCTTTTGTCCCCCTGCTGTTCGCTTACCCATGGAGAGTTCGCTGTACATCAACTGCTTTGGGATACGTTTTTCGGGCATGCGAACAACATGTCCAGCCCATCTAGTTTGGGCCCTCTGCAGCAATGTGTAGATGCTTGAGATATGTGCTCTGTTGAGGACCTCAGAATTAGATACTCTATCATGCCACTTGATCCTGAGAATCCTGTGAAGACAGCTCACGTAAAAATTATTAAGCTTCTTGGCGTGTCTGCTATACACTGTCCATGTTTCACAGGCATACAGGAGGGTAGTGAGTACTATTGCATGATATACTTTTATCTTGGTGGCGGCACTAATTCCTTGTCGATACCAGACATTTACTCTTAGTCTTCCAAAAGCTGCACTTGCATTTGCAATTCTGTTGTTGACCTCGGAGTCGATATTCGCATCTTTGGTAAGGGTACTGCCTAGTTAAGTGAAGCTGTCCACCACTTGGAGACGTTGGTTCTTTACTGTGATATTTGGTTCACAGTAAGGTTTCCCAGGAGCAGGTTGCAACATTACTTCAGATATCTTCGTGTTGATGGTAAGACCAAAGTCATCACACGCTACCGAAAGCCTCCTCATATTGTTCTGCATGTCCAGTTCTGTGCAGGTGTTGAGGGCACAGTCGTCCGCAAAGACGAGGTCAGAGATCATTGTTTCATTCACCTTCGTAAAGGACTGTAATCGTCTCAAATTGAACAGCTTCCCATCTGTCCTGTATCTGATGTGTACGCCGTCACTACTGTCATGCGTAACGTTTGACAGCATGGCAGCAAATATCATACTGAATAGTGTCGGGGCGAGCACACAACCCTGTTTGACACCGTTTGTGACGGGAAAGGGTTCAGAAGGTTCTCCATCATTCAATACGCGAGCAATCATACCTTCATGAAACTGGCGGACAATTGAGATGAACTTATCGGGACAGCGAAATTTCGCCATAATTTTCCATAGTCCGTCCCTATTGACAGTGTCAAAGGGCTTGGTCAAGTCAATAAATGTTGTGTATAGGTCACTGTACTGTTCCTGGAATTTCTCCTGAAGTTGGCGAGCAGCAAATATCATATCGACGGTCTCGCGGCCTGCTCGGAAACCACACTGACTCTCTGGAAGTAAGTCCTGCGATTCGAGATGAACAGTCAAGCGATTGAGCAGGACTCGAGTTAGGATTTTGCCCGCAATAGATAATAGGGAGATTCCCCTATGGTTGTCACATGATTGATGATTTCCCTTTCGCTTGTATATGTGAACGATGGTGGCATCTTTTAATTCCTGTGGTATCTGTTCTTCATCCCAGACTGAGTGGAAGAGGTCTGTTAGTCTCTGCAGCAGCATGCTGCCTCCAGCTTTATAAATCTCAGCAGGAATAGCATCTGATCCAGGGGCTTTGCCGCTGGACAGTAGACTGGCTGCTTTCTTGACCTCTTCCACGCTGGGTGGAAGGTCAAGTCTGACATTGACTGTAACTTGCGGTATACTTGCAATGGCCTGGTCGTTGACGGTTGATGGATAATTTAAGATGACGTTGAAGTGTTGTGCCCAGCGTTCCAAAATCTGCGTTTTATCATTGAGCAATGCCATGCCATCAGCATTTAGGACCGGTGATGATTGATTCGATTAAGGGCCATAAATTGCTTTCAGGGCATCATAAAAGCGCTTTGAGTCATTTCTGTCTGCATACCTCTGTATCTCGTCTGCTTTATTGCTGAGCAATGCATCATGCATCTTCCTGAGCTTATTCTGGACAGCTCTGCGTATATTGGTAAAGGCTGCCTTTTTGGATGTTGAGGAAGGGTTGCTTTGATAGTCTCTGTAAAATCATATCCATTAATCCTAGGCAGACCCTCGTGCCTTATAATAAATTCCTTTATATCATTATCATTACAATGGGAGACTTCTCACAAAAACGCGTCCGTCAAGGACCGCTATCAATACAAAACAGGGTACAATTACCAAGTCGTCACGTCGTAGCTTAACAACGTGAAAACGTCATCCTAGAATCTAGGTGACTTATATTCTCTGCGTTCAAAACCATGAATCGCGAAAACCCAATAACATATAAAACCAAAATGCGCAACGTTAAATATAGCTCTTACTACCCTAGTAGCTACCATCTGAAATCCTCACTTAACAGGGATGATAAGGTTCCTGCTGTCCAGTAGGCTTTTCCTTCTGTCCATTGTTTCCTGTTTTAAGGCATGCAGCGTGGTAAGGAGGTTTCTTCTTACAGTCCTTGGTGTTGATTGTCCCTCTTACAAAATTTACACCATCTTCCTTCTGGTCTGTAAGGTTTTCTGTCATTGTATTGCGGGTTTCTATCTCTAGGGTCAAATCTTGGCCTATCATAATTGGGTTTACCTCTGTTTCCTTGATCTCTACTGTCAAATTTTTTCTGGTTTTGGGGGGCTTTAGCTTTAGTATTATCTACTGGTTTTCTTTTTGCTCCAGCTACTTCTGACTGGGCTGCCTGATACCTCTCAGCGACATTGAGCACCTCACCCAAAACATTCATGTCACACAGCCTTAACAAAAATGATAGACAACTGGCATCTAAACATCAATAACGATAATTTATGTGGAGCAATCTTTGTAGACTTTAAAAAAAGCATTCGATATGATAGATCACACTATTTTAATCAGAAAATTAGAAACAATGAAAGTAAATCTTAAGCTGGTGAAGTTAATTAAATCATTTCTGACAGATAGACAACAAGTGGTGTCTTACAATAATTCTTTGTCCAACCCAACTGTTGTCGATATCGGTGTTCCCCAGGGCTCTATTCTCGGCCCTCTTCTCTTTGCCGTATACATTAATGATCTTCCTCTGCACATCAAACATTCATCCTGTGACCTGTTTGCCGATGACTGTACTGTTTACACTAGTGACAAAAGCTGCACTGCACTAGAACTATCTTTACAAACTGACACACATAATATTATTAAGTGGAGCAACGAGAATCGAATGCAAATAAATATTAGTAAAACGAAATGTATGTTAATATCAACCAGACAAAAACTACAAAACTCGCAGAAAACAACACTTCAGCTCTACATTGGAACATCCCTAAATGAAAATGTAAATGAACATAAAACTCTAGGTCTAACTGTTGACCAGCACCTAAATTAGAACTCACATGTAAGTGCACTCACAAAGCTAACGGCACAAAAAGTTTACCAATTAGCCAAAATCAAACTATTCCTGGATGAGGGGGCAAGGCAATATGTTCTACACATCTCACATACAAACATACCTAGACTATTGTTCCACAATCTGGGATGGTTGTTCCATATCCAACACAAAAAGACTTCATTCACTTCAAAAACGTGCAGTGCGCCTAGTTGCTGATAAACACCAAACACATTGTATAGATCTATATAACTATCTTAAAATATTACCCCTTAGAAAGCGCTTCTTATTTAACAAAGCTAAATTCGCTCACAAAATGTTGTCACATAATGCTCCAACGTATCTGTGGCCACTTTTAAAATTCAATGAAAAACGTAGTCAGCGCTTAAACCAGTTAGAGGTACCCAAGCCGAGGCTAGATTTGTACAAGAAGAGCTTGGCTTACTCAGCTGCTCATCTTTGGAACAATCTTCCACATGACTTGAAAAACATGCACAGTCCCTACTCATATAATCGTAGACTGTTCAAATACATTATGAGTGCGGATTATATGCCGCCCTAAGGGATTATGTTTCGAATTATTATTATCTAATATACTGTATGGAGGGTCTGATGATTTAGTTTTTCATTTTAATATACCTTACTTCTTAATTGTAATCAGATACTGTAAATGTACGATTCTCATCTATCAGTCAATACCCTTTACCTCCCTAAGGAGCATAGGTCATAAAACTGGATCTCGTGTAGTGGAGGCGTCGACAATTCACTCCCTGTGGCAGTATCTGCTTGGGACTCAAAGTTGCTCACCTGTGGGAATATTTTCCGCATGCGCTGACAACACATGAAGTCCAAGCTAATTTAGCAGATTTCCAAAATGTCACAAGTTCTTATTATATGCCACCATTATCAGATTACGTTTCAAATTATGTCTTATTTACTGTATGAATGGTTTAGATTGTGTTTGTTAGTTTTTTATTTTTATATATTTATTTATTTAAAAAAAAAATTTTAAGGTATTAATTTGTGTTAATGTATTTTAATTAATAATGTTTTCCCCCCTTAAATTTGATTATGTCTGGATGTTACAAATGTATGTTATTATTTTACCTCGATAATGTTGTATGCTTAAATAATGCTAAAAATGCATGTGCTATTGAAAGGATACGGTATGAAAGGTGAGCGAAAGGAAGGGCAGAATGTTAGACGGGCCTGCGTGCCCAATTCTTAACCCTCTGAAAATAAAGTTCGTTCGTTCGTTCGTTCGTTCGTTCTCTGCACCTTGTTCCATGAGAAACTTTCTCAGGTCTGGAGCCATGGACTCTCTCAATTGCTCAATCATGATCATTTCCTTAAGATCTTGGGTTTTCCCCAGAGCAGTCCATTTCTCCAAATAGGTTTCCAACCTGGCAGAGAATTGGTGGTAGGTCTCCCCAGACAGTAGCTTTGCATTTCTAAATCTCTTCCTGTAAAATTCCCCATTCTTCTCATACCTAATTAGAAGAGCCTGTTTTAATATGTCATAGTCTTTCAGATCGTCTCTGCTCAACTTTGAGAACACTTCATAAGATGTTCCCCTAAGCCCTGGGATAATTTCAAACTCCATTTTTCCCTCTCTAAACCATAATTTGTAGCTAGTCTTTCAAATTTATTGAGGAATTGCTCTATGTCATCCTCTTTCTCCACGAAAGGATCTAAATGAAACCCCATGGCTGAGTTGGAGGCTCCCTGACTTGCAGTAGTATCAGAGGTAGATGGGCTGTTACCATTTTTGGGAGCATGGCCTTGAATTTCCAATTCTTTCAACCTTAGCTCATGTTCTCTCTGTAATCTTTTGTCCTCTGCCTCCCTTTGCAATCGTTTTTCCTCTGCTTCCATCTGCAATCGTTTTTCCTCTGCTTCCATCTGCAATCTTTTTTATTCTTTCTCAGTCTCTATCTGTAATCTTTTTTCTTCTTTCTCAGCCTCTATCTGTAATCTTTTTTCTTCTTTCTCAGCCTCTAACTTCTTTTCTTCTAGTTGTAATCTTTTAATCTCAGCCTCCCTATCAGCCTCTAATTTCCTAGCCTCCCTAGCATCTTCTAATTGTAACCTTTTAGTTTCTTTGTCCGCCTCTAACTGTAATCTTTTCTCTTCAGCTAACCTCCTATCTTCCTTTTCAATGAACTTATCACATTCTGAAGTCACATACTGAATCAGAACTTGCCCCTCCATACCCATTTCCTTTGTAGTCTGCACTGCATCAGATCTGAATTTGGCCAAGTCTGCCATCTTTTATCTTGCACCAAATTTAATTAATCCAACTGCAATAGTTAAGAAATATTTCTAATTAACTAATTAATTATGGGCAATGTCAATTCATTTAATTCTCCACACTGATTATTGTTATAAATTGTAAGTACAATGGGGGTACCCTGGATCTATGATGTTACAATAAATTTAAATCCCGGACAGGACCCCAATATATGTGGTGGAAAACCACCGGGGAGGTTATTGATGGTATATAAAAGAAAATATTAGTGTCAACAGCGTGAGGTCAAGCTATGTAAGACCCTGAGTCTAATAGTTGAAAATGGTGTTGATGAGTTCTCAGGGGACCTAACGCTACCTCCCTCAGATCTCACGCTGTGCAATAGTTTTATATCTATTGTGTGATGTTTTGTATGGCTACGTGTCTAGGGTAATGCAAATGTGGTGATAAATGCCTGACAAAACAACCACAACTTTAACTCAATTAAAATTGAATCAACAAGACTGGGGTTAAAGTTATATTATCTTACAATTTTAATTTCCTGTACTTGATATCTTTTGGGACAGGAATGTTTAAAACTTAAATGAAATGTGTTTATGTACAGCATTAAATAAATATGAAGGACATCTTGTCCATAAATGTCACTACTACAATGTTTATAGAATTTTATTCCCTGATGAAACAATACTGTCTTATGAAGTGTCACTACTTGGAAGGACTGTGTGTCTCATCATTTCACAAAACAGTTTATTAGACGTGTGGAGAATACAACTTGATGAATTGACATAAGCCCGCCATCTGATGGCTTACCTTGTCGTTCCTTTGAAGATAGATGACTTGCTGGAAAGTACACACTCGTTCACTACAGTGTGTTCTGGAGGCAGGTAAGACTTCAACATTCAAGCAACCAGCATGTTGCCTCGAAACTCTGCAGCTCCAGGTTATGGCTCATTGGGTAATATATGACTCACCCCTGCAACAAGAGGAACAGGCCTCCCTAAGTACTCTATATACATATGTGTATCTCCACAACAATTAAGTAAACATCATCAAACAGTTTGCGATCAGCTTCCTGTGCTAACCAATAGCTACAGTCCTTAATTTTATTTGTGACTGCTTCATACTCAGGGTATCTTCTTCTCCCCACATGGTTTCAACGCCCCTGTCACTTTAAACCTTCGTTATCTTCAGTATCATCATCTGGTGTACAATCTTTTCTTTTCTCTCTAGTGAGTTGTTAACTCTGGTAGTATGACATTCTATTTATTTTTCAAAGTTATTATAACACTGTGGTCTGCAGGAGACTGTCAGTGGCTTTCTGGTCTTACAGTCGTAATATTTTATATATCTATTTTCCAACACAATGTACTTTCATTTGCTTCATAAGTCTACTTAGGCATGCCTGTGCTCCTAGTATGTCGCAAGCTTCCACAAAGGCAAATGTCGCACAACCAAAATTTGTGGGCGCCCTATCTGGGTTGGCCTCTACATATTAATAATACTATATATATATATATATATATATATATATATATATATATATATATATATATATATATATATCAAAAAAAATTGTTTATCTTACCGCAATCAATGAAATATTTCACAAGTATAAGGTTAACTAGCGATCAATGGCACAAGTTCAGATCGCCGACTTCCAGACCGCAAAGGCAATTGGTCACTAATTTCTCTGCGTCTGCTCTTAACCCTTCTTGGAGGAAATATTTTTTCAAGTGGCACTTATGCTTAGCAAAGCGTTCGTTTTATCCCCTCTCTTCCTAGACTAACCTCAACCAATCAAATCAAGTTAAGCCAATTTGACTTTCTTTCAAAAACGCGTTTAGAAAATGTAACATCCAAAGATTTTCAAAGTTGAGCGGTTACCACTGTGTATGTCTGTCTGTCTTCAATTTTTATTTTCTACGATATCTCCGTTGTTATTGAAGCGATTTTAAAAATTGAAAGTGATTATTAACCGGACAATTGTCCTTTATCTAGCCAATAGGTTTTAATTTACTTCTTTATTCATTCAGAACAACATACTTTTACTCTAAAGCAAGATAACATATTATAAGGATTAATATGGTATTCCAATGAACAATATTATCGTTTCTGTCCTTTCCTTTTATTTATTCTTCTATTAGAATGCAATACATTATCTACGTTTTCTTGCCCCTTTCTCTGCCCTGCACACATTTGGTTTGTTAGTTTCAGTTTCACAATGCACAAGTTAGGTTAGATTTTTTCCATGTTAATCCCCCCCTTTTCCTACCTAGCGAGACGACAATATTGGTTTTCGCCAAATGTCTAGCATTCGATCCTAGAAATTGGTACGGGTATAGAAAAAGTGGGTGTTTGAGGGTGGGACTTGCTCGCTTGCTGACCAAAGATTCAAATCTTAGCCACGCATTTGCGTTAGTGCATGTTGCGATGGCCCTAGTAACCGTCGCTAAGGCTATAGTTATTAATAGAATTTCTAACTGTTTATTTTCAAATCTAGTAGTATTGGCCTTTAAACCAAGGTCAAACCTAGAAGTTAGTTGCAGGTTTTCAAACGTAATAGTGGAAATATTCAAATATTTTCCAATTTTCTCGGCGTTCTTTCATAAACATTAAGAAGAGGGGTAGGGTACGGATGTCGGGCTGGGTGGTAAATTTACTTGGCGTAGTGACAAAATTTCAAATCGTTAGTTAAATATTTTTGCACTTGATTTGTTTTTATGGCCTAGAAAACGTTCAAATGCTGTAGTATTTCTTTATTTGGGCGGGGTGTATCACAGATTCATTTCACTACAATCACTACCTGCTTACAATCAAAAGAACAACTGAAAGAGTTGCACAGCCTAGGAACTGCCCAACATCATGCAGGAAACAAAGTAAACGGAAAGGAGAAATGAGCATTAAGACCTACAAGCTGAGAGAGTCAGAAATTAAGACCCGATATCAGGGGCTTATAGCTACAGCGGTGAGAAACACAGAAAAACAACCTGATGACTTGGAAACCCTCTGGCTCAAATTTAAAAACATCATAAAGACAGCTGCTGCAGAAGCATGTGGTGAAGTCCGACTTGGGAACAAGAGAGAGAGGAAACCTTGGTGGACAGAGGAAGTCAAAGAGATAATAAGAGAGAAGAAAATGGCATGGAAACAATACTTAGGAGCTAAAAACACAGCAGGACAAATAGAGAAATATAGAGAATATGAACAACTCAGAACAGAAGCAAAGAACAAGGTGCTAGCAGCAAAACAGAAGTCCTGGGAAGAATTTGGAGAAAAGGTAGAAAAAGATGCGCAAGAAAACCAGAAATTGTTCTATAAGACCCTAAAGAACATGAGGAAGGAAAAACAATGCATTCTCAAATTTATAAAGGACAAGAAAGGCAAATTGCTTACTGTCCAAAAGGAAGTAATGGAAAGAGGGAAAGAATATTTCTCAGAACTCCTTGATGGTGAGCAAGGTCAAGCATCAGAAATGATAACCACTAGCACAGAAGAGAAAACAAATGGTGGTGAAGATGACATAAAGATGGAAGAACTGAAGCCAGCACTTGAGAAAATCAAGATGGGCAAAGCAGCAGGGCATGATGGTATAACACCAGAAATGGTTAAGTACATGGGAGCATCAGGCGACCTATTACTCCTAAGGGTCCTACAGGCAGCATGGTTCAACAAGGCCATACCAAAGGATTGGGAGATTGCCATCATAACACCGATTTTCAAAAAGGGTGACAATCGACAATGTGGAAACCACAGAGGCATATCCCTTCTCAGTGTCCCTGGTAAAATCTACTCTAGAATCTTAGAGCAGAGACTCCGATGCCTAGCTGAACCACAATTGGATGAAGCACAGTGCGGATTCCGATCAAACCGAAGTACTCAAGACCTAATCTTCACACTCAGGCAGCTAAGTGAAAAGGCCCTTGAGTACAAGAGTGAGATCCATCTTTGTTTCATAGATCTGGAAAAAGCATTTGACAGGGTCCCCTGGAGCAAACTTTGGGACTGTTTGGCAAAGAAGAACATTCCAGTAGTATACAATGTAGGAAACAGGTAGTATTCAGGCGGAGGGTGATGACTTTTATATAGCAAAATACTCGATCGATTTCAGGCGGAGGAATTTCAGGCGGAGGGTGATGACTTTTTTATAGTATACAATGTAGGAAACAGGTAGTATTCTGCAGGCGCGTGACTTTTTATATAGGGAAAATGTGCAGGCGCGCTGCTGGCGCGGGTGACTTTTATATAGCAAAATACTCGATCGATTTCAGGCGGAGGAATTTCAGGCGGAGGGTGATGACTTCTTTTTATAATTTACAATGGTGGACTTAGATATCATTCAGGCGGAGGGTGATGACTTTTATATAGCAAAATACTCGATCGATTTCAGGCGGAGGAATTTCAGGCGGAGGGTGATGACTTTTTTATAATATACAAGGGCGGACTTAGGTATTATTCAGGCGGAGGGTGATGACTTTTATATAGTAAAATACTCGATCGATTTCAGGCGGAGGAATTTCAGGCGGAGGGTAATGACTTTTTTAATAATATACAATGGCGGACTTAGATATAATTCAGGCGTTGGTGCATGACTTTTATATGGCAAAATACTCGATCGATTTCAGGCGGAGGAATTTCAGGCGGAGGTGCATGACTTTTTATATAGCGATATATTTTAGCCGGGGGATATCCTCTGACGATCAGGCGCATGACTTGTTATATAGCAATAAATTTGTTCGATAATGGCGTTGTTTACAGACAATACTTGGACAATATATATAAAAAATATAAAAAAAATCGATAATGACGGAAAATATAAAGAATCGATAATGTTGGATTAGTAGGGGTTTTTTAAAGCGAGTGGCGGTTTTTTGTGGTGCGATAACGGCGGTTTAGGTTACTAAGAGGTTTTTGAAACGAGTGGCGGTTTTTTGTGCTGGCATGGGTGACGATGTATAGTGAGGTGTAGGTTAGTGGGGTTTTTGTGTGATGTATTGTACCGGTACTGTGTTGGGTTGTTTGGTTGTAGGTATCTTAATTGTGTGATGTATTTTGTGGGGCTGTCAAAACGTGAGGTGTGTTGGGGTATGGGTTTTTGTGTGCCGGTATTTTAATTGTTGTGTATACAATATGTATATATATAGGAGTGAGGTGATAGAGACCTGTACTAGGTCTAGCATCGAGAGGTGGGAGTGAAATCTCGATTCCACAGGAGGAGTGTCAGGTGGAGGCGCATTACTGTTCTATATAGCGATATATTTGTTCGATAATGGCGGGTTTTTATTTATTGTGTTGTTATGTTTATGTTTTTACATACAATGTTTATACATACAAACAGTTATACGATATATTTAGCTATATATTACAACAGTTATATTTAGACATATATTACAACAGGTAGACATATATTTACAACAGTTAGACATATATTACAACATTTAGACAACAGTTAGAGTATATATAAAAGAAAACACTAGATACATTTTATATATACATTTATTGACAAAGAACGGTCTATGGGTGACGTCTAACTACTACGGTCGTGTACGCCTAGGAGAGAGCACAGTCGGTTCGGATTACTTGGTCAGTCTTCTCTTTCGTGTACAAACAGGTGGCGGGTATAGTCATCTTCAACAATCTGTCACTTCTTGTTCGTGTACACCCAGGTGGTGGGTGCGGGTGTAGTCATCTTGAGTGTCTATGAAGGAAAAGCAGTCTGGTGGTTCGCTAGCCAGGATTTGATTAGTTGAAAAATTAATCGATCGTTGGCGTGTTGTCTAGCCGAAAAGGGTAGTAGGACGCGTTGCATAGTACCACCTCGTGTTTTGATCAAGATGAAATAAATGGCGTAGAGCCCACAAACGTTGGTAACTACATCTTGTAAATGTCTGGCGTTGTAGTTAACAGGTCGAGTAGAGTTTCTGGTTATAAAATTAATCAGGTCCGGGTGTGTAGGTGGTAGTCCAAAAGAATCAAAATAGTCAAAAGTGCCAAGTCCATTATAATATAGAGCGACCCAGTGGTCATCCGGGCGATAGCTAGGGTCAGTGTTGATGACGAAAGCAGCCGTCTTGGTCGGATCGATACGTAGAGGTAATTGGTCACGAGCTAAAACTTTAACGAGCCCAGTTCGTCTAACAAATATATCCAACAGGAGTATGGTACGTATCTCGTCTGTATTCATCGTTTAAGTGGTGTAGTCTGTCAAACTTGACGGAAAGAGGGGTATTCTTTAATAAATATAGCACCGGGGTACAGCTGCAGACCAGACCTTGAGGGGAGTCGTCACATTGTCGTCGTAAAAATAGAGAGGTGCGTGTATATACCTGCCTAGGTGTGCTCGTGTATGTGTTGTATTGTGTGGTAGGGGTTTTGGTTGGTGTACAGAGAGATAGTATTTTGGGTAATGAGGTGTGTTGTATTTGTGTTGTATCTGTGTTGGGTACAGAGAGTTTAGATGTTGAGGGGTGATGTGGTGACGTTGTTAGGATGGACCTGTCGTTTGATGTAAAAGTAAGACAAAGAGTTGCGGTGTTGCGCGTACGTGTATATGACAGAGTTGTGTGTTCGGAACCCGATATTGTTCCCACCCTGTGCTTGTTGTGTATTGAGTACTTCTAAGAATGTATTTTTGTCGATGGTGTTGTGGTGTTTGCTGAATTGATTGGGTAGTCTTGGATATGGTAAAGATAGAAAGATGTAGGTGGAATTGCTTCAACATAATATTTAGTATTTGGTCTGTTTAACTGTGCTTGTGTGAGAATGTCGCTATCGTGTAAGTTAGCTACAAAAGACTTGAAATATGTAATGTTGTTGATTAAGTGAGGCTGTTCTAACACACACGCATTGTTATTTGAGGCATGAAAGAAACGGAGGTCATTTGTTTCTCTGTGGCGTAAGATGACATGAAAACTGTAGTTAATCTTGAAGCGTTTTGTCTGTTGTGCAAATACAGGTCCTAACAGAATTTTAGGGTCCCATTCGATGGGGTCTGTTCTGTCTGGCCTGTGAAAGAAAGTGAAAGTGGACAGGTATTTATGGGTGTTTGCATGTGTTTTTATGCCTTGCCAATTATTTGTATAGATTTGTCTAACGTCATGTGGTAAATCATTTAAACTGTCGTAGTCAGAGGACAAGCGACTCTTTTTATTAGGGACTTGTTGGGGACTGAGGATTGTTCGTTTGAGTGGGTTAATCTGGACTGCTTTTGTAGAGGGAATTGTTGAAGAGGACGCTGGGGTGGGAGTTGTTGAATAGGATCCTGAAGGTAGTGTGGAAGTTGAAGGTGTTCTCGTCGAGTCTGTGGCGCCTGCTGCAGCAGATGATGTTGATATCTGTGGGTTCACTGTTGTTGCTGTGGTGCCTGATAATGAGGTTGTCTGCGGATTCGTCGCTGTTGATGGGGTACCTGGTAGTATTGTCTGTGGGTTCGCCGATGAGTCTGGTGTTACTGTGGCACCTGATGTTGTTGGTGTTGGGGTGGTGCCTGCGGGTGGGTTCTGTGTTGAGATAGAAAGCTGGGTAGGGATAGCGGTGTGTTTTTGGTTTATGTGGACGCGAAGATTGTCAATACGAGAAAAGTATTTTCCACAGAACTCACAAGAGAGCAGCGTCAGTGAGTGCATGGTTTTTATGTGTCGTGATAGGTCGGCGTCTGCCATCAATGGTACCTATACCTTGTTGCGGTATGGCAGCTTGCGTACCCTGACAATCCCCAGAGCTATGCCAGTGGGAGTTTTACTCCTGGTAGGTTTAACCAAGCTGGACTGGTCTGTGTGGGTAGGGGTCAGACAAAAGCTGGTACCCTGGTCCTCCAGGTTGGGGGTTTTAGCATAGGGCTGACACCCCTGTCTATGTAAAAAAAATAATGAAGTTACGGAAACAACATCAAATGAACAAACTTTGCTGCGGGATGGACATTCGGAGTCTGTGGCTCGTATGACTGTCAGTGGTGAAAGCCGAAAGGAAGCCACTGACATGAAAACGGATGTCCTGACCGCAAAACAGGATACAAGAATAGGATTTTGGAATGTCATGACAATGTACGAGACAGGTAACTAAGACAGGTCACGGCAGAAATGAGAAACTATAGGTTACACATCCTGGGGATAAGCGAGAGCAGATGGACAGGGGCAGGAAAAGTTAAAACAGCAACAGGAGAAACAGTACTTTACTCTGGAAGAGAGGATGGACAGCACAGTGAAGGCGTATCATTATTCTACATAAAGGGATAGAAAGGACATTACTGGAATGGAAACCCATCAACAACAGACTGATACGATTGAGATTGAGAGGGAGATTCACCAACACTACAATAATACAATGCTACGCACCAACGAATGATAGCGATGAGGAGGTCAAGGATGAATTCTATCAACAACTGCAGAAAGAAATGGAGGACACACCTAGATATGATCTTGTTATAGTAATGGGAGACCTCAATGCGAAAGTTGGTACACACAATACATATAATGAAAGAACAATGGGGAAATGCGGCAGCGGAATAGCAAACGAAAATGGGGATAAGCTAATAAGTTTCTGTAGCATTAACAACCTGGTCATTGGAGGAACACTTTTCCCACATAAGGAAATTCACAAGTTAACATGGGAATCACCAAATGGTCGGGACAGAAACCAGATAGACCACATCATGGTTAACGGTAGATGGAGACATGCATTACAAGATGTGAAGGTAAGAAGAGGTGCAGATGTGGGAAGCGATCACCATTTAGTAGTAGCAAAACTGAAAGTGAAACTAAGAAGAGCTGGACCAACTGTAACTACACAGAAAAGGTTTGACATCAGCAAATTGAAGGACCCCCTTACCAGAAAAGCGTTTGCGGCCGACATCAAGAAACGATATCAATTTGCCAAAAGCCAGGAAAAGACATTGACTGATGATATAGACCAGAATTTTAACACCATTTCAACAATATATAAGGAAAGTAGCAAATCATGCTTAGGATTCCAGGAAAGGAAGAAGCAAGACTGGATAACACCAGAAACACTAAACACCATAAAGATGAGAAAGGAAATGAAAAGAAAGAAAACAGAAGCGAAGTCCCCCAGGTTAAAGCAACTATATAGCGAACAGTACAGTCAACTGGACAGGGAAGTTAAACGCCAAACCCGAGCCAACAAAAGGTATTTCCTAGACGATCTTGCAAAACAGGCAGAAGAGGCAGCACTGAGAAATGAACAAAGCACAGTATACAAAATAACTAAATTCATCAGCGGAAAACAAGGTGCAAACAATATTACATTAGTAAGAGATAAGCAAGGAAATCTCATCAAGAACGCAGAGGGACAGGAAACAAGATGGGCAGAGCACTTCAGAGAAAGTCTGAACATGGAAATACCAGAGACACAATTGAATGTTCCTGAGGCTGAAAACGATCTAGATGTAAATACAGACATTCCACGAAAAGAAGAAATCATCACAGCAATCAAAGGGTTAAAGAACGGTAAAGCTCCGGGCCATGATAACTTAAATGCAGAGCTATTTAAGACAGACCCTGAGCTAGCAGCAGAACTATTAGAACCACTATTTGCACAAGTGTGGAAAACGGGGACAACACCATCAGAGTGGAACAAAGGAATAATTGTCAAATTGCCCAAGAAGGGAGATCTTTCAGACTGCAATAATTGGAGAGGAATCACTCTTCTCTCAGTTCCCAGCAAAATACTAGGCAGGATAATTATACAGAGAATTTCAAAGGCAGTAGACTACAAACTGAGGAAAGAACAAGCAGGATTTAGAAAGAACAGAAGATGTGTAGACCATATATTCACTCTCAGGAACATTATAGAGCAGTGCTCAGAATGGCAAAGACAGCTTTACATAAATTTTGTTGATTTTGAAAAGGCTTTTGACAGCATACATAGGGACAGTTTATGGAAAATACTGAGGGCTTATGGAATTCCAAGCTGCATAGTGTCAATCATAAAAAGCCTCTATGCCAACTTTACGTGTAGTGTTGGGCAGAGCAACCTAACCTTCGAGGTGAAGACAGGAGTACGACAGGGATGCCCCTTATCAACCACTCTATTTTTAACAGTCATAGATTGGGTGATGCGCCAGACAACAGAGGGCAGTCCAAGAGGAATAAGATGGACTACATTTTCAACATTGGAAGATCTGGAATATGCAGATGACATTGCACTGCTGGCACATTCACATCAACACATCCAGGAAAAAACGGATAGACTTAATAAATTTAGCCAGCAGGTGGGCTTGAACATCAATTTAAAGAAGTCTGAGGTCATGACGCTCAATGTGAGCAACCCTGAGCCCATAACAGTAAGGAATCAGCAACTGGTACAGACAGATACCTTCACATACCTAGGAAGCATAGTAACACCAGACGGTGGGGCAGGCAAAGACATCAACATCAGAATGAATAAGGCAAGAACAGCCTTCTTTAGCCTAAATAACATCTGGAAGTCCTCCCAATACAGCACAAGCACAAAATTAAGATTACACCAGAGTTGCGTGCTTTCTGTGCTTCTCTATGGTGCGGAATGCTGGAGAGTCACAGAGAAGGAAATGTCAAAATTGTCCTCTTTTCACACAACATGCCTAAGAAAAATTCACCGAATCTTTTGGCCGAATACCATCACCAACCAAGATCTGCTTACTCGTAGCAAGCAAGAGGACATGCATACCATCATAGCTGGCAGACGCTGGAGCTGGGTTGGTCATGTCCTCAGAAGAGACCCTGATGCCATCACAAGAACAGCTATGCTTTGGACCCTTGAAGGAAAGCGAAAGAGAGGCCGACCAAAAACAACTTGGCGGAGGACTGTGGAGGCTGAGAAACAAAGAATGAACCAGAGTTGGGGCACTGTACGAAGGATGGTCACCGACCGTGCAAAGTGGAATCAATTTGTTGTTGCTCTATAAGACGCCACTAGGCGTGATGGCCACTGACTGTTTTGACGGTCGGTGGTTAAGGATCGAAGAAGAAGAAGAAGAATTTCAGGCGGAGGTGCATGACTTTTTATATAGCGATATATTTTAGCCGGGGGATATCCTCTGACGATCAGGCGCATGACTTGTTATATAGCAATAAATTTGTTCGATAATGGCGTTGTTTACAGACAATACTTGGACAATATATATAAAAAATATAAAAAAATCGATAATGACGGAAAATATAAAAAATCGATAATGTTGGATTAGTAGGGGTTTTTTAAAGCGAGTGGCGGTTTTTTGTGGTGCGATAACGGCGGTTTAGGTTACTAAGAGGTTTTTGAAACGAGTGGCGGTTTTTTGTGCTGGCATGGGTGACAATGTATAGTGAGGTGTAGGTTAGTGGGGTTTTTTGTGTGATGTATTGTACCGGTACTGTGTTGGGTTGTTTGGTTGTAGGTATCTTAATTGTGTGATGTATTTTGTGGGGCTGTCAAAACGTGAGGTGTGTTGGGGTATGGGTTTTTGTGTGCCGGTATTTTAATTGTTGTGTATACAATATGTATATATATAGGAGTGAGGTGATAGAGACCTGTACTAGGTCTAGCATCGAGAGATGGGAGTGAAATCTCGATTCCACAGGAGGAGTGTCAGGTGGAGGCGCATTACTGTTCTATATAGCGATATATTAGTTCGATAATGGCGGGTTTTTATTTATTGTGTTGTTATGTTTATGTTTTTACATACAATATTTATACATACAAACAGTTATACGATATATTTAGCTATATATTACAACAGTTATATTTAGACATATATTACAACAGGTAGACATATATTTACAACAGTTAGACATATATTACAACATTTAGACAACAGTTAGAGTATATATAAAAGAAAACACTAGATACATTTTATATATACATTTATTGACAAAGAACGGTCTATGGGTGACGTCTAACTACTACGGTCGTGTACGCCTAGGAGAGAGCACAGTCGGTTCGGATTACTTGGTCAGTCTTCTCTTTCATGTACAAACAGGTGGCGGGTATAGTCATCTTCAACAATCTGTCACTTCTTGTTCGTGTACACCCAGGTGGTGGGTGCGGGTGTAGTCATCTTGAGTGTCTATGAAGGAAAAGCAGTCTGGTGGTTCGCTAGCCAGGATTTGATTAGTTGAAAAATTAATCGATCGTTGGCGTGTTGTCTAGCCGAAAAGGGTAGTAGGACGCGTTGCATAGTACCACCTCGTGTTTTGATCAAGATGAAATAAATGGCGTAGAGCCCACAAACGTTGGTAACTACATCTTGTAAATGTCTGGCGTTGTAGTTAACAGGTCGAGTAGAGTTTCTGGTTATAAAATTAATCAGGTCCGGGTGTGTAGGTGGTAGTCCAAAAGAATCAAAATAGTCAAAAGTGCCAAGTCCATTATAATATAGAGCGACCCAGTGGTCACCCGGGCGATAGCTAGGGTTAGTGTTGATGACGAAAGCAGCCGTCTTGGTCGGATCGATACGTAGAGGTAATTGGTCACGAGCTAAAACTTTAACGAGCCCAGTTCGTCTAACAAATATATCTAACAGGAGTATGGTACGTATCTCGTCTGTATTCATCGTTTAAGTGGTGTAGTCTGTCAAACTTGACGGAAAGAGGGGTATTCTTTAATAAATATAGCACCGGGGTACAGCTGCAGACCAGACCTTGAGGGGAGTCGTCACATTGTCGTCGTAAAAATAGAGAGGTGCGTGTATACACCTGCCTAGGTGTGCTCGTATATGTGTTGTATTGTGTGGTAGGGGTTTTGGTTGGTGTACAGAGAGATAGTATTTTGGGTAATGAGGTGTGTTGTATTTGTGTTGTATCTGTGTTGGGTACAGAGAGTTTAGATGTTGAGGGGTGATGTGGTGACGTTGTCGGGATGGACCTGTCGTTTGATGTAAAAGTAAGACAAAGAGTTGCGGTGTTGCGCGTACGTGTATATGACAGAGTTGTGTGTTCGGAACCCGATATTGTTCCCACCTTGTGCTTGTTGTGTATTGAGTACTTCTAAGAATGTATTTTTGTCGATGGTGTTGTGGTGTTTGCTCAATTGATTGGGTAGTCTTGGATATGGTAAAGATAGAAAGATGTAGCTGGAATTGCTTCAACATAATATTTAGTATTTGGTCTGTTTAACTGTGCTTGTGTGAGAATGTCGCTATCGTGTAAGTTAGCTACAAAAGACTTGAAATCTGTAATGTTGTTGATTAAGTGAGGCTGTTCTAACACACACGCATTGTTATTTGAGGCATGAAAGAAACGGAGGTCATTTGTTTCTCTGTGGCGTAAGATGACATGAAAACTGTAGTTAATCTTGAAGCGTTTTGTCTGTTGTGCAAATACAGGTCCTAACAGAATTTCCCATTCGATGGGGTCTGTTCTGTCTGGCCTGTGAAAGAAAGTGAAAGTGGACAGGTATTTATGGGTGTTTGCATGTGTTTTTATGCCTTGCCAATTATTTGTATAGATTTGTCTAACGTCATGTGGTAAATCATTTAAACTGTCGTAGTCAGAGGACAAGCGACTCTTTTTATTAGGGACTTGTTGGGGACTGAGGATTGTTCGTTTGAGTGGGTTAATCTGGACTGCTTTTGTAGAGGGAATTGTTGAAGAGGACGCTGGGGTGGGAGTTGTTGAATAGGATCCTGAAGGTAGTGTGGAAGTTGAAGGTGTTCTCGTCGAGTCTGTGGCGCCTGCTGCAGCAGATGATGTTGATATCTGTGGGTTCACTGTTGTTGCTGTGGTGCCTGATAATGAGGTTGTCTGCGGATTCGTCGCTGTTGATGGGGTACCTGGTAGTATTGTCTGTGGGTTCGCCGATGAGTCTGGTGTTACTGTGGCACCTGATGTTGTTGGTGTTGGGGTGGTGCCTGCGGGTGGGTTCTGTGTTGAGGTAGAAAGCTGGGTAGGGATAGCGGTGTGTTTTTGGTTTATGTGGACGCGAAGATTGTCAATACGAGAAAAGTATTTTCCACAGAACTCACAAGAGAGCAGCGTCAGTGAGTGCATGGTTTTTATGTGTCGTGATAGGTCGGCGCGCCTGGTGAAGGTCTTCCCGCATCTGATACATATCAGGTTGGTTTGTACCACTGATGTGTCTGTTTGTGCTGAGCCGGACCCATGTTTATTTTCTAAGTGTCTGTTGTTTTTCTGTTGTCTGGTGTTCTACTTCTTTATTTCCTGCGAGTGCCTGATAACATACCTTTATATTTGTTTCATATTAATTTACTGTTTACAGGCCTCAGGTTTCCCTCCCTTATTTGTAATAAATGTTTGTACAATACCAAACCTACCCACTATTCTGTTCTCACTGTTCTAGTCTACTATCATTTACTGGACACAGTATTAAGGTCCTAAGGGTCTTGTTGGATTCGGCCTATACTGCTTGATAGAAATACAACAGAAGTGATTGCGTCATTAATAGTCTGAACTGCCCATGGAGGACTTCTGGTGTCGTGTATTGTGGTTCGCACTATTGACCTGCCATTGAAACATCATTTTTTTGATGATGCGTAGATGGCAGAGCGGATAGTGTGGTTCGCTTGCATGGCTAGGCGGGGTTATCGCACGGAAGGTCCAGTGTTCAAATCCTGGGTAAGCCACTCATGTCTGTTGTTTTTCTGTTGTCTGGTGTTCTACTTCTTTATTTCCTGCGAGTGCCTGATAACATACCTTTATATTTGTTTCATATTAATTTACTGTTTACAGGCCTCAGGTTTCCCTCCCTTATTTGTAATAAATGTTTGTACAATACCAAACCTACCCACTATTCTGTTCTCACTGTTCTAGTCTACTATCATT
Source organism: Oreohelix idahoensis (assembly GCA_024509875.1). NCBI lineage: Eukaryota > Metazoa > Mollusca > Gastropoda > Stylommatophora > Oreohelicidae > Oreohelix > Oreohelix idahoensis. Next base: position 31,462 of record JAMPIV010011704.1, on the reverse strand, counting down.
TACTGGACACAGTATTAAGGTCCTAAGGGTCTTGTTGGATTCGGCCTATACTGCTTGATAGAAATACAACAGAAGTGATTGCGTCATTAATAGTCTGAACTGCCCATGGAGGACTTCTGGTGTCGTGTATTGTGGTTCGCACTATTGACCTGCCATTGAAACATCATTTTTTTGATGATGCGTAGATGGCAGAGCGGATAGTGTGGTTCGCTTGCATGGCTAGGCGGGGTTGTCGCACGGAAGGTCCAGTGTTCAAATCCTGGGTAAGCCACTCATGTCTGTTGTTTTTCTGTTGTCTGGTGTTCTACTTCTTTATTTCCTGCGAGTGCCTGATAACATACCTTTATATTTGTTTCATATTAATTTACTGTTTACAGGCCTCAGGTTTCCCTCCCTTATTTGTAATAAATGTTTGTACAATACCAAACCTACCCACTATTCTGTTCTCACTGTTCTAGTCTACTATCATTTACTGGACACAGTATTAAGGTCCTAAGGGTCTTGTTGGATTCGGCCTATACTGCTTGATAGAAATACAACAGAAGTGATTGCGTCATTAATAGTCTGAACTGCCCATGGAGGACTTCTGGTGTCGTGTATTGTGGTTCGCACTATTGACCTGCCATTGAAACATCATTTTTTGATGATGCGTAGATGGCAGAGCGGATAGTGTGGTTCGCTTGCATGGCTAGGCGGGGTTGTCGCACGGAAGGTCCAGTGTTCAAATCCTGGGTAAGCCACTCATGTCTGTTGTTTTTCTGTTGTCTGGTGTTCTACTTCTTTATTTCCTGCGAGTGCCTGATAACATACCTTTATATTTGTTTCATATTAATTTACTGTTTACAGGCCTCAGGTTTCCCTCCCTTATTTGTAATAAATGTCTGCAGAATACTACCTGTTTCCTACATTGTATATTATAAAAAAAGTAATCACCCTCCGCCTGAAATTCCTCCGCCTGAAATCGATCGAGTATTTTGCTATATAAAAGTCATCATCCTCCGCCTGAATACTACCTGTTTCCTACATTGAATACTACTCATTCCAGCACCTCTGATTCATGCTATACAGAGCTTCTACAAGTCTTGCAGAAATTATGTGAGGACAGCAAACTATAAGTCAGAAGAGTTCAGGACCATCACTGGTGTAAGACAAGGCGATATCCTGTTACCTTATCTTTTCATACTCCTCATGGACGATGTCATCAAGGCATGTAAGGAGAGAACAAGAAAGTATTCAATGGGGTACTGGAAGATGAGACAGGTCTGTATTTCAGAGCTAGCATTTGCTGATGATGTTGTCCTAATTGCTAAATCAGAGACACATCTCCAATCCAACCTGCAAGTCTGGAAGGAAGAGCTGGAGAAGAGAGGGATGGTCATAAGCAGCTATAAAACAAAATCCATGGTGATATCACGAGAAGAAAGAAAACATCAGATTAAATTGGGAGAATAGGTCCTGGAGCAGGTCGACCACTTTAAATATCTCGGAGCTATTATAGACCGAAAGGGAGGCATCAAAGAAGAGTTGGCCACTCGAAAAGCAGAGGCTGGGAGACTTTTTCAGGCCATAAATCGAGGATTCCTCAACAAAAAAGAGGTTGGTAAGAAAACGAAGATGGCTGTATACCGCTCCACCTATGTCCCAGTCTTGACGTATGGATGCGAGTCATGGGCAATGACTACAACCCACAAAAGCCAGATCCAAACCTCAGAAATGAGGTATCTGAGGAATGTGGTTGAAGTAACAAGAAGAGACATGGTCCGCAACCAGACGATACGTCAGGGCCTAAAATCCCACCCCCTGCAGACCCAAATAGAACAGTCCCAACTAAGATGGTTTGGCCATGTCTGCAGAATGGGAGAAGATCGGCTACCACGACAAGCATGGGAAACAAAGAGCCAGGGATCCAGACCCCCAGGACGACCCAGAGTCCGCTGGAAGGACAACATTAGACAATCTTTGAAGGACCGAGGACTAGAATGGAACCAGGCCAGGAAGAAGACAGCTGATAGAATAGTCTGGCGCTCTCTCTTCCAAACCTCTACACCTCACGGTAGAAGGGGAACGACTAAGTAAGTGAAAAAAAAGACACTGGTCCTAGGCATTAAAAACATACCCTGGTGCTATTTCTTGCTTCTCGTGGTGCAATTGTGGCGAAGGAGCGCTGGTTATTGGCACCAAATCGTCGAATGTGACCGTCTGTTTATTGTGGTTTGTTGTTATTGTTTTTTTTTTTTCAGCAGGACGATTTCAACACACGGATTCACAGTTGGGCGTAGATGGTGATTAAGTAGTATGCGGCTTCAGGAATAAAGATGAAAGAACTGAATGCAGCACTGGAGTAAATCAAGATGGGCAAAGCAGCAGGGCATGATGGTATAACACCAGAAATGGTTAAGTACGTGGAAGAATCAGGCGACCTATTACTCTTAAGGGTCCTACAGGCAGCGTAGTGCAATAAGACCATACCAAAAGATTGGGAGATTGCCATCATAACACCAATTTTCAAAAAGGGTGACAATCGACAATGTGGAAACCATAGAGGCATATCCCTTCTCATTGTCCCTGGTAAAATCTACTCTAGAATCTTAGAGCAGAGACTACGACGCCTTGCTGAGCCACAATTGGATGAGGTCCATTGCGGATTCCGATCAAACCGAAGTACTCAAGACCTAATCTCCACACTCAGACAGCTGAATGAAAAGGCCCTTGAGTATAAGAGTGAGGTCCATCTTTGTTTCATAGATCTGGAAAAGGCGTTTGACAGGGTCCCCTGGAGCAAACTTTGGGACTGTTTTGCAAGGAAGAACATTCCAGCACCTCTGATTCATGCTATACAGAGCTTCTACAAGTCTTGCAGGAATTATGTGAGGACAGCAAACCATAGGTCAGAAGAGTTCAGGACCGTCACTGGTGTAAGACAATGTGATATCCTGTTACCTTATCTTTTCATACTCCTCATGGACGATGTCATCAAGGCATATAAGGAGAGAACAAGAAAGTATTCAATGGAGTACTGGAAGATGTGACAGATCTTTATTTCAGAGCTGGCATTTGCTGATGATGTTGCCTTAATTGCTAAATCAGAGGCACATCTCCAATCCAACCTGCAAGTCTGGAAGGAAGAGCTAGAGAAGAGAGAGATGGTCATAAGCAGCCCTAAAACAAAATTCATGGTGATATCACGAGAAGAAAGAAGACATCAGATTAAGCTGGGAGAACAGGTCCTGGAGCAGGTCGACCACTTTAAATATCTCGGAGCTATTATGGACCGAAAGGGAGGCATCAAAGAAGAGTTGGCCACTCGAAAAGCAGCAGCTGTGAGACTTTTTAATGCCATAAATCGAGGATTCCTCAGCAAGAGAGAGGTTGGTAAGAAAACGAAGATGGCAGTATACCGCTCCACCTATGTACCAGTCTTGACACATGGATGCGAGTCATGGGGAATGACTACAACCCACAAAAGCCAGATCCAAACCTCAGAAATGAGAAATCTGAGGAAGGTGGTTGAAGTAACAAGAAGAGACATGGTACGCAACCAGACGATACGTCGAGGCCTTAAATCCCACCCCCTGCAGACCCAAGTAGAACAGTCATAACTGAGATGGTTTGGCCATGTCTGCAGAATGGGATAAAATCGGCTACCATGACATGCATGGGAAACAAAGAGCCAGGGATCCAGACCCTCATGACGACCCAGAGTCCGCTGGGAGGACAACATTAGACAATCTTTGAAGGACCGAGGACTAGAATGGAACCAGACCAGGAGGAAGACAGCCGATAGGATAGTCTGGCGCTCTCTCTTCCAACCCTCTACACCTCAAGGTAGAAGGGGAACGACTAAGTAAGTAAGCAAGCGAATTCAGGCACATCTCGAATATTGGTCGTTCATCTTTGGTATTCTGTACTTCACTCCTTAAGGAATCTGCGTGTAACATCACAGGTCGTATGTGCTACTCTGCTTTTTGCCAGTTGTCTCGTGTGAAGCACTGGTCATAAGCATCCGTTACTATTCTTGGTGCTGTTTCTTAATTCTTGGGGTGTAGCATGACGAAGAAGTACTAGTCACTGGTATCAGTTATTACTATGTCGCAGAGCTGTTGAAGGGCTAGTCACGAGCACCAGTTATAACTCATTGGTGCTGTTTCTTGATTTAATTTGGTGTAATGTAACGTAGAAGCACTGGTCACGTGCACCAGTTCGTGCTCCTGTGACCACTAGGGTCTCAGAATTGTAGCCAGTGCTACCATGTAATCGTATAGTAGGTTCGATCACTGTGCTCCTTATACTTATAGACTTGACTCTGACGTTTCAACCATTCACACTGCATAAATATAAAAGAGAATACTCTGTAGACTCTAATTGTTGGCTTTTAAACATTTATTTGGGCGCTCCCTGCGCCGTCAATGTACAATACTTTTCACACGTTGTAGTGGCAAAGACAGATATGTATAGATCTCAGACAAGGTTGTACTACAAAAGTCACTCTCACTGCTTCTGTCTTTCCTCTATGCTAGTCAAAATGTGTGATATGCATGCTTGCGATTATCATATTATCTTACCGGACATCTCCGGGGTTGTTTCCTTTGTCACAAGACTATACTGCACACACTTTCTACATCATAACCCTGCACTCCCAAAGGAGCATAGGCCTTCAACAAACACATGCCAAGTCCTCCTGTCACGTGCCATCATCACGAGTTCTTTCCACGTTCTCTTCATCATTTTCACCTCTGTTTCCAGCTCTCTTCTCCATGTGCTTCTTGGTCTACCTCTGCCTCTCTTGCCCTGGGGGTTCCAGAACAAGGACTGCCTTGTAATGCTATCAACAGGTCTCCTCAGTGTGTGTACAATCCATCGCCATCGTCGTCTTCTCATCTCTTGTTCAACTGGCACTTTTCTAGTTCTTCTCATCAGTTCCACGTTGTAACCTTGTCATACCATTTTAATCCTTCTATTCTACGCAAGCACCCATTTATGAAAGTTTGTAACTTTTTGGTTGTTGTCTTTGTTGTTCTTCATGTCTCAGAGCCATATAATAGGAATGACTTCACATTTGAGTTGAAGAGTCTTATTTTCGTGTTGGATCCGATTTCTCTTGATTTCCATATATTTCCCAATGCAATGAAAGCTCCTCTTGCCTTTTGTATTCTTATTTTGATATCGCTGTCTGTCCCTCCAACTTTGTCTATATTACTGCCAAGATATGTGTACGATTCTATATCTTGTATTGATGTTTCTTAAAGTTCAACCCTGTTATCATTACATGCATTTATTCTCATTATTTTTGTCTTTCCCCTGTGTATTTTCAGACCCAATTGCTGTGACCTCTCATCGAGTGTTTTCAATTTGTCCTGCATCTGATTACGGTTATGGGACAGAAGAGCCAAGTCACCAGCAAAATCCAGATCATCCAACTGCTTAGTCAGTGTCCACTGGATTCCATTTCTGTTGTGTGTTGTCGATGATCTCATAACCCAGTTTATTGCCAGCAAGAAAAGAAATGGAGACAAGAGGCATCCTTGTCGTACTCCTGTTCTTATCCCAAACGGTTCTGTAAGCTGTCCTTCGTGAAGAACTCTGCATGTCATGTCTTCATATGTTTTCTTTATTAAATTAATGATCTTCAGGGGAACTCCATAATGCCTCAACAATTTCCAAAGTGATTCTCTGTCTACACTGTCAAATGCCTTTTCGTAGTCCACAAATCCGATGTATAGTGGTGAATTCCATTCCAGACTTTGTTCAACTATTATTCTCAAAGTAGCTATCTGGTCTGTACATGATCTGTTTTGTCGAAAACCTGCTTGTTCATCTCTCAGTTTCTTGTCTATGGACTCTTTTAATCTCTCAAGGATAATCCTGTTTAATACTTTTCCTGGCACTGATAGTAACATTATTCCTCTATAATTTGTGCACTCTTGTAAATTTCCCTTCTTAGGCAACTTAACCAGATATCCTTCCTTCCATTCTGCTGGTATCTCTTCCTTTTCCCAGACTTTACCAAGTAATTTATATAACTGTCTACGTTATATGTCTAATGCTCATAACTCACAAAACACATAACTGGCAGACACACACATCTTCAAAGTCTTGATCACAAGCTAGGATTACACTGTCGAACCTCCTACTTGGTCTGACCTCAGAGTGATCGGTAGCCCTGTGTCGTGTGAAATTCTAATCCACATATATAAATTAAAAAGTAAATGTAAAGCCTAACAAATAACTTCAATAAAAGGAAAGAAGAATGGTAAAGAACAGTGCTGTCACAATGACTGTACTCGAAATCCCCCGTGTTTTCTACGTCGTCTGCAAATTGTAACGTTTCACGTTGATAGTAAAAGCCTACTGCAGCATACACGCTTTCTACGATAAAACGTGTACTGCATTTCTAAGAAAAAACCTTGAGATACGCAAGCTGACCTATATTTAATATTCCATTCATGTCATTTTATACACTAAGTTACCATAAACGAAAGACAGATGGAATTAGGATAGAGAGAAGGGAGGGCTGAAAGCCGGAACGCATACAACACTAAACACGCGTCTCGCTATACAATTAAAGTCATCACGCGTGTAAGGCCACAAGCACTAATTTTTTTTCAAATCGACAGTGATAAAAAAACACTACCCATACGAGAGTTAGGTTTTAAAAACCTGAAAAACGCTTATTAGGAAACATGACATTATACTGGTTTACGTTTGAAAGCCTGACAGTACCCAGACACCACATCGTATTCGAAGTGAACAGGAGGTAGAAGAAAATGCATATTTTGAACGCAGCCCCTTAGCCCCATAAAATTTATATAGTTGGGTTCCTTAGGACTTGCTGACAAAGAATATGTTAAACGTTACGCAAACAGTCTAGGAATTAACAAATTATAGCCAAAAGAAATAGTGAGGGTGTCAGACAACACCAAAATCAGAATCGCTCAGTGGCAGATTTTGACACCACCATTGTACGGGAAATAGGTCCCCATGTTAAATCCTATTTGATTGGAGCGCAGTAAATGTAAGGCTAAACACGATTAGTCGGGCTACAAATACTATCTTTTGTTGTTGGGGAAGACGGAAGGAAGGGTACTTTTTTTCAAACGCTTGTGTAAACATGGCTCGATTGGTTAGATCCGCCAATATAGTCAATTAGGAGCGTCAGGTCAGCACCACATTTTCAAATAAACTTTCTAAAGCAACAGTGCGTTGAGATTCAGCTTATATTTTTTCTAAATAAAAGCCTGAGACAGTGGCAGGTCGGATTTTGTGCCTATTCATTGCCAGTCAACGTAATTCTGTATTATTTCCATGAATTGTGGTAAGCTTGAAATATTTGATATCTTTTTAATGAAAATTGAATGTAAATTGATAATTTATGTCTGTATATGTGTGTGGTTCAGTAGCGAACATGAGGCAAAGCCTATATAGTGCTCCAACCTGAACAGAAGGTGTCGGAGGAAAGTAAAACTACATGGAATTGCCAAACAGTACACTGACACCTATCTTATTGACTAGAAAGAAATAATGCTGGAATTGCAGAGGCGTAGTAACCATTAGGGAGGAGTATACTGATGTCAATTGTTTCAGATGAAGATAGCAATTGGCCTACCGCTCTGAACTCAGTGTTTGTTATGTATTGTGTTCAGTCTGGAATTAGATTATAAATTAGTTATGAAGTAGGAGGTACAACCTTCTTGTTTCAGGGACTGTGGTCCTAAAGTTATTGAGCAGCACCTGGTCTGAGCTTTGCTGAATCTGGAGGCTGACAGCATACTCCTGGGTCCAGATAGCGACTAGTGAGGTGTCTCCAGAACACAGGGGAGCAATCGAGCAGAGGAGTCTTTTCCTGCCGCCATCACGAAAGTTAAGCCTCTGTGGCCAGTGGAGCTCAACATTATGTGTCCCCTCAAAAATTGACATTTTAGTAAAAAAGAGGGACAATACCTTGTTTAAATTGACAGGAACTGTGAACTTTTCCCCCATACTATTTCCCAGATAAACAAACACTTGAAGTCATAATGACAAATAATAACATAGCTTGAAAAAACAAAACCAGTATTACCTCATAGTACTACTACACAACTGACACACATAGGATAATATTAATAAAATATGTCACTACAAGGTTCATGTTTATAAATTATGTATATATAAATTGTGATTACAATTAATTGTGATTCCTGGTTCACTTTGTAGTTGAATCAGGATATATATTAGTGAAAGTAATTAATACATATATATTTGAAACTTTACCAGTGACTCATTTAAGATAGTCTTATAGAGTGTTAAATGTGTGTGAGTGTCACAGTGTTGTCAAGTGTGGTGGAATAAATTAAATTGTTTATCTGTCTGTTGTTGTTGTGACTTACACTTCATCATATACATACCCTAGACATTTAACGTAGTCATCACAATATTCCAGAATAATTCTGACTGAGGTATAATGTGGTAGCAAGTAAGGTTATCTGTAAAACACTACACCTATTAGATACAGATACCTTCACAGCTGATCTCAGTCAGTACACTAAGTCCCCTATAAATATTTATAACATCCCACTTTACCACATATATTGGGGTCTCGCTCCCGGGATTTTGAATCTTTCCCTATTAAAAATATTGGGGGTAATTCACTTCAGGGAATAATAGAAATTAAAAAGGTATCCTTGGGTGAAAATAGATAACGTTGAGCTCTCAGTGCCTGTGGTGTCTTTGGATAAGTAATATCAGATTGTATTGTTTAGTTAGACATCATATAAATTTACCTGTTAGAAAATGGCGGACCTGGCCAAATTTCGATCTGCTGCTGTACAGACTGCGAAAGAGTTAGGAATGGACGGGCAAATTATGATTGCTTATGTCACTGCTGAATGTGACAAATATATTGAACGGGAAGAAAGAAGATTAGAAAAAGAGGCCGAAAGAAAATTAGAATCTGAAAGGTTGGCCGAAGATAAGAGGTTAGAGGCTGAAAAGGAAATTAAGAAGTTACAATTTGAGGCTGAGGCTGAGACTAAGAGGCTGCAGATTGAGGCTGAGGCTAAGAGGTTGCAGATTGAGGCTGACAAAGAGGCTAAAGCATTGGAAGCCGAGGAAAGAAGACAGGCTGCAGAGAGGGAAGCAGAAAAGGAGGAGAAGAGATTACAAAGGGAACATGAGTTACGACTAAGGGAGTTTGAGTTTCAAGGCCATGCTCCTGAAAATGGTGCCAGTCCCTTTACCTCTGATGCCACTGCTAGTCAGGGAGCCTCAACCTCAGCTATGAATTTTCATTTAGATCATTTTGTTGAGAAAGACGATGATATTGAGAGCTATCTAAATAGATATGAACTATTAGCTACCACATATGGGTTAGAGAGAGAAAGGTGGAGCTTAAGGTTATCTCAAGGGCTTCGTGGGGCAGCTTATGAAGTTTTTGCCAAAATGAGCAGAGGTGATCAGGAAAATTATGACATGCTAAAGCAGGCTCTTTTGTTAAGATATGAAAAGAACGCAGAATTTTATAGGAAAAAATTTAGGAATGCTAAACTACTGTCAGGTGAAACCTATCACCAGTTCTCTGCACGGTTAGAGACATACTTGGAGAAATGGACTTCTCTGGGGAAAACCCAAGATCTTAAGGAAATGGTCCTTATAGAACAATTAAGAGAGTCCATGGCTCCAGACCTGAGAAAGTTTCTCATGGAACAAGGTGCAGAGAGGCTGGGTGAGTTGCTAAATGTTGCAGAAAGGTATCAAGCGGCTCAGGCAGAGGTATCAGGTAATAAAAAGAAACAGGTAGAAAATTTTAGGGCACTACAGAACTTTAATAAATTTGATCCTAGAGATCAAAACAAAGGTAAGCACCAATTTGATAGGCCACGGTATGACAATAAAAATAAAACCCCACAATTCGATGAAAGGAAATATGATGAAAGAAAATCTTTCAACCAAGGGAAAAGGTGGTGTAAAAATTGTAAGATGAACAATCATGACACTGACCATTGTAGAAGGAAACCTCCTCATTGTGCTGCTATGACATCTGGGAAAAAGGAAAAAAAGGTCAAACCTGCAGAACTACAGGAACCATACCACCCCCCAGTGTGTGAAGATGTCATCTGTAATGGTGTCACTATAAGGTGTTTATATGATACCGGTTTAGATTACGATTCCGTTGTGAGTTCTCACCTGGTGCAGGCAGATCAATACACCACAGAAACAGTGGAGATTCAAACTGCAACCAAGGATGTAGCTACCATGACACTTCCCGTCGCCCGGATAAAGGTGAAAACGCGATATGTGGAAGGAATCATAAAAGCAGCAGTGATAAATGAGCCAATCTACCCTCTGATATTGGGGTGTAGATATGTCTTCTTGGGGAATCCCAAGAGACCTGTGATATTGGCAACAGTGCAGACCAGATCACAGTCTAAAAAGGAGGAGGATAATCCAATAAATACTCATCCAGATGAGATGAGGAAGGCACAGGCTGAGGACAAAACACTCAAGCCGTGTTTCAAGAAGTTGCCCAAATCTCATACACCTCCAGGCAAGGGAGAATTTTATATGAAGAACAAACTGATTTATAGGAAGGCTGGATCTGAATCCAATGGTCAGGACAGCTGGTCCTTCCCACTTCATATAGGACTAAAGTGTTGGAACTAGGGCATGCGATTCCCTTCAGTGGTCAGATGGGGATCAGCGCAACAGGACAGCGTATAGCTTGTCACTATTTCTGGCCAGGGATAACTGAAGATATCAAACGATATGTAAAATCCTGTCCAGAGTGCCAACGAGTAGCACCTAAACATTGGACTGCACCAGCAACTCTGGGGGAAATGCCCATAGTGGGAACACCCTTTGAGAGAGTTGCCGTGGATCTTGTGGGACCTCTCACCCGAACCAAGAGAAGGAACAGCTACATTCTGACTCTGGTGGACACTTGTTCTATGTGGGGAGAGGCGGTAGCCCTGTCATCGATTGATTCTAAACATGTGGCAGAGGCATTGCTCACAATTTTCACAAGGTTAGGCTTTCCCAATCAAATCTTGACTGATAATGGCTCTCAGTTCAAGGGGAAACTAACAGAAGAAGTTTTCAGGATCTTCCAGGCCAAACACTTCCATTGTAGTGTGTACCACCTACAATGGAACGGCCAAGTGGAAAGATTTAATGGCACGTTGATGTCGATCCTGAGAAAGTTGGCACACGAAAAACCAGATACATGGGATCAGTACCTTCACGCCGCCCTCTTTGCTTATCGGGAGGTACCCCATAGTTCAACCGGAATGGCCCCGGCAACATTATTATTTGGAAGGCCAATAAAAGGTCCACTGGAAGCGCTGTTAAGAACGTGGACTGATGAAAAGGCAGAGGAAAATATTACATCCTTATACCAATATGTGAATGAGCTGACCACTCGTTTAAAAACTGGCTGGAAACTTGCCAATGAAAATTTGAAACAAGCCAGGAAGAAACATGCTGCCTATTATAACAGGAAAGCTAAAGACAGAGATTTGGCTGTGGGAGAGAAGGTACTGCTTCTTCTCCCCGGTAGTCAGAATAAGTTACAAATTGGATGACAAGGTCCATATACAGTTCTAGAGAAGGCGTCTAGAACCAATTATAAGATAGATAAGAAGGGGAAAGAAAAAATCTATCATGTGAATCTCCTGAAGAAATATTTGGAAAGAGAAAATCAGGAAGAGACACACTTGTTGACCTTGTCCATCGCCATGGAGATGAAAAAGGAACCACTTTCATCATTTGAATATCCATTACATCCCTGTGAGACAGCGGCACAGGTGAAAATCAGTACACACTTAACGAAAGAGCAAAAGAAGAGAGTACAACAGGTTCTAGATACTCATACAGAGGTGTTAACAGACCGACCAGGGCATACAAACCTATTGGAATATGATATGAAGCTGATAGACCCCACACCTGCATGTATGAAACCCTATTCGATTCCTTTTGCTAAGGAGAAAGCTTTGAAGGAAGAGATAGACTATTTGTTGAAGGAAGGAATTATTTCACACAGTGAATCTTCGTATAGTTCCAGTGTTGTACTTTTAAGGAAACCCTCTGGAGAACATAGACTCTGTATAGATTACAGGAGACTGAATGCTATTACAGAAGGACAGGTGGATCCATTGTCGGATACAAATCAGTTGTTTGCCAGGCTAAATAAAGCTAAATATTTCTCAAAAGTGGATCTGAGTAAAGGATACTATCAGATTCCAGTAAAGCCTGAGGTCAGACCATACCTAGCTTTTAGTACCTCAGAAAGACACTATGAGTTTAACAGATTGCCATTTGGATTGAAGAATGCGCCTAGTGTCTTCTCTAGAATGATGAGAAAATTATTGGACCCTCTGAATAATCCATGTATCACAAATTTCATGGATGATATCCTTATAGCAACAGAAACATTTGAGGAACACATTGACTCTCTGAACATGCTGTTTAATCGACTTAGGGAAGCGAATTTAACAGCCCGACCAACCAAATGTTGCGTTAAATGTAAAGAATTAGAATTCTTGGGACACACAGTTTATCAGGAAACATGACCCCTGACCCAAAGAATTTAGAGAAACTAAAGAAAGCCCCGAGACCACAAACCAAGAAAGACGTGAGATCCTTTGTCTCATTATGTGGTTTCTACCAAAAGTATATCAAAAACTTTAATTCCATATGTGCACCGTTAACTGATTTGGCACGTAAAGGACATCCAGATCGAATTACATGGACACCACAATGTGAAATGGCTTACCAAGAATTGAAGGAAAAGCTCACAAGTAAACCTATTTTGAAATTACCTGACTTAAGTCAAGAATTCATAGTAAGGACAGATGCCAGTAATATTGGGTTAGGTGCAACTCTGCTACAGAAATCAGATGCATTGGATGGGGAATTAAGCCCAGTGGCATATGCTAGCAGAAAGTTGAATAAAGCTGAAACCAATTACTCAACTAGCGAAAAGGAATGTCTTGCAGTAATATGGGCGATAAAGAAATTCAATATTTATCTGTATGGGAAGGCATTTAAGTTGCAAACGGATCACAAACCCTTGTCGTTTTTAGCGCAGGCTAGACATGGAAATTCTAGATTACTCCGTTGGTCATTACTGATGCAGCCATATGAGTTTAGCATAGAGTATATAAGTGGAAAAACAAATCTGGGAGCGGATTTTTTAAGCCGCCATCCGTGTGATGAGAATCACCGTAAGCCCCAGAAATAATAATAAATTTCTCTATGTGTATATAGAATTATAGACTGACATATAACGTCTGTTTTAAGTGGGGAGAATTTGTCGTGTGAAATTCTAATCCACATATATAAATTAAAAAGTAAATGTAAAGCCTAACAAATAACTTCAATAAAAGGAAAGAAGAATGGTAAAGAACAGTGCTGTCACAATGACTGTACTCGAAATCCCCCGTGTTTTCTACGTCGTCTGCAAATTGTAACGTTTCACGTTGATAGTAAAAGCCTACTGCAGCATACACGCTTTCTACGATAAAACGTGTACTGCATTTCTAAGAAAAACCTTGAGATACGCAAGCTGACCTATATTTAATATTCCATTCATGTCATTTTATACACTAAGTTACCATAAACGAAAGACAGATGGAATTAGGATAGAGAGAAGGGAGGGCTGAAAGCCGGAACGCATACAACACTAAACACGCGTCTCGCTATACAATTAAAGTCATCACGCGTGTAAGGCCACAAGCACTAATTTTTTTTTCAAATCGACAGTGATAAAAAACACTACCCATACGAGAGTTAGGTTTTAAAAACCTGAAAAACGCTTATTAGGAAACATGACATTATACTGGTTTACGTTTGAAAGCCTGACAGTACCCAGACACCACATCGTATTCGAAGTGAACAGGAGGTAGAAGAAAATGCATATTTTGAACGCAGCCCCTTAGCCCCATAAAATTTATATAGTTGGGTTCCTTAGGACTTGCTGACAAAGAATATGTTAAACGTTACGCAAATAGTCTAGGAATTAACAAATTATAGCCAAAAGAAATAGTGAGGGTGTCAGACAACACCAAAATCAGAATCGCTCAGTGGCAGATTTTGACACCACCATTGTACGGGAAATAGGTCCCCATGTTAAATCCTATTTGATTGGAGCGCAGTAAATGTAAGGCTAAACACGATTAGTCGGGCTACAAATACTATCTTTTGTTGTTGGGGGAGACGGAAGGAAGGGTACTTTTTTTCAAACGCTTGTGTAAACATGGCTCGATTGGTTAGATCCGCCAATATAGTCAATTAGGAGCGTCAGGTCAGCACCACATTTTCAAATAAACTTTCTAAAGCAACAGTGCGTTGAGATTCAGCTTATATTTTTCTAAATAAAAGCCTGAGACAGTGGCAGGTCGGATTTTGTGCCTATTCATTGCCAGTCAACGTAATTCTGTATTATTTCCATGAATTGTGGTAAGCTTGAAATATTTGATATCTTTTTAATGAAAATTGAATGTAAATTGATAATTTATGTCTGTACATGTGTGTGGTTCAGTAGCGAACATGAGGCAAAGCCTATATAGTGCTCCAACCTGAACAGAAGGTGTCGGAGGAAAGTAAAACTACATGGAATTGCCAAACAGTACACTGACACCTATCTTATTGACTAGAAAGAAATAATGCTGGAATTGCAGAGACGTAGTAACCATTAGGGAGGAGTATACTGATGTCAATTGTTTCAGATGAAGATAGCAATTGGCCTACCGCTCTGAACTCAGTGTTTGTTATGTATTGTGTTCAGTCTGGAATTAGATTATAAATTAGTTATGAAGTAGGAGGTACAACCTTCTTGTTTCAGGGACTGTGGTCCTAAAGTTATTGAGCAGCACCTGGTCTGAGCTTTGCTGAATCTGGAGGCTGACAGCATACTCCTGGGTCCAGATAGCGACTAGTGAGGTGTCTCCAGAACACAGGGGAGCAATCGAGCAGAGGAGTCTTTTCCTGCCGCCATCACGAAAGTTAAGCCTCTGTGGCCAGTGGAGCTCAACATTATGTGTCCCCTCAAAAATTGACATTTTAGTAAAAAAGAGGGACAATACCTTGTTTAAATTGACAGGAACTGTGAACTTTTCCCCCATACTATTTCCCAGATAAACAAACACTTGAAGTCATGATGACAAATAATAACATAGCTTGAAAAAACAAAACCAGTATTACCTCATAGTACTACTACACAACTGACACACATAGGATAATATTAATAAAATATGTCACTACAAGGTTCATGTTTATAAATTATGTATATATAAATTGTGATTACAATTAATTGTGATTCCTGGTTCACTTTGTAGTTGAATCAGGATATATATTAGTGAAAGTAATTAATACATATATATTTGAAACTTTACCAGTGACTCATTTAAGATAGTCTTATAGAGTGTTAAATGTGTGTGAGTGTCACAGTGTTGTCAAGTGTGGTGGAATAAATTAAATTGTTTATCTGTCTGTTGTTGTTGTGACTTACACTTCATCATATACATACCCTAGACATTTAACGTAGTCATCACAATATTCCAGAATAATTCTGACTGAGGTATAATGTGGTAGCAAGTAAGGTTATCTGTAAAACACTACACCTATTAGATACAGATACCTTCACAGCTGATCTCAGTCAGTACACTAAGTCCCCTATAAATATTTATAACATCCCACTTTACCACACCCTGTCATCAATCGACTCAAAACATGTGGCAGAGGCATTACTTACGATATTCACAAGGTTAGGTTTTCCCCACCAGATCTTGACTAATAATGGATCACAGTTCAAGGGGAGACTAACTGAGGCAGTTTTCAGGATCTTCCAAGCCAAGCACTTTCATTGTAGTCCGTATCAAACCCAAGGGAACGGGCAGGTGGAACGATTTAACGGGACACTCATTTCCATCCTGCAAAAACTGGCCCATGAAAAACCTGATACGTGGGATCAATACTTACCCGCGGCCCTGTTTGCTTACCGGGAAGTCCCACATAGATCAACCGGAATGGCACCGGCAACATTGTTGTTCGGCAGGCCAATTGAAGGTCCATTGGAAGCCTTATTGAGGACATGGACAGATGAGAAGGCAGAAGAGACTGTTACCTCATCATATCAGTATGTGAACGAGCTGACCACTCGTCTAAAAACTGGCTGAAAACTTGCAAATGATAACCTAAGACAAGCCATTAGACGAAGCCTGTGGGGGAGAAGGTGCTTCTTCTACTACCCGGCAGCAGCAACAAACTTCAGTACAGGAAGGAATCATTTCTCACAGTGAATCTCCGTATAGCTCCAGTGTGGTATTGTTGAGGAAACCCTCTGGGGAACATAGACTGTGTATACTTCTGGAACCACTGTTACAACAGGGCATATGCACATCGGCCCAGTTCCCTACTATCACACTCAAGAAAACTCTGAGATTCCTTGTGGTCCTTACTCTCTCAAGACCAGATATCAACTGCTCACCATTTTCATGTCCCCCCTATCTCCCTCTGTAATTCGCGAAACCCGTGGTGACCACAACTCACCTAGAACCCATGCGCTCACCTTGTACTCTCCGACCCTGACAGCTCACAAAAAGGGGAACTATTTCATAAACTACTCGTCTACGATTTTACATCCCATTTTATTCCCCTTGCTTAAATGCGGTTACATAAGTGGGAAGATAACATCAAGAGATGGACAGTAAAGAATCTATCAGAGTGCACCACCATGACAAGAGACAGAAGACATTGGAGATCCTTTACAGCAACCTTCGTTGTGGACATTGCAGCTGATGATGATGATTTTAGGATTTTCCAGTTTACTCCCTGCTTTTAAGCCACGCCACCTATAATAATTTAGGGGAGGTAATTTCAGGAAAACCGATTATCTACTTCCTGGTCAGTGGTATTGTCGACAAACGTATCCAGGAGGACAATCTGCGAACATTCCGACGATAGAGATGTTTTGAGTGAGTTAATACTACAGGACAGTACCTTTGGCTATGTCGAGTGTCTCCTTTAAAGAAATTTCCTATTTCTCGTACCTTTTTTGCTCCGCAGTGAATATATGTAGTTAGGTGTTGTTTCGTAGCAGTTAGGATTAATAATAATAATAATAAATTCTTTAAGCGCCAAACACGGCGCATAAGGCAGAAACCAGTGCTCTCCAGGTTGTTCGTTGTGACGCCACTCCTCTTAGCTCTTGCACATTATTTAGGCCCAACGTTCTTCCTTCTCTTATTATTGTTCTTCTGCGTGTTTCTTTTGGTCTTCCTTTTTTCCGCTTACCCTCAGGAACCCAAGTGAGCGCCTGTAGTGGTATTCTGTTGTTTTGCATTCGTAGGACATGACCGATATATGACCATCGTCTTTTCCTTATATAGTCGGAGACATATTTCTGCCTAGAGTCTTCTCTTATTTGTCGATTAGTCTTGAATTCTTTCCAACTGATGTTCATGAGTTTTCTAAGACATTTGTTCTCGAATGTATTCAGCTTGTTCTCCAATGATTTTGTTATTTTCCAACTCTCACAGCCGTAATGTTAACACTGAGATAACATTTGAATTAAACAGACGAAGCTTGGTATGTATATTCAATGATCGTAATTTCCAAATGTTAGATAATCTATTGAAGGCGCTAGCTGCCAAAGCAATTCTAGTATGGATTTCTCTTGTTGTGTCACCATCCTGAGTCATTTTACTGCCTAAACAATTGAAACTTTCAACTTTCTGTAGTTTTTCCCCGTTCAAGATGATATCAAAGGTCTCGTTAGAAAAGTTCATAGCTTTAGTTTTAGAGGCATTTATTTGGAGACCAATTTTAACCGAGAGATGACACAAATTATTTATTGCTTCTTGGGATTGTCTTGGTGTTGAACTTAAGAATGCTACATCATCTGCGAAATCCAGGTCCCCCAGGAATTTTCCATTTGTCCATTTTATACCCAATTGTTCATTGTGGGTATAGTTTCTCATAACCCAGTCAATAGCTATTCCAAAAAGTAGTGGTGACATAATACAGCCTTGTTTCACCCCTGTTCCTACTGTAAACCATTCTGTATTCCCTTTATTTGTTCTAACACAACATCTTGCATTGTCATATAGCGCTTTGATTATATTCACATATTTTGTTGGAAAACCATAGATTGTAAGTATCTTCCACAATGATGGGCGGTGTAGACTATCAAAGGCTTTTTGAAAATCGACGAAGGTGATAATAAGTGGCGATTGCATTGCCACTGATTCTTCTATAATTGTTCTTAGTGTGAATATTTGATCAATACATGATCGTTTCGGCCTGAAACCCGCTTGTTCTTCTCTGATCTTTTCGTCAGCATGCAATTTAAGTCTTTCTAACATCATGCAACATAATAATTTTCCAGGTACTGATAATAGAGATATACCACGCCAGTTATTACAGTCTGATAGATCACCTTTCTTCGGTAACTTTACAATAATACTGTCTTTCCATTGTTGTGGTGGTTGTTCTTCTCTCCATACTTCATTTATAATATCTAAAATTCTCAAGAGGTTGTTGTCATTAACTGCTTTAATCATTTCCCCTGAAATTTCGTCAACTCCAGCGGCTTTAAAATTTTTTAATCTTTTAACGGCTTGTTTGATCTCGTCCAGCGTGAATTCATCGCAAGTTATTGGATTAGGGTTAACACAAACCCAATTCTAATCCTAACCCTAAGCGCTACGAAACAACACCTAACTACACATATTCACTGCGGAGCAAGAAGGTACGAGAAATAGGAAATTAGGCCTACCTAAATTCTAGTAAAAGAACCGTTGTGTTTACTTATTATTATACTCAATAGGTCTTGCAGCCAATATTATTGATTGGTTAAAATGAGGACCGGCGAGTCGTGCTCTGTGTTGTCATCCAAAAAGTCGCATCGTTAGGGTAAGATTTACGATTCCTAAACTCTTATTGCGCATCTGAAATGGTTTTTTTTAACTGATTCTGTACGTAATTATTTTCTCCTCTGGCCGGAATTATTTTTAGACCCCAAAAGTTTGCATATAGGCCTACATAAGTTAAGTTTCCTGAGATAAAATATATAATTATAGCCTAAGTAAAGTATAGCTTATTATATATGAAATTAAAGGAAAATGAATGGGCATTATGAACATATTAATTGTTTTTACTAAATTTATAATTTAGTAGTTTTATTAGACTAAAAATTACATACCAAAAAAAAAAAAAAAAAAAAAAAGATGAAATTATGAGAAAACAAAAATTTCCACTTACCTAAGGCCTCCATCAAAAATTGTTGTCACAATACATTATAATTGCTTTCATTTTGTAGGTAATCCATTTGGTAATACAGAAAAAGTAACAAAACTGATTGAACATCCAGTTTTTTCATTTTTCACATAGTAGTGACACGAGTCTCACTGAAGAAATTCCACTAAAACTTTTTAAAATTCACAGCTTGCATCCTAAACATCCATGTCCATGAAAACACAACTTCAATCACATAAATGTCACTAATTTTTCAAGAAAACATAACTACACATTATTGAAAAGGGGCTGTCAGTATAAAAACTTATATCTTGCTGCTGTGATACTGTTCGAAGCAGTACTTTGCGCACAGTGGAGGATTGGCAGTACATCCTTTACACATAAAAGAACTCCTGGATACTTTACAGTGAATGCACTTTCTCTGGTTGCCAGACCACATAATAAGATGCAGAGATCCTTGAAGTCTCTCAACAGCATTTGACATTCTGGGTCTACCAGATAACAGCAGAGAAGATCCTTGTTGTACATCCTCAGGCATCAAAGTGGCTGCTGCCTCGGTCAGTTCTTTGATGAGTTGTAACTTGAAATCTAAAATATTATGTTTCATTTTCTCATTTCTTGTCAGAGTATAAAAAATAAAAGCATTACTCTGGCATATTTCTAAAAGCCAATGGAACAGTTTTTTCCACCATTTGTAAGTTTTCCTGTTGAAGTTATTATAATACAGGGTTCGTAGCGACCTGGAAAAACCTTGGAAAATGGAAAAACAAAATTCCAGGCCTTGAAAAACCTGGAAAAATGGCTAAAAGCCTTGAATTTCCAGCATCCGACCTGGGAAAAAATAGAAAGTTGTCCATTTTCGGTTATTGGTGGTATTTTTCGTTAAACTTCAGTTACCGTATAATTTTTAATTCCCTTTGCGCACTAAATCCATTTCCAGACATTTTTGGCGATTTGCGTTTTCGGCGATTTGCGTTTTCGGCGATTTGCGTTAATGATGTGAACGCAGATTTATTTTTAGCGCTCGTCTCTGTTGTTACTCGAAAGCTGCTGGGAAAAAAATTGATTTATAACCTCAGACCTAAGAGTCTTTTATATTTGGACATGCGCCCTAATATAACCAACTAGGTTGAACGGGACGCGCCTCGCCAAAACTTTTTAAAAAAAAACACCAAGAACTTGTCTCTACGCATTCAAGTTGTGTTAAATCGTTCATTTCAACTGAGGTAAGTAGGCTAATAAATTCATTTATCTCATTTATAAAACCTATTTACATAAGTGCAGTTTATAGATAGACCTACTGTACTTGCGTCTGTAATTTACAATGTAGGCCTATTTACAGTTTTATTTTTAACCATGGCCAAAATTAGTGTTTGAATGAAATTTCTTGGTTTACAACTGCTTACGGGAATATGTTTGACACAGTTTAAGATGGTCAGGAATAGAAATCCTATAGCCTAGCCTACCCTGTTATCAGACCATGTCCCACTGTTCATTTCACCACATTTTTTGGAAATAAATATATTTTGAACGCTTTTTTAAATTATATTTATGATGAAGAGACATATCCCGTTCTCCTCTGCAGGGTTATAATTAGGATATGCCTAGGCCTACATGTTTTCAATTCCAGATAAAATGAATAACTGCCAATACATGAAAGTGTCAACTGTCAAATCGCTGTAATTAAGATAAATGAAAATTACCAATTTTGTGCATAGGCCTGTGTTATTTAAAATTTTAAAAATAATAAAAAAAAATTTTTTTTTATCGTAACAAACAGAAACGATAAAACAAAACAAACCCCAACAAAAAAATCAAACAAAAATAGTAAAGATGGGGAGGGGGTGTGTGTGTAAAGGCCTGATGTTTCCAGTTAGATATTTAATAGATTTTCACTTATCTTAAGTGTTATAAGGATATCATCATACCTTCACCCTCCCAATTACTATATATTAACTTTTGTTCTAGTTAAATATTGTTTCACTATATTATTCATGCGTTTAGAACTTTGACTTGGTAAATATACATAGCTTAGGTCTACTCATAAGTTATTTGTGTGTTCCATTTTTTTTTTTAAACAGAAAAGAACACAACCCCAAGGAGCAGTTTTTCCCTCAGAAACATCAAAACCATCTAACACTACTCCCTCGGACACGTCAAAAACGTCTAACACTACTAGGAGACCTACAGTTGTGACATCATTTGCGACCAAGGAAGAAACTCTCAGCTGAGATTATTTGGACTCTTCTTTCAGTGAAAGGTCACCATAGTTTTAATTCAAATTTCATATGCAACAAGGGACATATTCTCTTCTGTGGTAGTTTTTATTCAGCCTTCAGCTTTATTTCAAGACCTGAAATTCAGATTGGTGCATTTGGAACAGTAGCTGAAAATAGGAAGCATGTTCCTGTAGCACTGAAGAAAAAACAACTCAAATTGAAAAAGACAAATCATCCTGTGTTTTGTGCGACAGAAGATAAGGCATGCCGACAGTCACCTGGCATGATACAAAAAGATTTAACCTTATATCTACTGTTCACTCCAATGATAATATAAACAAGACAGTTAGAAAGACAAATTCTTTAGGGCAGAACAATTCAGAAGCCAGTGCTTGTAGAAAAATACAGCAAAAGTATGGGAGGTGTCGACCACTTCAGCCAACTAGGTGCAAGCTACCCCTACCCACACAGATCCTATTTTTATATCATTTCTTCGTTGAAACTGCCCTGGTCAATGGGCACATAACCTACAACACTGCCAACTCTACAAAAAAAGATCAAAGCAAAGATTAGGATGTCAGTATGACTCTTATTGAACCTGCTATTCTTCGACGCAATGTGACACCTTCAAAACCACAGGTCACAACAACACGACTTACTGAGCACCATTTCATTAAATATGAAAGGGCAAGGTACAAACCAGACAGTAAAGTGTGTAAGGCTGCAGGGAACAGAAGCCAGACTTGCATGTACTGCCCAGATTGCAATGTACCTCTATGCCTGATACCCTGCTTCAAGTTATACCACACAGTCAAGGATTATCAACGATCCAGACAAAGACTCTTGCAGAGACCTACAGCTACAACTTCAACCCCAGTTAATGAAAAAAGCAGCTCAGACTCCAACTAGAGGTACTTAACTATTCAAACATTTACAAACGCTCATTGTCAGATGCCACAGACGCAGAATACATTCAAAAAAGACAAACATGAAAAATACAGTTTTTTTTGCATTTTATTCACAATTTTATTAGCCTTTTATGGTGATGTACGTGGTTAATCGTTAAATCAAGCTTATTTTATTCATTGCCATCCATGTCACTAACATTTTATTGCGCCGACGTTGAACAAATTCACTGAAAACTGGGAAAAGATGTCTGTTTTTCAATATTTTATGAATTTAAAAAAAAAAAAAAAGTTCTTTTTAAAGAAATCTGCAAACACCCTTGGTAATGGGAGACGGTAATGCTCTGGATTGCTGGTCAGCAAAGTGATAATTATATCTGAGAAAATTAGATGAGGAAAATATTAGAGTTTTCCATCCTTGAAAATCACGTGCTGGACCTGGAAAAAGCCTGGAAAATGCTTGAAGAAATTTGCTATGAACCCTGATAATAAGACAAAATTTGATGCGGTTGTATCCATTCATAGAAAAGTTATATTCATGTATAACTTTTGGTTTTGTTTTCAAATTCTTTCTCCTATCTGATTTACTAATATTTTCTACTGAAGCCATGGAGGACACAATAATCACAGGCTTTTTTTCCTTTTATCTTTCAACGCAGTCACAAGAATTGAGTTATTGTCATCAAGAAATGATTTTGTTTCAAGATGACGAAGCTTCAGTGTTTTGATTTCAGCTGGAAAATTATTCCTATTTATATTTAGAGTGCCTGTAAAATATGTTTTCTGGCCAATCAAGTAAGTTACCAGTTGATGTGTAGTATAATATCGATCAGCAAATACATGATGGCCTTTTCCAAATGAAAAACTTATTTATCTACTTACTTAGTCGTTCCCCTTCTACCGTGAGGTGTAGAGGTTTGGAAGAGAGAGCGCCAGACCATTCTATCAGCTGTCTTCTTCCTGGCCTGGTTCCATTCTAGTCCTCGGTCCTTCAAAGATTGTCTAATGTTGTCCTCCCAGCGGACTCTGGGTCGTCCTGGAGGTCTGGATCCCTGGCTCTTTGTTTCCCATGCTTGTCGTGGTAGCCGATCTTCTCCCATTCTGCAGACATGGCCAAACCATCTTAGTTGGGACTGTTCTATTTGGGTCTGCAGCGGATGGGATTTTAGGCCTTGACGGATCGTCTGGTTGCGGACCATGTCTCTTCTTGTTACTTCAACCACTTTCCTCAGATACCTCATTTCTGAGGTTTGGATCTGGCTTTTGTGGGTTGTAGTCATTGTCCACGACTCGCATCCATATGTCAAGACTGGGACATAGGTGGAGCGGTATACAGCCATCTTCGTTTTCTTACCAACCTCTTTCTTGCTGAGGAATCCACGATTTATGGCCTGAAAAAGTCTCCCAGCCGCTGCTTTTCGAGTGGCCAACTCTTCTTTGATGCCTCCCTTTCGGTCTATAATAGCTCCGAGATATTTAAAGTGGTCGACCTGCTCCAGGACCTGTTCTCCCAATTTAATCTGATGTTTTCTTTCTTCTCGTGATATCACCATGGATTTTGTTTTAGAGCTGCTTATGACCATCCCTCTCTTCTCCAGCTCTTCCTTCCAGACTTGCAGGTTGGATTGGAGATGTGCCTCTGATTTAGCAATCAGGGCAACATCATCAGCAAATGCCAGCTCTGAATACAGACCTGTCTCATCTTCCAGTACCCCACTGAATACTTTCTTGTTCTCTCCTTACATGCCTTGATGACATCGTCCATAAGGAGTATGAAGAGGTAAGGTGATAGGATATTTCGCTAAAACCAATACATGCTTTCGATGGTTTCGCTGTCAGGTTATGCTCGCGTAAGATAGACAATAGTTCATTTATCCCATTATAGTGATCGTTCCAAGTATCACTGAAAAGACAGATGTCATCAAGATACGCAATGACATCTGAGCGATGAGATAGGATTCGACGCATCATGCGTACGAATGTTGCAGGGGCGTTCATAAGACCGAAAGGCATGAAATTCCATTGGAATAGACCCCTAGGCGTCGAAAAAGCAGTAAACTGTTTGGCGTGTTCGGATAATGGAACTTGCCAATATCCCTTAGACAAATCGAGTTTAGTAAAGAAATGAGAATTCGATAGTCTCGTAAGTAGCTCTTCTAGTAAAGGCATAGGTTCAGCATCAAATTTCATCACTTGGTTCAATTTGCGATAATCCACGCAAAGACATATGTTATTGTCTTTTTTTCGTACAATAACCATCGGCGAAGAATATGCTGATGTGGATGGTTCAATAATTTTTAACTCTATCATCTCATCCAACTCTTTCTCTACCTGTGCTTGAAAATGTATCGGGATAGGATACGGTCTGACTCTTATAGGACTATGGTCAGTAAGAATAATGTCATGTTGAATGACATCAGTTTGACCAGGAATGTCAGTAAGGACATCCTGAAATTGTTCTAACATAGTAGAAACTTGTTTCTGCTCTCCTGGAGATAATTCGAGAGAAATTGCAACATCTTTCCATGATTCATTAGAGTGAAGAGGAATCATTGGAAAAGGTAGATTTACATCCGAGAAACTCGTTTCCTCATCCTGTATTACTGACAGAGATGAGTACTGTCCATGTTGGACTGGAAAATCGTCCGTTGCCTGGAACACAGGTTGTAAATAATCCGGACGTTCATGGAATTCCGTGAGCATGTTGATGTGGAAGGTTTTACGCTTCCCGTCAATATCGACGATATAGTCAACATCGGAAACTTTTGATATTATATCGTACGGACCTTTCCAAGAAATAAGAAGTCTATTTTCCCTACAAGGTAGCAAGACGAATGCTTTGTCACCTGGACAAAGTTGTCGCAAGCATCTCTTTTTATTGGCAAAATCCCTTGCCTTCTGTTTCGCAAATTCAGAAGAAGCAGTTGCCAATTTGCATGCTTCAATAATCTTGTGTCTAAGTGCGATGACATATTCATAAGAGGATTTTGTGTCATCGACAATATTATCAGCAGTTATAAGATCATGAAGTAAGGACATAGGACCTCGCGGTTTCGCGCCAAAGACAAGTTCAAAGGGAGAAAATCCTGTATGTTCGTTGGCGACCTCTCTATATGCAAAGAGAGCCGCGGGTAAAACCCTATCCCATCCTGAGGATGATCTTCTGTTATCTTACCTAGTAGGTTTTTCAGAGTTCTATTCAGGCGTTCCACCATCCCATTGGACATAGGATGATAAATACTACTCAGCGATCTCTCTATCTTAAGAGTCGACATTACTTGAGACATGGCATCCGATATGAGTTGGGTACCATGGTCGGATAATATTTCTGCTGGAAATCCCAGACGAGAAAATATTAACCAAAGAGCATCTGCGACATCAGCAGTAGTTATGCTCTTTAGAGGAACAGCCTCCGGCCAACGTGTGCACATATCAACACACGTCAAAATAAATTGGTGTCCTCTAGCAGACTTTATCTTAAATGGACCAATGATGTCTATCGCCATTTTTTGAAATGGTCGAATGGGAATGTCTGCAGCCTGAATAGGTGCATCATGGCGTGGACCTCTGGATTTAATCTCTTGACATACTTTACAAGATCGACAATAGATTCGTATGTCCTTATTCACAGCAGGCCAAAAGAAAGATTGAAGAACTCTAGTTTTAGTACGGGAAAAACCCATATGTCCAGCACACTGCGAATCATGAGCGTGCTGTAAGATTTTAACTCTCATATTTTTAGGCACAAGGATTTGAGCATGAATGGACTTAGCGGAGTCTTGTACCATACGTACAAGTACGCCATTCTTCATCGTAATCCAAGATTTACGATTTGTATCCTTATTCGGATCACCTTTTGTTGCCAGAGTAAAGAATTTCTTTAGAGTAGGATCATCTTCCTGCTGTTTTATAAAGGAATCATGGGAAATCTCCAAGGGATCATCTTGGATCTGCGCATCATTATCTTCAGAATGTGAAGATTGTGGCATATTAAGAGCTTGAGCCCTAGTGATTACTGCATTAGCAGATTGCATATTAACATTTTCCCAATTAGAAATTTGCTGTGGAGTGCATTCTTTCACTCCATGAATGCGACCGATGATAAGATCAGCGATCGGATTCGGCAAGAGACATGCTTGCACTTCTCCTGTAAAGAAAGGCGTAGCAATATTGATAATGGCAGTGGAGTACTTCTCCAATGTGCCACCAAATGTTACACATTTGACTACATTGCCTGTAGCTCGAGAAAGATTTACGAGTGATTGCCTCACTCCGATGGTAGTGCACCCCGAATCGAAAAGAATTGATACCGGAGTACCATCTATTAGGCCTCTATTGAAAACAAGAGCACCCCTTCCATTATGCGCGATTGACGCAGGGAGAGCGGGAAGCGGGTGACCGCAGCTTAAAGTAGAAACTGTGGTTGGATCGAATAATGTTTTGCATTGCGAACACTCAGATGCTCTAGCAAAATCGAAAGCGGAATTTGCTACACTATTGGAGTCTTTTTTATCATTATTCTGATTACCGGCGTCGTGGAACTCCTGTTGTGCAGAGTTAGCCTGGTAATAAGATTTACCATGTCTTTTGTGTTGTGATCTACCTCGGTTATAATTGTCTCTATAATTATTATTTCCTCTTTTATAACCCCTATTTGGGTTTTAATCATAATATTCATGATCATAATCATCACGCTCATTATACTGAGTATCCCTGTAATATTGGTTCTTTTCTCTCCATGAAGCACTTGGGTAGTTCCTATAGCTACTCCCCTTTCGAGAATGTCTAAAATTATGGGTACCCCTCGCGTGTCGAGGACTATCAGCCCGATTCCAGTTCTTCGAAGAAGAACCCTGATTTGAGTGGTTATCTTGGTTTTGATACTTATTCCAATTAACCTTTTTATCAAATTTATTTTTAGCTCCTTGGAATTTGTGTGAGTAATTCTGATTATATTCTGTTGCCGAAGCAACTGGCATACTCTCTTTAATATTAGAGTTACTAAGAATCATGTCAGGGTGTGCTGTGGCATACTGGTCACAATATTCTTCCATTTGCTTTAATGTACTAGGTTTACGCTCATGTAAGAACTCTAGGAATGATTTATTTACCGAAGACATGACCTTGTCTCTTAGCAATAAATCCGTAAGACCATCAAATGTTTTCTCTATTTTGGATAATTCAATCCATCGTGAAAGTGTAATTTGTGCTTTTGAGATGAATTCTGAGAATTCTACACCTACTTCCGGTCTCATTGTTTTAAACAAAAGACGATAACCTTCCTCAGGCAGCTGATATTTCTTTATCAGAGATGCCCTAATAGCATCATAATTATCCTTGTCGGCCTCTTCAACGAAATATAACTTACTCAGAGACTCCCCTTTTAGATTTTCAGACAACTGATTCACATACTGTGATTTGTCAACATTATGAGCTCGACAAGCCCGTTCAAATCTAGAAAGCCAAAATGTTATGTCATCACTGGCAGGGTTGAACGCTGGTACCTTGACCTTGTACACAAAGGGTTTACCATTACCACTAGATGCCTGATTAACATTACTCATACTTGTCAATTTTAATTTCTCTAACTCAAATTCATGTTCTCTTATTGCTTTTCTCTCTTCAGCTTCTCTATCTAATCTTCTCTGTTCTGCAGCAGCTTCTAATTTCTTCTGTTCAGCTGCAGCAGCAGCTTCTAATTTCTTCTGTTCTGCATCAAATCTCCTTTCCTCCACTTGCATCTGCAATTTCTTTAGATCAGCAGCAGCATCAGCTTCTTTTTCTAATCTTTTTTCTTCAGCCAGAGCTTTTCTCTCTTCAGCAGCAGCAGCAGCTTTTCTGTCTTCAGCAGCAGCAGCAGCAGCTTTTCTGTCTTCAGCAGCAGCAGCAGCTTTTCTCTCTTCAGCAGCAGCAGCAGCTTTTCTCTCTTCAGCAGCAGCTTCTAATTTTTTTTTCTTCTATTTGAAGTTTTCTCTCCTCAGCCGCAGCTTTTCTCTCCTCAGCAGCAGCTTTTCTTTCCTCAGCTTGCATCTGCAATCTGAAATTCTCAGCATCTATCTTCTTTTGTTCAACTTCTGCTTTCCATTTATTCTCATCTTTTTGTTTTTTCTCTTCTGATTTTAATGCAATAGCAAATTGAGCAGTTGTCCATTCTTCTAACTCTTTTCCAGTCTTATCAAGAGATTTTCCTTGTGCAATAAAGTAATCTAATGTAGACATCTTGTCTTCTTAAATCAGAAACCTGAAAAAGTAAATAAATTACCTTATTTCACTTTAATGGGAGACAAGTCTATATCATAGACTTAGTCTTAGTGAAAAAACCTGTATGGTTATTTTGTTTATCATATAACCAATGATAACTTGAGTACCTGTGGAAAACAATAACTGTATATCTCAAATACTGTGGGAGACAAGCCTTACAAAGGTCTTGTATACCTTAATGTAATCAATGATCACTTGAGTACCTGTGGAAAATAATATTTCCTATACCAATCACTTTGGGAGACAAGCCTTATAAAGGTCTTGTACACTTTGTTTTATAACAATAGTAATCATAAAGTACTGATCTGTACTATAATATAAGTGTATTCAACTATACCTCCTATGTCATATGTCAACTAAAGACATTACAAAGGACAAACAAGAAAAGACAATCTGAAAACATTTGCAGAGATCAAATTAAATTAAATAGGAGAAATGAAAAAAATGATCACAGAATCTGTGATGATAACTGCAATAAGATAACAAGACAAATAACGCCACAGTGTATAAACATAAGGGTGTAAAGAACTGAAATGAAAGGAAAGATGAGACCTACAATTATACAAACAAATCAAACAAAAATAAAGAACAGAAAAATGTTACAAATACAAATATGAACACAGTCGTCACAACTAACCAAATATTTGCAAACTATGTTGCATGCAAATTTCAATTAAGAAATTGCTCCCTATAGAACGCCAGAACAAGACCAATATCACTTGGTATTTCCTGTTCTAGTCACCTCCCATCCAGGCCCGCAAACACATAACAATCACACATACAAACAAATAATATATAAACATAAATACATATAAATCATCAATGTGTGTATCATATAATGAAATGTGTTGTAGTTGTAATGTATTGTACTGTATGCTCAGTTTTAACAAATTAGACTACCACTTTATTGAGTAATAGATTTGCTTTCTAATTGTTACACTGTTCAATTTTTTTGAGCACATAAGAAGATCCAACGATGAAATTTGCACATTATGTTCAACATTCCTCTTCTATTACAGCAGGCTAAACAATCACTAGTTTAGAACACTGACTGTACTGTGCCAAATGTCAACAAGTGCTGACCCAGATATTGCTACACTTGTCAGAACAGGTCAAGCTGACATTGATTGTATAGCTGTCCTACTGGTGTTGATGTGGTCAAACAAATGTTCTTGCAACTGTAAAATGTGATTCTCAACACAACAAAACTGCGTAGGCTGGACCCAGGAATCTGGCTCACCACTGTAAAGTTCTCTCACACTGTAAAGTGTCAGTCTGTAAAGAAGTGTTGTGTGTTCTCTTTCTTCTGTAAAGCTCCACTATCAATCACTGTAACATGTTGTTTGTGGTGTCACTACTGTATATGTCCATTGTAGTGTACAGAGTTGTTGAGATCAGGCATGCTCCAGTCTACCCAGCTGTAAATGGGTAACTCACCCTAGTCCTGAGTTAGGGAAGGCAAAGGCAGCTGTAAGCAGTAGTTTCCCTCTAAGGCTCCAGGGGAAGCAGGCCCTAAACTTGGTCAATTCAACCGACGCAGGATGGTGTAGATATGGAGTAGAAGTGTAGAGTGTGATTAACGCGAATAGTGTACTGTTCGTGTTCTGACCAATCTAAACACTCATTCACTTGTGTCTACAAGGCACCAATGCAGACTGCTGGAATCTTTGTTTACACAGTTTATTTAGACGCACACACTGGGACATAACGAGTAAATCATGGGTACAGGTTGACACATCAATTTGCAGGCATACATAGTAGATCCCAAGTCATGACACATTCATAAATAATGGGTAGTACATCAATAGCTTCCAATGTCATGATACATAATGGCCGCATCCCCTATCTGACTAAGCGCGTCAGTGAAGGCGGATCGGTAAGTAACTAAAGTTGCTTTATGTTCATAGTTTATATCATATTATGAAACCACGATAAGGGGTTTCTATCAAAATTGAGATCTCCTTGCCACTGTCCGAATAATAAGATACATGCCCCGTTCTTTGGACAGTGATTCAAAAATATGATGACAGGAATGTAACATGGCCGCCTTCCTGAGTTGTCGCTCACTCACTCACAGGAGGGTATATCTAAGCCAAAGTTAATTTGAAATGTATAGAATAATTTCTTAAAGTTCCTCCAAACAGTTCTACAGTAATCCAGTTACTTCACGTAGACATAACTGCTATATGGAAGCCCGTCATCTTCGTCGATACAAACATGACCCTAGCGTTGCGAAGCACAAAATTCCAGCTAGGTCTAACCGACATGAGATCATCAAAATAGGGTCTGGAATTACCTGGAGTCCGAATCATACATGGTACCGTACATTAGGAGAGTCTCTAACACAAGCTCTAGTAGAGACACAATCTCCTACAGAAGAAAAACCACTTCGTAAATCATTTTTACTGAAGAATATACCAGCCCTGGAAAATGCGTAACCGCCATTGTAAACGGTACCTCGGAACTCATCACGACTCGTCAAGACAACTCCTACTTCCGCTAGAGCGGCATAACAAGAATATAGTCCCGCCTACCCATCCAAAATATACAATATAGGACTGATTCTACTTGTGCTCATAATATGTAATACATATGAATTCAGGCCATAAACATAATAAGCAAATTAATCTATTTTCTGGCCCTAACAAATAAGTACGGACATGGGTGTCATATCCATGCGCCGGATCAATATCAAGAACGATTACTCCTATAATCAAAAGTGTGAATCAATCATGAATTATCTAGCTTTACCATAGACAGCATTTTCATACACAAATGAATGAACGTCTATATCTTTTCCATCTTAAATAGCCATATCGATTTTTGTAATATGTGCGTCAAAATATGCACGCA
>JAMPIV010011703.1:0-40636 GCA_024509875.1 Oreohelix idahoensis | reverse complement strand
TTTGTAGTATAGGTGGCGTGCCATTGGAAGGTCCTGGGTTGATTCTCAGTGATCCTCTCACTTCTGATATTTTCTGTGTTCTGGTTTTTGACTTCTGTTATTTCTCCATTGAGTGTTGAAACAAAACTTTTGTGTGTATTATTTATTTACTGTTTGCGAGGCCTAAGGTTTCCCTCTTTAATTGATTTAAATTGTTTGGAAAATAAGTTGTAAGTAAATGGTTCTACATTTTTTTCACGGAAATTCCTTTACAATAGCTCTCAGGAACACTAATGCTCCATGAAAAAACAGTTTGAGAAAATGCTAATGTAAAGAATTGTGGTAACATGAGACTGTTTTTTTATTTCATTTCCAAATTTCATTAAATTTTGTAAATCTTCCTCACTAACACAGACAGACTTCTATGTTTGATAGTTCGTGTTGGACGGAAGGTCTTATTTCCCTTCTTATTTGGTTATGAGACCACCAAAGATATGGGATATGTTCCTCAGCTCGGCAACCTAAAATATTTATGAAAAAAGTCATAATCATGAATATAAAAATAAATCCACTTTTTTCCTTCCCATTCTAAATCTTTTAATGACTGTATCTGAGCTATCTTACAAAATTTTTAATAGAATATATATATATACTATAATACATATAAAATAAAAGATGTTACCATTGCTAAACTAGGAATGTAATTAACTTCAGTAATTGTGATAGTTACAGCCTTAGGCGGGAAAAAAAAATTAGTAAATATAAGTGCGAATATATAACTATCATTTTTAATTATATCCCCAGATGTATAAAATTAGCCATGAATTGTCTACTTCTGGATATAAAATGAAACAGTGCCGTGTAAAACAACCTTAGATGGATTTTCATGTTTAGATCACTAGTATTAAGTTCACGTAAATACACATAAGAGACCCATGAGGTTAAAATCATTACATCTTGTTGAAATAATATTAGGAGTAATCTGACTGATAGTATTGATAGTGGTGTTTGAGTATTTGATTTTGATATTGTGCACATGCATGTGTCCAGGATAAAGGATTTTCTCTTAAAAATGGTGTGTTTTTATAAGATACATGATGTAAATCACAACACAATAAAGACCACCCTATCAAAATATTGTGCCCCTTCTGCTTTGTTGTATGATATTCTATTCTTCTATGAAAGTGTCTAACCTACCTTAAAACGTACAGTTTGATTTATATGATCAAGCATATAATGGTTGTTTCTAGTGGACATGTAACAACATAACTTATTAGGGCTTTGTGGAGAAAGTATCAGAAAAAACTGATATAAAGATTTGTGAAGAGGCTTATTTTGCATTGAACTTTAATGTGGTCCACCCCTGATAGATATTTTCTTCTAATGATGATGATGGTTTCTAACTTTGCTGCTAGAATACAAGCCGTAATGGTTATACACCCAATGTCCATCCACATGAGGTTAATAATTTTGTCTGAAGTTAATCTTACTAGTGTAAATTGTTGATTTCGCTAAGTGGTTTTCACGCTTAATACATTGACAGACTGGCATAAATTTCGTGATTATTTTAAGCATAAGTCAGCTGCCATTTCCCCACCATGTAGATGGGGGGGGGGTTGGATTGCCGGTTAATCAGAGCGAAGATTAGACATGCCTTCAGGCTCAAGCGGTAAAAGGGCATGCATCTCAAAGTAGTGACATCTTATTAATAAGACTAGACAGCTCAAACTTAATCTATTGATATACATTAATATGTTTTTGACCAACAGCTTCAGGACTTATAAAGTCTACGCTCTCCTGTAAGTAATATTTACTCTATTTTTCTCGACAACCACTACCGTAAATGCTGCAGCGCACGAAGATTATCAAACCTTGAGAGTTTCTCTCGTGTCATATATTCTTTAGTTTTTTGTGGAATATCTCTGTGTAAATGCTGAAACCAAAAGAACATTACAACATGATAGGCTATCTTCTTGCTTGCAGTCTTATATTATTTGCTAAACGACAACCTCTTTGAGTAATGCAGGCTGACCAGGTGACATGGGATCATGTAAAGCCTTACTACATGTATGTATTCTTTATATTTTAGTAAGTTTACATGTCTCAGTAATTGGCTGCATCACAACATCAACTTGTAAGGCATGCGAGTAGGGGGATTAAAAGAATACCTCTCTGGAGTGAAATTATTAGCATTCACAAACATATATCACTTCCCCTGCATATATACTTTCATGTAATTGTGGGCAATCCACTATGAGAAATTTATGATTATAAGAAAATAGTTTAGTTTTAAATTTATGCTGGCCGAACAACATCACCAGCCAAGAAATTCCTGTATGATGACATTCAATTCAGTGACGAGTCACTCAATACCTTCGCAACATCGTACGTTTAGAAAAACATGGTGGAATTGGGATGGGAAACATACTCAGAATGGTTGGATCCTGAGAGCAACTATTACCAGAACCTGCCCATGTAATGGATTCATACAGATGGAAAGTGACAAGGCAGGATCGTCAAAAAGGTCACGTGACGGTGAAATGTGGAGGGCTGAAAATGTTAAGGCTTGAACCACAAATTTGGGGTAGCCTCTATGCACATTTTGTGATAGAATATTAGATTGTCTGAACAATTAGCAAATGTAGACGGAAAGTTTGTTGCTTGCCTTACAGAAGTAGACAATCGAGATACCAATCTTGTGACACAAGAACCATACCCCAATGATTCACAGACCATTCAGTAAAAGCACCGTAAATACTAAAAAATAAAAGGTAATCAATGAGGATCTGTAAGTCAATGAATGCTTTATCCTGAAATAAAATAGCGAAAGTATAAAAAAATACTAGTAATACATGATAAAAAGGGATAAAGATTCAATATATGTACATTGCATAAATCAGAAAAAAAGTAGCAGGATAGATGTTTAATTGCTTAGCCCTACCAAGTGTACAATGGATGGTGAAATACCGGACCTATTAGAATGCTATATCAGGACCAAAGTAGAGACAGTTTTAGTTGTTGCCCTACTAGCATATAATGTGTTTCGTTTGGGGTCATTTGTTTGCTTTGTAATGGACCAAAGTGGTGGACAGTATATTAATATGCCCTATAATGATATGTCATAAGACGATATGTTTGTCATGGATTGCGTTATCAGGAGTAAAAGTAGAGACAGTTTGAAGCTGCCCTAAAAATAAACATGAGGATGTGAGGATCATTGTATTGCTTTATCGAGACCATAATTAGAGACAGTTTATGGTGCCCTATAAGGTTATTTTGGGGTGTGTTGGGGGCGATTGATTGAAATTATCCGGACCAAAGTAGAATACACTAATGTTAATTGCCTCATACAACGATTTATTTGATTATTATGTTATTCATCCGAGAGATTTTGATAATGGACCAACGTATTTATAGTTTGGTTGCTAGCCCTACAAGGATTACCATACTTTAGATTGTATTATATCATTGAGTTAGCCTTATTCAGTTCCTAAATTAGCTGAAAAATTTGTGCTGAATTAAAAGTATATCTATTAATAATTTTTGTGTGTGTAATGTGATTGGTGCTGTTTCTGCTAGGATAAGTAGCATCATAAAAATGGAAGATCAACCCCACTCCTCCTATTTGCTGCCTTGCTACAAAGATAACTAACAATCATGATGGTCAATGATTGCTTCTAAGCAGGACGAACATGAAGAGACAGTATATTAATAAGGGGAGATTTCATAGACACAATGAGATGTGATGGTCACTGATAGGTGGTATCAGGACTAATAGTAAAGTGACACTAATCTTGCTGCCCTACAAGGCACCATGGATAGTAGTTCTTGGTGATTTATTGCTATAAAATGAGGACCATAGTGATATTTGTGACTGTTAGTATGCTGCCCTGCATTATGCAGAATTTAGATTTGTCTAGAGTACCTAGAATGAAAAATTATCCGACTAAAGTATTTTGACAGTATGATGCTGCCCTACAAAGCAACAATGAGAAGTGTTGGTCATTGATTGGCTTTATCAGGACCAAAGTATATAGAGAACAGTTAAAATTCTTGCAGCCCCTACAAGGCAACAAAAATGAGATGTGTTGGTCATTTGATTGCTTTAACAGGACTTAAAGTAAGAGACAGTTTTTGTTGCTTGCCCTGCAAGGTGGGAATGAGATGTGTTGGTAATACAATTGATTGCTTAATCAGGACAATAAGTAGAGACATTTGTTGCTGCCATAGCAAGGTGAAAACAAAGAGGATGTGATGGTCATTGATTGCCTTTATCAGGGGACCAAAAGTAGAAGACAGAACTGATTGCTGCCCTGCAAGGCGTGACAATGGCGATGTGTTGGGTAATTGATTGCTTTATATCAGGACACAAAGTAGAGACAGAAAATAAAAGAGATTATAAGGCACAATGAAAAAAAAATGGTAATGAAAACTTGAAAAATTACAAAGATGTAAAAACATTAAAATGCATTCCTGCAAGTTCAAAAATGAGATTAGTTGGTAATTGATTTCATTATCAGGACCAAAGTAAAGGACAGTTAATTGCTGTACTGCATAGGCACAAATGAGTATGTTGGTAACACGTTGATTTAGTTTGATCAGGGATTTTAAGTTATATTAAAGTTTGTTGCAAAACTATGTGATCAAAAGCTTTTTACCGGTAGGCCGGAAATAATATATATTTATTATAAAAGTTAGTAACACATTAACTAATGTGGAGGAGTGAGCATATTTTCTGAAAGTTAAAGATAAATGTTACACGGATAGATAGTTGTTAAGGATTATACAATTATGTTATGAGTAAGAATCTATCTAAATATGATTATTTACTCTATATAGTTCTTTTGATGCTGACGATATGTCATAATATGATCATCAAGACGTCAAACGTCCAACATGATATATTTTGAGGATAAGATGTATATGGAATTGATAGGGGTTAAGAGTCCTTATTAGAATTGACTTATTGCGGTAGAGGATTTAAATCATAGGATTATAACAATTTTTTTTATATATGTGGTATATTAAATAATACCAATTATTATATATTTATTTTAATAGGCCCATATTAATATGGGATTATATTTGTTAATAATTTTGAAATTATCTATTTCTATTATATTAGAATAATTAATAAGTATTCAAATAATTATTATATAAAATAATATTAGGTATAAAATATATTATTTTCTTAATGATAGAATTTTTATAATTAATAAAATATATTTTTTATAGACTCAATATTTATATATAGATTATTTATTATTATTTATTATTTTTCTATATTATTTTATTTCAAAAAAATTTAATAATATTAAGTTCATAATATTTTAGTCATATTTTTATTTTTTATATTTTTTTATTTTTCTATAAATAATTTTTTTGATTTAAGGAGTTTTAAATATTTTTATCATATGGTTCAATACGCAGTCATTCGGACTTCTGGAAAGGGACAGATGACACTAGCAAAAAAGACTATGGAAAACGGCTGACCGGGTAAATTGCATACCCGTCATAGAAATGGTAGGCTACTGAATTGCTCTCAGCTTTGTGCTAGGACTAGAATTTCCAGATGCCAGTTACTCATTGACTTCTTTGCATGATTGTAGGGCGTGTGGTCGATGTTGTGAGTACAGTATGGCAAACATAGGAGGTCGGGGGGAGCGTAGCGGCAGTATTTTGAAAGTGTGTATGGGGGGCTGTATTAGTGATTGCATGGTACAATCACAGGAGCTCATTGGACTTTTTGACCAGCGGGACCGAGTACACGGACTTCGTAGGTCTGAACATACGGCACAATTTTCCATGAGCATTTGGCGGGGTATGTAACTTGTCAGAGTTGGAATATTGAGAAGTAATCACCGCATGCCATTAAAGGTTTCGTGGGACGTCATCATTGAGGAGTACAATTAGTACTGTGGCTGGACGGATAAGATCAGTTAGCAATGGCCCGTCAGAGCTCATTATGTCTAATCCACACTGGTCGTTGGCGGTACGTTTTAGTAGTCGGCTTTGCCAGCATGTTGAGCGGTCACACACTGTCATGGACGGGGCTTTTTAACCGAGATATGACAAATGCAAAGTTGTACACATTTTAGGGTCATAAGTGCTTGGGGAACAGTTTTGCCGTTGTAATGCTTTTGAGTAAGGTGACGCTGAGTTGGGAAAAACAACGTGGGTTGCTAATTATGCATTACATTCAGCAGGAAATTTCGCTTCTACCTCATTAATCAAAACGGGGAAAATCATGTCACATTTTTTTTCCAGTTTCAGGCATCAGTATATATAAAAGTGGTGACCACCGTTTTTTAATGTAGCTTTCAAGTTAATATATCTATTTATATATATATCAGGATATATTGATATAGTAATATGCACGGGATATATATTCATATACTATATGCAAGTTGCCATATTATATTTAATGTGTCGTTTGGGAGCTTCTTTCCATAATTCCAAGGCTCTTTAACAAACATGCCTCTTTTCCTCATTCCTCCCAACACCGTTGTGCAAGATTGAGTGATGGTGAATTCATACTGAATGATGGATAGGCATCGCATGTCTTCAGGGAGCTCTTCTATGTGTGTGCCAGTAGAACTGTTGTTCAGTCAAATCACTGTTGGAGTACGCTAAACACATAAGGGTGAAAAACGACTAGGACGTCGTAAGAATTCCCGACGTATAAAGTTATGAGTAATGTGAAACAGGTCGCTAAGATGTTTTTCGCTCAGCCATCTTTTTGTGCGAGCACAGTGACTTAACATGGTTCGCGAATGTGTAAGTAGCTCAAACTGGTTGTTAATCACCACGCAAATTAACTACGAAAACCTGGCGTAGACTTGCATTCAATGATGAGTAGATGATGTTATATTTGGCATCTTGTGTAATTAGCTCGGTTAAAATGTCCATCTCACCAGTTTTTATACATTGCAGTGAGATAACAGATGTGGTGGTATAAGAGATCCGTTCACTTCCTGAGTTTGACTTCTGAAGAAGGAACTGTCTATCGAAGTTAATACTGAAGAATGCGTGGGACAACAAATATCCAGCTTAGTAATAAAGGTTTTCCACCCTGTTATTTACCGAATCGCAATTATCTGGTCTTGTGTTGCATCTCGAAGGATGCTAGTACATTTCACTGCGGACATCCACGTCACTAGGATTTCAGGGAAAAATCATTCACTGACGACGCATTGTGGTGAAGGTATGATCGAACTTCGTCTAGGTGATGGCAAAATATAGACTTTAACTAGAAAGAGTCAAATTTTACATTTGTTTTCAAATGGAGAATCCACTGACACTATCACGTCTCGAATGTGGAAAACATGAGGTTTTTTTCTCACCATCGTTACTGAATCGAAGAAATATCATTAGAGGACTTAATGCCATCTCCTGAGAACAAAAATAAGCCGGAAGCAATACTTCAACGAGGCATTTAAGTCTGCCCCATTAGAAACATAACGGCACTCCATAGTATCTGGGTTGGACTACGATCGAAAAACAAGATGCAATGACAAGTGGAGCGAGGTTCTCAGGCAAAGCAAGTCACTTAGGATGCATTGGGTCAAGCGATAAGACATCCTAGGACATGTTGGAATACCAATGTCCACCTAGGAAGATTGCAAGCAGTGCTGAAGCTGGTATTCGCTGGTTATGCTGTCAGATATTGAAAATAAAAAGATGTTGAGAATTTAATACACGCCACTTTACGACGGAGATCTGGCCGAATTAAAGTAAAAAAATGTGGAACACATGTATTTTTTCTTTCATATCAAGGCAAAGCGATAGCGGTAAAAGTGCTAACTGCATTATGCGTGCTTATTAATCCTCAATTGCAGCAATGGCTAAATATAGAGTGTTGGTGAGGATATACTCAAACAGGAAAATAAAACTTGTCTAAAAAATCATTAAATCGTGGGCAGGTGTCATTGCCATCGCACACATCAGTTATGTATGTAACACAATATACGTTATGACATCAGTTGACATATATCAGGGCCTTATAAAGATACTCTATTTTTGTCCTTTAATAAAATGGATGTATAATCTGATAGTGACAGATTTAGATAGTAATGTGCTTTGCAAACCCAAGAAGATATGAGATAAGCATATCAGTCACGTTGGAGACTGACTGGGAAGAAAGCACATAGTTCTTTAGGTATTCGATGGTAAGTCGTATACACTTAAGAACTTGTAAGTGTAAGTTCGTCAAACTCCTGTCATATCTGGAACCTGTTACAAGTTAACTCTATATGCATGGCAAGGTTACCCACCTAATTGCATGTTTTATAAAGGCTGCACTTTATTAAAATTGTGGTCGTTTAGTAAGCATAAGGCTTACTATAATATCATCTTCTATCACATTTAAAGACGAACGTGACTCACATGATCATATGACAAAAACAGCTACGTAGACTGCTGGGGATAGGAACGTTCAAACTGTACAGCCTCCAGTACTCATATTGAGATGAAACCGAAGTCAGGCTGTGGCCACTGACTTGTAATATTATGGTATATAAGCACAAGTTAACAGTAAGGAACGCTATAGAGCTAGCATAAGGCTGTCCAACAAGTTCAGATGGAGGAAAAAATGGATCTAGGTGGTCCACAAGAGTCTGTCAGATGTAGCCAACTGGATGCAAAAAAGTCAATAGACTTCTGATTCCTTTCCAAGAGTTGTTGCAGAGTACAAGATGGAAAAGGCTCAAGGCTTTGCAATGATGTACGCGAGTACAGCTCGTCTGGAGTGGTTAAGACTTTAAGTCCATTCAGCCCACACTGAGAATTACAGGGAAAGGAAGTTGCCGACGGATTCTGAGTGGAAGAAAGCTGTTGATGATGACTAGCCCAAGAAGTCCCGCTCAAACTGAAGGGAGGTGTAATTCGGGGGATTTACTCACCAATCCTACGATATAGATGGGGAATTTTGGTTCATGGAGCTGGGGGGGGTGTGGAGGGGGGGGGGGGAGGGGTGGGGGGTGGGATCATCTGAGTGGTGTCACTCAGGGGGGAGGGGGGTGGGGGGGGGGCGGGGGGGGTCAGGGGGGGGGGGCGGGGTGGGGCAGGAGCACGAGAGACTTGGGGTAGTTCAGAAGATACGGGAGTGGAAGATTCTGAAAGTATGTCCCCATAATTAACTAGGATTGCAAATAAGCAGTGTCAGCAAGGTCGCAACCAAGGCAACTGGACTACATGGAAGGAGCCCTGCAGAGGTCCCTTGACTGGAAGGTATATATGTGGTCATATGGGCACCTTTTCTTTTTTTTCTTTTTAAGGCTCAAGATTTGTCTGATTAGATCAAGGGATTGACCTGCTTGCCAGTTCAGCCAACCGTAACTATTGTTGAAATGGAGGACTAAGAAGTCGATGCTAATGATGACGCCAGTGCCCCCCTGCTTGCCAGGGGAGCTGCCTCCAGATCACTTGAACCACGTTGCTCTCAGCATTGTAAAGGTTTCATCATCAGGCAATAATAAAGGGCGATATACTTGGCACCCATAAGAAGTGCTAAAATGAGCTTGCTGTATGACGCACCAAAGAGATTTGGCGAAGATGAAGGCAACATAGAGCAAACCCAGGTCACGAGCACCGTCATCTCTCACACAAGTAATCATACATTTCTTCCGAGGGAGGAAAAGTCACGCCACAACCCCAAACCTGGTAAACCTAGCTGGTAGCAGTTTTACCCATATCTTACATGACATGTGCAAACGAACCTCATGGACGAGGGGCTATTTCCATATGAGGTTGTTTCAGT
This sequence comes from Oreohelix idahoensis, assembly GCA_024509875.1. Lineage (NCBI taxonomy): Eukaryota > Metazoa > Mollusca > Gastropoda > Stylommatophora > Oreohelicidae > Oreohelix > Oreohelix idahoensis. The sequence goes on along the minus strand of JAMPIV010011703.1, from coordinate 30,900 downwards.
GAAGATTCCAGTGGCGTTGGCCGGAGTATATAAGTGACTTCAATCTCTCTGCACGCTTCAGGTCATATCTTGATTGTAAAAAGTGACTGTGCCTATTGATCCAGATGTTTGAGACGAGGAACGCCAAACCATTGAAAGTTCAAAAGCAGCCAAAGTCATAGTGATAACTAGGCGCGGATTGAGACACAAAGGGTTCACCGCAAAAGGGTCGATGGCTGTTGAAGTTGGCGCAAGGAGGGCTTGTGGTGTTTGCATACAGGGTATGATCTATGATCACTGCTTGGGAGGTTGAGGGGGACAGTTCTTGAGAACCAAGGGCACTGAATGAAGAGGCTTATTGAATCAACTGACAAAAGAAAAAGAGCATCAACGGACTGGCCTGTTCGCGAACAATGCAATGGGCAAGATGGGAAATCATGACATATATAAACGGCCTGCGGTGTACAAGAAAAACACTCGGCGGAATTTTGTACCGTCCACAATACGCTGAAGACTTTTTTTGGTATATGTACTAGTGAACGGGCTAGTGACTGAGGTTTCGGCATTCAGGTTGCGTTGTAATTATTATAACGGGGGTTTCAGTGGTCTAAGAATTTTCCACGTGGCGGGGACCCTCCGCATGGTTAGACTTGTATCCGACTTTCCGAGTATTGGGTGTCTCTAGCTTGTTGTCGGACCCTTCCTGACCGAAACGGACAATTTGTCTTCTCTTTCTCTTACCATTCCTCCTGTATTCGCTCTCCCTCCACGGGCTGGCGGACGCGTAGACAAGTTTTGTTGGAAATTTTAACAGTTGCTACCAAAGTGAAATTCGGGTGCATTTTCGCAATACATAAAGAGACAACAGCGAGGCTGAGTTGATATGGCGACGTCATGATCCAAGTGGCCTGCCCCCCTCCCCCCCCCTCCCCGCACCCTACCGCCCCCCCCCCACCCTCCCACCACCCCTGTAGTAGGGTAAAGGAGTAATAGTGGGACCGAGAAACACTTGATCGGATGGGTGGACCCCTTCTCTGCTGATCAGAATTGCCTTCCTGATGATAATCGCTCTCTGTTAAAAGCGTTTACCTATCTCCTTATATAATTTTTATCTGAGACGTTCCACCTTCTTTTTAATATTTCTAAGTTCCATCAACCAAGTAAAAGAAATCTATTTACCATATTAAAATTGATATTTAATTGGTACTGAATGATCTTTGTCAAGTTTTTTATAATAATTTTTATTCTTTTTGAAATTTTTAAAATTGGACATTTTGATTGTGCCCCTAGATCTTTTTATTTATCATAGGACAATGATAGTATGTAGAGAGGTACAACTTTTGATTCTCATCAAAGGTAATGCTTAATTACCATTTGGGCCTGAAGTCTGTACATCTGGAACTATTCACAATGACATACTATACACCAGTGCTTATTTCTAAACCACCTGGGGTATGACTTTTAAGACAGAACTAGTAAACACTCGGACCAGCAACTTATTCATTAGACCATCTGATCCCAATATTTAAATCTCTCATCCAATTACAAAACTTAATCTCACGTTGACAAGTAGATAAAGAGCCCAAACATTAAGTAGATGTGAAATTAAAGAAAAAGAAAGTGAAGGATGGACCAATGTGGGAAGTGAATCATCACCCTAAGTCATAAGTTTAGCAGAACTGATAAAGGTTTAACTCAGAGCATGTACTGAAAACTTAACTGACTAAACAAAACCATGAAGACAACAAGAATATGTAAGACAATATCCAATTCAATGATGATTAAGATCGTCTATATTTTTCTTTTGTCTACCCTTCATCAATCCCAGTAAAATAATAGACAGGTGATAATCAATCCAAGCTGATTTCATAAAAAAGCAGAAGGTAGAATATACCACATAAATGAGGAACCAAATGAATCGGGGATTCGCTCTAGAAAGAACAGAAGATGTGCAAGGATCATATATTCAAACCTCTAATGAACATTTTATTTAGAGCAGTGCACAGAATGGGCAGAGATTGGCTATACATTAGTCTTTGTTTGATTTTTTTGAAAAGGTTTTTTACAGGGATACACATTTTATCAGCCTAAGGGGAACTATATGAGGACTTATGGAAAATTCCAACTGCTTTGTTATTCCATCATAAAGAAAGCCTTCTGTTCTCTAATTACTAATTTACACATGCACGGTGTTGGAGATAGAGCCCCCCCCTAACTTTCAGGTTGAAGGACAGGAGATGGAACAAGGTATGCACCAACTTTAGTCAAAACAAACTATATTTCTTGGACACTAGACAACTGAGGTGAACTGAATACCAGGAACAGGCAGTTACGAGGAAGGTCACACACGCGTAGGATTTTAAAATGTACAAATATTTTTCTACAACTAGAAAGAACCTTCGGAGAATACGCAGTCTGGGAACATTGCATTACTCACACGTTTACATCAACACATCAAAGAAAAAATGGACAGACTGAAGCCTCAGAAGTTAGCTAGCTGAGTGGTACCCACTGTACTGAAACATCAATACTGAAGAAGACACTCAATGACAACGGTCATGGACAGAACTCAAATACGTAGGAAAAACATACTGAGTACCAATAAGACGACTAAAAGCAGTAACACAGATAGCTGAACAGTGTATAAGGCACCAATTTACTAATATTTAGGAGTGCATAGTAACTCACTAGAAGGGAATGTAAGGAAAGAACAAGAAACTATATCATCAGTGGTAGAGGTATTGGAAAGTGAACAGGTCTGTATTTTCTCAGTGAGGCTGGCATTTGCTGATGATGTTGCCTTGATTGCGAACTTCAGAGGCACCATCTTATCCAAAAACCTGCAAAAGTTCTGGAAAAGTGATCGAGCGGGGAGAAAAGAAGAGGGAACAAAATTACTGGCGATGGTCATAACTTCAGCTCTTCCTAAAACAAAAAATCCATGGATTGATATCAGTAGAAAAGAAAAGAAGATGAAGCATAGAGACTAGATTAAGTTTGGGAGAACAGGTCGTGGAGCAGGTCAACACACACCACGGTTGTTAGAAAACGCCTCTGAGACTATTATAGCCCCAAAAGGGCATTCGGCGAAATTCAAAGTAGAGTTGGACTCCACTCGGAAAAAGGCAGCAGCTGGGAGACTTGTTGCAGGTACATAGAATTGTAAGATTCCTCAGCTAGAGAGATGCGCCGCTTGGGGTAACGAATAATGACACGGGTGGTTGTGATCAAGCCACTCGCCATCTATGTCTAGGTCGTTGACACTGTGGTATGCGGAAGTCGATGGGCAGAATGACTTTTACAGCCCACAATAGGCTCGATCCAAGACCTCAGAAATGAGGTATGCTGAGGAAGGTGGCTTGAAAGTAACAAGGAAGAGAGGCTCATAGGCCCCAAAACTCAGTACGATACTTAAGGCCTTTAAAATTCACCCCCTTGCAGTACCCAAGTGTTAAGTAGGAATACAGTCAGCCAACTAAGTTCGGGTTTGGCCTATGCGCGATAAGCAGAATGGGAGGATAGATCCGGTATCACGACAGAGCATGGAAAAAACAAAGTCAGGGAATCCAGACGCCCCAGGACAGAACCTAGAGTCTGGTGGATATAGGACAACTCACTTAGGCTCCAAATTCTTTGAAGGGTACCGAGGAACGTAGAATGGAAATCCAGTGCTCAGGAGGTTGAGGAAGGACAGTCGCGCAATAGGATTATGTCTCGGCCGACTGTGTAATCTTTCTTTCCACAAAACTTCCTTCTACTAGCCTCTCTGTTTTGGTAAGTGGGGGAATGCCTAAATGTATGTAAGGTGAAGACACTAGATGGGGGCAGATATCAGCAAATGAGGACATTTTAGACAACAGAATGAACTCAAAGCGAGAGCAGTACATGTTTGCTTTAGTTTCGTGTCAATCACAATCGATATATCTGGATTTGATACTGGCCCCCTAGTATAGCAACAATACACCAATATTAAGATTATTTATTATATCGACAGCTGTGTTACTTTCTGTGCATTCTCCTATGTGGAAACGCTGGAAGAGTAACAGAGAAGTGAAATGTCCAAAACTGTCCTTATTCCCACACAAGCTTGGCCTAAGGGAAAATTCACAGAATCTTTTTTGGATCGAATTACCATCACCAAACAATAAACCTAAATTGTTGGATTAAACCATGAGGACATGCACACCATCTAATGGTAGATTGTGGAGTATTGGTTGTGGCCACATCCTCAGAAGGTGACCGGATTATTATTACCCAAGAACACCTGAGGCATATATTCATGCTTATTGGGACCCCGCAGACGGAAAGCAAAGAGAGGCGCAGGGACCAAAAAAACAAATGACCAGAGGTTGAAAGCACATTAGAAGGATGGCTGGCCGATCAATCTTATCTTATTACACCGAAATAAAGTGGAAAACGCCAATTTGTTTGATGCTCTTAACTCAGAAGGACTTGTCCACCAGGCAGTGATTAGTGTCACAACTGACTGCTTTTGGTACAGTCTGTGGCTTAAGGATTTTAAAGGATAGAAGAAGAGTGTATTATTATTGGATGGACATCCAATTGCAATCCAGGCAAACCCATTATGTAAGAGTCTCCATGAGCATGATGTTGAAGTGTATGATATGCTACAGGTTGCGTGCATTGTGCTGAAGATACCTCCTTCTGTGATCTTAAGGGTAGGAAATTGGAGAGCTATTGATTGGGCATTGCCCCTGAAGAAAGTCCTTTTGAAACCAAACCAAATGTCAGACTGTACGAAATATTGAAATGCATTGTATAAACCTGTGCAAGCCCAAAATTACGAATATAAATATATAACGCTTTGCCATTATACCACCACCTTTGTAATCTCAGCACAATCCAGCAAAACTGTACCTTTCTGCGCCCCCAACATTCCTCCCTGACCCCTCCCCCGGCCGCGCACTCCCACAGCCCTCCCACCCCCCCCCCCCCCATAGAACGAAGCACACACACGTCCCATCATACCCCAGTGCTCCACACCCAACTCCCCCCCCCTCCCACACACCCCTCCCCCCTCCCCGTGCACCCCACACCCCCCACCCACCACCACACCACCCCTTTTTAGTTAACAGCTGTTCTCTCGCCACAATGCGCTCCTGAAACGTGAAGTTAGTTTGGGATCTCAATCCTAGTGCAGTTTATGTTGAATACAACATCATCATTTATCACTTGTCAGCTTCCCTTAAGAGCCTGTTAGGCTTCAGCAAAGGTTTTGCCAACTCCTCTTGTCATATACGTATCAGGGTCAAGGTGTCACATGATGTCTGCCAACTCTTCTTGTCATAATTTTCTATCAGGTCAAGGTTATAACAAGGGCTCCATGACTGACTCAAATCTTTGGTACTATTGTTCTATTTAACAGTTCTCTTACTGTGTGTTATTTTTGAAGTACTTCCGAAAAACCTCTTTTACCCTGGGCATTTCCTTGTAATGCTAATAAACTCTGAGCGGTTTACGTAAATGATACGGCCTTTATTGACACTGGAGTTAATAAGCAGATTGAGGGATTTATTTGTGTTGGATGTGATTTCGTCTTTGTGTTTATCACACTTAGTAATACGCTCCATATGAGATTGTCTAGGGGGAGAATACATTTTTCAAATTGTATATGATGTATTACTTGCACTGATCACAATTGCTCATATAATATATAATACTCGTTTGCCCTCATCGACATGACGATTAAGCGAAAGATAGATGGGCCGCGACAGCTTAGACGTGGAAATTGTTGAGACATCTGTGAGACTGTCGCCATGAGCCTATGATCTCATGTGGTAATTATGTCCTATTTTGGCCTAAGGCCATGCCACTTCACGTGGGCAGCACACATAGGTTAGAGTTGATAGTAGTGATTGTGGCGCATTCTGACTTTTCTGCTGCAGCATCGCTTGCCTTCTGCCTTATCCGCTATAAATTCTGTTCTGCAATAGCGGGCGCCTTGAGGTAAAGTTTGTTATGCAGGCGCAGTAGCGATGCTCAAATGTGCAAAATAGTCTCCCAGGCAAGGAAGACAACTCAATGTTTTGAAAGCTGCTCACACGATGCTTTAAGTGTTTGTCCGCTTTGCAAGAGTTCATTTCCTTTTGTAGTTCCCCCTGCTGTTTCGCCTTACCACCGTAGAGATGTTCGCTATGTACCATCTAATTGCTTTGGGAACTGTGCGTTATTTCCTTTCGGGGCCCTCATCGATAGCGTGGAAGAACATGGTCCGGCCCATTAGGTTTGGGGACTCTCGTGCAGCAATTGTGTTAGATGCTTGAGATATGTGCTCTGTGTCTGTGAGGGCCTTAAGAATCTTAGAAACCTTACTCATTCATGCAGATACTTGAATTCTCTCTGAGTATCCTTTTGAGCGAAGCGACTAAGACATTTATTAAATGTTAATGATTAAGATTCCTTGGCGTTGGTCTGCTTTACAAATATTGTTCCATTGTTTTCACCAGGCGTACAGGAGGGTAGTATAGTGAGGGCACACTATTGCCATGATAGATACTTTTGTAATCTTTCGGAGGTTATTTGGTCGGCCATTATTCACTTAATTCCTGTAGTCTGTTCCCAGACCCAGATTTACTTCTTGTTTCACTTCTCAACACGCTGCAACAACTTTGTCCTTTGAAATTTGTTGCTTATGAACTCTCGGAACGATCGAGAATATTCTCATTCTCTTTGCGTAAGTAGTAGACCTGCTCTTAGGGGTGAAGTTGAAGCTGTCCACCCCTTTTGGTAGACGTGGCTTCGTTTACTGTGAGATCTATGGTTGTCAACGCAGGTTAAGGTTTCCCAATGGATCTGGTATGCTACACATCAAGACATTACTTAGGATTTCTTCCGTATCTGATGGTAGAAGACCAAATTGTCAAATCACGATGCTTAACAGGAAAGGACTCCCTCCTTCATATTAGTTCTGCTATGCTCTTAAGTCATGTGCATAGGTGGTGTTAACCTTTAGCCACGCAGACGCTGCCCTGTCAAACTTTCACTCTCACTATCGAGAAGGAAAACGCCCTATGCTCTGCCTAGGTCTGCATGTCATGACTAGGCAAGTCTCGCACAATTTGCGGATATCTAACAGTTTTTATATTAATAGCTGCAAGTATAGGGAATGTAGTGTGTCATGTGGATATCCACATGCCGGATGTTTTAAGGGTTTTAAAGATGCATTATCTGAGAGATAGTTACGCTTTCGTTTTTCCAAATTTCTTTTTATTTAGTAATGATATATGTATGTAATCTATTGGTCCGTTTATTTTCTTGTGTATTTTTATGTTAATCGAAATCATGAAATCGGCACCGAAACACGCGGACTCATTTTCGCTCTAATGTTTATTGGATTCTGACGGCAGTGTAGTAGAGGTAAAGGATGAGATGTTATATTTCTCTTAACTAAGAGGTAGACTTTGATAATCCAGTTCTCAGGGCTTATGTTTTGATGGCACGAGAGGATGCGCAAACAGAAATAGTTAAAGAATGGACCGACACATCATTTCATGGTCTAGTATTGTATAATTTTATGGGTTAGGACTTAGTGTATCGAAGCGATTGGGTTACGGCTTACTCCTGTATTAACTTTTATACCGTAACTACGATAAAATGTCACTGCGTGTGACGAGTGGCGTTTATTCAACCTTTGAACTGTTGATGGGTGGTGGCTAACAGAAAAGATCGTCATTTGTATTTAGCTATTGGTCTGATTTGGGTCAATATGCACTTTTCAGTTGAGATTGCAATAGGGATATGGACTCTTCGTGTGTTGGTTATGCTCTGTTAATAATTTTTCTTTTAATTTGTGTAAAATGTAAAAAAAAAATATTTTATATTTTTAAATTTTATTTCTTCCGTTATTTTTCATCTGTTCCTTTCCTCTTCTACTTCATCACCATCTTACAGTTGTGTACACAAACAAATTTTTATTAGTAATCAGGTATTCTATCATTGCATTTCTATTTTTATATTAAATTCCATAACAAATAATGTTAGCTCATTAATATTGACCAAGAATAATCACAAATAAAAATATAGAATTTACAATGTCACCAACTATAAAAATGGCGGTCGTTGTGAAACAAAAGAATGCAGCTGCAGGGGTGTATTAGTTTTGGGGAAAAAAGTAAATGCCAGACATGCCTAAGTAAGGTTAAGGGGCACGTCGGCCACAACAAAGACAATGGTCAGAGATCATTTGGTTTCAATTACATCCTTTGTTAATGGACTGTATCAGTAATCAAATATTAAAACAGCTTCATCTTGTCCCTGTATTGATGTGTTAGCGCCGTCAGACTACTGCATCTATGCTGTATATAACGTTTAGACAGCCAGCATGGCAGCCAAAGATATTCATAGCTGAACTAGCTGTCGGGCATCGCGTAGCACACATCAATGGTTTGTGAGCGGAAAAAAAAGGGTTTTCAGATGGTTACTTCCATCATTCAATCTGCGAACCCATCATACCTATCTATGATAAACTTGGCGGACAATGAGATGCGACTTATCGGGACAGCCTGATTTTTGCCATAAATTTTCCATAGTCCATCCCTATTGACAGTGTCAAAGGCTTGGTCAAATCTATAAATGTTGTGTATAGGTCACTGTAACTGTTTCATGGCATTTCTCTGAATGTTGGCGAGCTGCGAAAATATATTATCGACCGTGTACCTCGCGGCTCCTTTGCTCGAGGAAAACCACACTGAACTCTTCTGGAAGTATGTCTTGCGATTTCAAGATTGAACAGGTCAAAGCGGATTGAGCAGGACTCGAGCCAGGATGTTTGGGACCGCAATGGATTAATAGGTGAGTGAATTCCCTATGGTTTTCAATTCACATGATTTGATGATTGTCCCCTTTCTCTTGTATATTGTGAAGACAATGTTCTGGCTTTTCAGCAATGCTGCCTCCAGCTTTAAATAAAATTTCTAGTGCAGGAATAATAGCATCTGATCTCAGGGGCTTTGCCGCAGGACAGTAGGGACTGAATGCTTTCGTGGACCCTTTTCCAAGCTGGGTGGGGAAGGTCAAGTTGTTCATATCATTGACCTGTATTACTTGCGGTTTCTTGCGTTGCACATGGCCTATAGGTCGTTCACGCGTTCATGAGTAGTTCTAAGATCGGCGATTTTGAAGTGGTTGTTGACCTCAGTGTTGCCATATAAATATGCTTTTATTCAGTGAGCAATGCCCATTTGGCCTTATCAAGCATTTAGCTAGGGACCGGGATGATTGATTCGATTGAGGCGGTACACATTTAAATTGCTTTCAGGGCTTCATAAAATGCGCTTTGAGTCATTTCTGTCTGACATTCATCTCAATATTTAAATCTTCTGCTTTGATTGTGAAGCCATGCATCATCTAAGTTATTTCTGGGGACAACTCTGCATATGTTGGTAAAGGACTTATGTTTTTGGATGTTGAGGAAGGGTTGCTTTGATAGTCTGCTGTTTGCAACGCGGATCTTTTTATCAGCCTACGCAGTGTTTTAAATAATTTAATCATTTTCTCATCAAACCATGTCAGGGTTTTCTTAGATGGTGTTGTATATGCCCATGCTCTCACGAGAGCTACATGAGTGTACACAGTGTTCTTTAGGAGTGGCCACATTTTTCCTCTATTGAGTGGTTTGACCGAGCTCAACGTCCCTCTGTCTGGCTGTCCACAGTTTCCTTGAGAAGCGCTCTGCGATTGCTTCGCTTTTAAGTTTAAGTGACATCATTGTAAGCGACTCTTCATGATGGTTTTTTGACTCTGGGGTCTTTGCTTGGGCTGTTTGTTTAAGGTGAGTTTTGAGTTACATTCCAGCCTGTGGTTCACAGGGTGCCATGCTATCCTTGGCCTGGCTGCACCTCTTCACGTCAGGTCTGCTCGCTCCTTACGTGATGACATAAATCAATGAGATGCCACTGTTTGGAGTGGGGGTTGATTCTCCATGTTGCTTTTATTTTTCGAGTGTGGTAGCGCGGCAAACATGGTGTTCGAGATGGACAAATCATGTTGTCGCACACCAGGCTTCTGGAGTATCATAGGGAGCCCAAATAAAAGATGGGCAAATTAGGCAGCAGGCATGACTGGTTATGATAAACTACCCTGAGCCACAAACTGGTTGAAAGTACCACGTGCGAGTGCATTCCTCGCTGTGGACCTTTATAATTCATTAATGTGTTTCATAAAGGCTAGAGTGGTGCACATCAAGACCATTACAAAAGTGATATTGAGACGTTTGCCATAATAAAACACAATTATAAAAAAAGTAAAAAATTCGACCAGAATTGTGGTGATAGACCACTGAGGCATTATTCCGTTTGTATCTCAGTGTCCCTGGTAAACCTACTCTGGAGCAATCCTATAGGAGCAGAAGAATACGATGCCTAGATGATGCACCACCAATTTGGATGAGAATGCTTAAGATGCCGGCATTCCAGAGCATAAACCGAAGTACTTCAAGAACTAGATCTTCACAATCGACTGCTGAGTAAATTTCTAGGCTCTTGAGTATACAGAGCTGAGATCCATCTAATTGTCCTTCCTATAGATCTGGTAAGCATAAGGTCGTAAGAACATATTTAGACAGAATACACATGGAGTCACAAATAGTGATGTTCGAGGACACTGTCATTGTTGAATCAAGGAAGAAGTACTTAACAGCATCCTCTGATTCTTGACCACATATACAGAGCTTCGTACAAGTTTTGCAGAAATTATGTGAGGACATGCAATGGGCTGTAAGTCAAAAGAGTTCAGGTGACCACAACTGGTGTAACCGGACAAGATGATTCATTGTCATTCACGAGATCTTAGTGCACGTACTCCTAATGGATAAAGAAAGTATTCAGTGGGGTAATGGAAGATGAGACAGGAATGTCATGTGTCAGAGCTTGTGACATTTGCTTATGGAGCGCTTGGTTGTCACTTGATTTGCTAAATTCAAGAGCATACCATCGCCAATCCAACCTGCAAGTCTGGAAAGGAGGGAGAGCTCGGAGAAGAAGAGGGTTACACTTTGGTCATATAGCAGCTTCTAAAACCATAGATCCCATAATGCTGATATCAACGAAGAAGAAAAATAGGTAACATCAGAGGATTAAAGCTGGGAGATGAAGAACAGTGTCCATGGAGCAGGGTGTCAGAACACTTGTAAAATTTATCTAGGAGCTACAGCTATTATTGACCGACAATGGGACGGCCATCAAAGAAAAAAGAGTCGGCCAACTCGAAAAAAGCATGCAGGATCTGGGGAGGGACTTTTTCAAGCCATTAAATCGGAGGATTATTCAGCAAATACGAACGAGGTTAGTTAAAGTGAAAACGGAAGATGGTCTTCTGTATACAGCTCACACCTTATGTACCCAAGTTCTTGGACATTATGGTTATGGGATGGTCTTATGCTCATGGGCATATGACTTTACAGCTCCACAATAAAGCCACGATCACAACCTATCATCAGAAAATGAGTAGGGTCTATGAGGAGAAGCGGGATGGGTGGTTGATCATAGGAGTAACCAACGAAGAGGACTCTGGTCCGCAAACCAGACGATACGTCAAGGCCTAAACTAAAATTCCCAACCCCCTGCAGATCCCAAGTATGAACGCAGTCCCTCATTTAAGAATTGGTTTGGACAAATGTGTATTGCAGATTAGGAGAAGATCGGTCTTACCACGAAAAGCTTTCATGGGAAAGCAACAGAGCTAGAGGATTATATTCAATTTACCCCCAGGGACACTACCGGTTGACCCAGAGTCCGCTTGTTTCTCTGGTGAGGCCAATACATTAGACCAATCTTTGATGGGGACCGGAGGACTAGAATGGAACAAGGCCAGGAGGAAGAAAAGCTGCTAAGATGAATCGGTGTGATGGAACTCTTCTTCCAAATCCACTACCCTACGGTTAGAAGGAGAGAACGGAGACTAAGTAAGTTAAGTTTGCCTATGCCTTTGTTATTCCAAGTATTCCTTGCCCATGGCTGTTGTGGTCAGTGCCTACTCTGGCATTAACAGGTCGACCTGAGAATAATAAGGTGTTCAGATGTAGGAACTGAAGGAGATAATAGAGTTAAGTTAGACATAATAGTGTTTTTTTTTGTTTCCTCTGGGTTGGTCATGTTGGGGATATGCACTGATCTGTGTGGCTACTTTCTGATTTGCTTCACTACATGTGGGACATGAAGAGCGTCATTAGGCGATTCATTAATTGCCCTTTAGGGAGATTTGGACAAGTTTTCGTTTGCGATATTTGAGATTTAAGGCGAATCCAACGCCAGCCTGTCCGACCGTTCCTAGCTGTACCGTGGCCTCTCCAATAAAATGTGTTAGCCCAACACTCAATACTTTCCAGTAATCTGGACCTTCTTCTGGTTAGTCGGAGTCCTGTGTCTCACTTTTAAGAGGCTGGTTGCTATAATCGACACATTTATACGCGCGCGGCTCTAGTTTTCTTTCGGCCACATTACAAGTGCTGTCCAGGTCCGGTCTTTCCGGTCTGCTGTCGGCCAGGGTATTGTCGATGTAGTGTTCCGCATGTACGTTCTCATCGTTGGTCGCGAAGGGTAAGCTCACCTTCATTTTTTTTCTTATATTTTTTGTTCGAACAAACCCATGCAACGCAAATGATTGGGATAAAACGCTTCCAGCCGCATCAACGGTTCTGGTCAGAGAGTAGGTTGAAAGTATGAATGCAGACTGATTGTTCAGGGCACCTTTTTCTAGCCCCTTTCCTCATTGGCCATGGAGGTGAGCAGAGTAGATCCTTTAAAGAGGGCCCTGCTCCAGTCGTCTCTCTTGGGTGGCTGTACGGGGAGATCTTGCCGCTGCTTCAAAGATTCAGTGATGAGGATAAGAAAACGGACCTTATGGGCTTCTGAGCTGCCTGTGTGCCAGGAATTGTGGCTGCAGCTTGAGTGTAATCCACCACTTTTCTGGGTCGGCCCATCCCCCATCGCCACAGGTCTTTAAGTGTAGTGTCTGTGATTGTTTTGTCTGTCTGTAGCTGTGACTTGCGCTGTAATTACGATTTACGTGAGGAAGAGTTGCGCTAATCATCATATCACTCACTCTCTCATCTGAATGTTATCTGGTCCAGTGGAAGTGATATTTATCGAGATCGACTGGGACAACACAGGTATCTGCTAGTGGATGACCAGGGTGTTCCAAGTGTCTCGTCCGTGCTCTTTGTTCGATTCCCACTCCACCGGTGCTGGTAGTTGCCCTGATATCTGTTTGAGCCAACTGGAATGGCGTCGTCCTGCATTAGGGATCCGCCCCGCACATCCAGTTTCCCTCACATGCTAGCGTAGTACAAAGCCCTGCTTTTTCACCGAGTGGGTATTTGTAATGCCTCCCTCGGTACCCTCCACCTGAGGGTTTAGCCTGCCAAGTTCAAGTGGTTGGTGTGCCAGGAGGTTGTGGCCGCTGTGCATGCACCAGCTGCTTGGAGCACAGGGGAGAGCTGAGAAGTTAGGTGGGGAACCAATTGTTGGAAGAGCCACTTTCTGAAGGAGAAAGTGCGATCTCTGCCCCCTTCACCAGAGTTACTACCCATCCCCTGACCTCTCCATACACCCCATATGACAAAATGCACATTACTACTTATAAAACACACACATAGACAATATACATGAGACACATCTAGTTAGCTGCATGAAATAAGACCTATCTAATGTCACTGTGAACTCTTTCAAACACAAAAAAAAAATGGTGGAATTTGTTTGTTTGCACAGAATAAGATAATATGAGTAAGTATATAAAACCGAATGAAAGAAACCAAACAAGTCATGTTTCTATAAAGGCTCTCTTGTGAGAGGCCTTTGGGTCTCTGATAAGACAAAGAAAAAAGTGGGAATATTGCTCCCTCAGGATGCTCTGTTACAAGGGCGAACTTTTATAATCTTAGTATAACGAGCGGCCTTCTAGAGACGCCGCTGATTGATCTCGATTTCACCCTTCAATAGCAAAATTTTATAGCTGAATGCATGTTTTTCAAACCACTGAACAATTTTAGATACATTGCATGAAAGATATAGGGGATTTTCTTATTCTTTCACATTTTGATATTTAACACTTATGTTATATCTTTATAAAATAAAACTTATTTATTGCAAAAATCTGTAATGGTTAGTCATGAAAGGCCACTCATATTACTAAGGAGATCAAGGTGATAATGAGGCTGGCAACATCTTTCACATTGCCAAACAAATAGCTACGATCCTCCAGCAGTAAGAGCTTGTGTATGTTTTAATGTAAGTTTCCTGTAAGTTGTGGTTCTATGCTCCATAGGAGTGACCGAACAATGGTGATATAAAAAGGTCAATGGGATATATACTCTGATTTATAACTTTGTCTAAAACAATGGTACTCTCATACAACATACTAGGTTTTCAATTAACTGTCTTTGGGGGGATTTTTTATAGTTTTGTCTCTAAAATCAACAGGTGCATACAACATATAGGTTAAGTGAAACTATTGACTATAGTTTGTCGAACCAATGGTACATACAAAACATATAAGATTAATTTTACTATTTGATTATAGTTTTGTCTAAACATGGTACATACAAACATCCCACTCAGCATTAGCATCAGGACTCTGAAAGCCTTTCCATTATACTCCTGCGTCTTTTCATTCATAACCTGGGTTTTTCTGATTTACAGAAAATTTGATATATTGTTTAATTTATTACTTACATTGTTGACAAATACTTTAATGCCATTTTGACATGCCGTGATGGCTTTTTAAATAAAAGTTTACGAATATTTTAAAATAAAAAAAAAGACAGAATAGTTTTGTAAATATAGGCTAATAATGACTTTTTATTTGGAATGTGTCCTTAATATATACCAACATCGCATATTAGTGTGTCCAAGGTTTGAATGGTATTAGGGTCTTTTCTTTACCTATGAAAATAGAAACTTTTATATCTTTAAAAATCAGCTCCACTACAATCGCAATCTGTTTTATTACATTTAGAAGTTACATTTGACAGAAGCATAATAAACATGTTTGCAATTATTTTTTTCATTTGAGAGTTTATCTAGCCCTTCCAAGAGGAGGTGAAATTTCCTTTTCTCACCTTATGGCGCCGAAAGAAAAACATCGAGGACTGTGTATTATTTCGATGGATTTGTACATGTGTTTATGTTAATATTATAGAATAAAGTACATACAGAGTTTCTTAGGTGGTGTAGATATTTTCCTATTAACTTGACCGTCGAAACCCTCAAATCTGGTTGTCCGGTTGGATGGAGACGGGGTTGATCAGGGGAAGAGTTAACAAGTCACTATCGTGTTTGAAATACAAGCGGATTGTTACCGAAACAGAAACCAGGGCTCGACAGTAAAGACATGACTCATTCTAAAAATATCGTGGGGTCTAAGGAGGATTTTTGTATAAATTGGATACTGGAATGTAAGAACTATGTATCATAAAGACGGGAAAAATTTGGAGATAAGAAGTAAGTAGTAATTAAAGAATATGGATAATTATAGTTGGACATTTTGGGTGTCAGGTTGTGTAGATGGACAGGGAAGGGCATATACATATAATATATTTTTCCGAAGAAAAAAAGCTAAATTATATACTCTAGGGTAGTAAATGGATAAAAATCGTCACACAGGAGGGAGAAGTAGCCCATCTTTAATGGAACAGAGTATGGCGATACCCCATATTTTGATGAGATGAAGCTCTTATAGCGTCCGCGCATGCAGATGCTAAATCGCTCATTCAGCTGGGGGGGTTTCCTATTTAATAAGAGTGGCTTTATTAATTTTGCTTTAAGGATTTCAGGGGGGGACAAGCAGACTTTTTCTTACTCTCTCAATTGTACCAATTGGTTATTGCCCAATCACATATAACTACAAAAAAAAAAAAACGGGGGGGACCGCTCTTGATTTACCTACCAAAAGATGGACTTCTTTGGGAAGCAACTTTTCTAAAAGTAACCATTTCACAACAACCAAATTTTTCACATGAAGCATCGGGATCAATTAATAAATGCAGTTATCATGGGCGCGGATATGTTAACGCGCAAAAAGGGAGGGGTGGACAAACATATACGATTTGGAAGTTAACAAAAGTATTATTCTCGGTACTCATGGCATTAAGGCTGTATTGAAATTCAAAATAGGTGAAAGGGAATCAAAGACTAGGGTCTAAGAACTTGTTGTGATGAATGTATTCAAAAGAAAAAAAATCCCACTGTCAATTTTGTGGCAGAGGGGGGGACAACGCAATTCTTCTCCCCACATAAAGAATTATTCCACAAAAGATAAAAATAACCATGGAAATTTTCATCCTGGATGGGCAGAACAAATAAACTTTAAAGAAAATAAACCAGATAAGATCACTTTTTGCATAAAAGCCGCAAAATTTTTCGCTTTCATGTCACGTTCACAGGACGGGTACAGAGGCCATAACAGAAGGTCTTCGCAGAGAGATTGGAATAATCTAGCAGCGACAATCATAACCTCTACTGCATAGCGTAAAAAAAAACACTGAGAATTAAAAAAAAAATAAAAACTGAAAAGGAAGTTATGAACTATTACTCTACCCGAATAAAATTATAGGGAAGTATAGAATTGGATGTACACACTCAGAGGGGGGGGACTTTGCGCTAAATCAGAAATGGAAATAAAAAGGAGGAATTATATATGCTCAAAAAATTGTTGAACTAAAAAACTTATGGAGATCGAAATTGCTTTAGGCCATATTATTTGGGACAAATAATCCGATATTCACAACCCCAACCAAGACAATCGGATTAACTAAAAATGAGGTTACAACTTGGATAAAACCAAGGCAATGGGGGGACTATGCAAAGGACAGAAGAGCTGTTAAGCGAACCAACCAACATACCCCCTAGTTTACATACATAAAGAAAAAAAAAAGATGGATGAGGAGAGAAGATACTTTGGGAATAAAAATACATGATCAAGATAAGGAAAAACAGCAAAAAAAACTTAAAAAAAAAAAGTATACCTTACTAACTAGCGGCACAAGTAGAACATAATGTCAAGTTTGAATTCCTTGCCCAATAAAAAACTTTAAAAACTTGTAAAACTTTGTTAAAATGAAAAGAAAGTGATGAAGAGACAAAAACTCGAAAGAGATAAAAGAGACCATTTCATCAATGAACTAATTGCCTTCCCGCGGTGCCGCTATGAGACCCGTAGCAAGCTGAAAATGCTCTGCAACCAAACGTCGGGAAATTAGTAGGTGCTGTTTAATCAAAATTACAAGCAAAACAACTATGTCAAGCATCAGCCTACTGCTATCGGAAACACCATGTTTAAAGGATATAATTTTGCGGAATTCAATAAGGGGGGGGCGTGGGGGGGGGGGGGGGGGGGGGGGGGGGGGGGGGGGGGGGGGGGGGGGGGGGGGGGGTCACCAGCCTATACTGATATTGGAAACATTTCTACCTGTTAAAGGGGTAAAATTTGGGAAGATTGACAAGGGGGGTGGGTCCAAAAGCAGAAAAAAGAACAAATGAAGAGATGGGGCTGAGGGGCACTTCATGGAGGTGCTAAAGCAGACCACCACCAAATAACAGTAAACACATGATTTTAATAATTGAAACATCCACACAACCACCTCACCACTTTTGCTACAATAACTTGGCGATGAATTCACGCTGGACGAGATCAAACAAGCCGTTAAAAGATTAAAAAATTTTAAAGCTGCTGGAGTTGACGAAATTTCAGGGGAAATGATTAAAGCAGTTAATGACAACAACCTCTTGAGAATTTTATGGGGAATATTTATAAATGAAGTATGGAGTAGAGAAGTAAGAAACCAAGCACCACACAAACAATGGAAAGACAGTATTATTGTAAAGTTACCGAAGAAAGGTGATCTATCAGACTGTAATAACTGGCGTGGTATATCTCTATTATCAGTACCTGGAAAATTATTATGTTGCATGATGTTAGAAAGACTTAAATTGCATGCTGACGAAAAGATCAGAGAAGAACAAGCGGGTTTCAGGCCGAAAACGATTCGATCATGTATTTGATCAAAATATTCACACTAAGAACAATTATAGAAGGAAAGCAATATCAAGTGGAAAAGGCAATCGCCACTTATTATCACCACGCTTCGTCTCGATTTTCAAAAAGCCTTTGATAGTCTACACCGCCCATCATTGTGGAAGATACTTACAATCTATGGTTTTTCCAACAAAAAATATGTGAATGATAATCAAAGCGATATATGACAATGCAAGATGTTGTGTTAGAACAAATAAAGGGAATACAGAATGGTTTACAGTAGAAACAGGGGTGAAACAAGGCTGTATTATGTCACCTCTACTTTTTGGAATAGCTATTGATTGGGTTATGAGAATCTATACCCACAATGAACAATTGGGTATAAAATGGACAAATGGAAAATTCCTGGGGGACCTGGATTTCGCAGATGATGTAGCATTCTTAAGTTCAACACCAAGACAATCCCAAGAAGCAATAAATAAGATTTGTGTCATCTCTCGGTTTAAAATTGGTCTCCAAATAAATGCCTCTAAAACTAAAGCTATGAACTTTTCTAACGAGACCTGTGAGATCATCTTGAACGGGGAAAAACTACAGAAAGTTGAAAGTTTCAATTATTTATGCAGTAAAAGGACGCAGGATGGGGACACAACAAGAGAAATCCAGACTAGAATTGCTTTGGCAGCTAGCGCCTTCAATAGATTATCTAACATTTGGAAATTACGATCATTGAATATACATACCAAGCTTCGTCTGTTTAATTCAAATGTTATCTCAGTGTTAACATACGGCTGTGAGAGTTGGAAAATAACAAAAATCATTGGAGAACAAGCTGAATACATTCGAGAACAAATGTCTTAGAAAACTCATGAACATCAGTTGGAAAGAATTCAAGACTAATCGACAAATAAGAGAAGACTCTAGGCAGAAATATTGTCTCCGACTATTATATAAGGAAAAGACGATGGTCATATATCGGTCATGTCCTACGAATGCAAAACAACAGAATACCACTACAGGCGCTCCCTTGGGTTCCTGAGGGTAAGAGGAAAAAAGGAAGACCAAAAGAAACACTCAGAAGAACAATAATAAGAGAAGGAAGAACGTTGGGCCTAAATAATGTGCAAGAGCTAAGAGGAGTGGCGTCACAACGAACAACCTGGAGAGCACTGGTTTCTGCCTTATGCGCCGTGTTGGCGCTTAAAGAATTGTATTATTGCTTAATTATTATATAAATAGTATCTATATATTATATATATATATATATATAAATATATATATAGTATATATATAGCATATACTATATATATATATAAATATATATATCATATAAATAATATATATATATATATATATATATATATATATATATACAAACACAATGACAAACAACTAAAACAGATGGTATACGTAGAGAACAATGCCCATAAAGAAAAAGAAATAAATAACATCTGGAAAAGAAGAGACCCCAAATAACCAGATACATACAGATGTTCGAAGTAAAAGCTCAGATAGACAACCTATATAACACACCACATAAGATAATAATATAATATATAAACAGTGCAGACCTGATAAGGAGAACTCACCAGACCCAAGAAATAGTTTTCTTCTTATCAGAAATTCCTCACACACCAAGAGTTCACGCATAATGGTAATGCATTTACAACGCACAATACATAAGCTTAGCGTCTTGAAATACGACAGATGTATGACACAGCACAACATACTGCTTACACATTCCCCTACAGTGTTTAATGTACAAAGTTGCACAGATAATCGAGATAATAACATGCACTTTTTACACTTTGAAAAGAAAAAGCTCACTTTCCTCTGTATATTAGTAACCCGTACTTAGAATGAATAAAAATGCTCAAATTTCCAATGTGCAATCCCTTTATATTCCAAATGAAATGGATATATTACATCATCTTTGGCATCCAAGGCCTGCATTATTATACCATTGTTAGTTATTATCCCTATGACAATTTCGAAACTTCCGATTTGATGAAAAACAGTTTGCACCTGGCAACCCACAGGTCATCATCATCAATCATCTTCATTGTAAGGTCTCGGACTGGGACATAAGGACAGAACAAGAAAATGAAACTGTTGGCAATGACTACAATCCCTAGAATATTCAGCCCTGGTCAAGGCTAGCACTACCTGTTCGTAACTACTATTATTCATTGTTATCAACTGTTGACAAAATCCTTCTTGCTGAAAATGTTCAGTTCCTGATATAGTCGATGAATGCTAACGTTTCCACCAGAAAGTTATCAAATTATAAATACTGCTCCAAGTACTAACGTAACTTGATACAATCGTTGTTTTCATCAATCTGTTTGATCATCTCCAACTTTAAACGCACTGTCTTTTTTCGAAAAACAGTGTTTGCAATAGTCACAGGCAAACACTGTTACCCCATGCAGAGTTTTCAACATAAACAATAGCGGCCCCAGTAAAGGGTTTATCTTGAAGTTCTTCAGCAAACCAAGTCTGCATCACGAATGTGATCCTTACAATTTAGGATCAAAAACAGTGGCTGACCTATCATGAAACCTTCAGATTTTGAAATAAATACCCTTTGGTCACAAGGTCTTGAAGTTTGGATGTCGCAATTGGTTAAGGTTTAAAAAAAATAAAAAATGTTTGTAGCTTTTTATGAATTTTTGAACATTTGAGCGGAGGGTCTTTGAAGCAGGTTGTTTGTTCAAAGGCATTCCAATATATAGTCATCATAAACATTTTTATGTCTTTTTCTGCTGTATGGAAATCTTAGTTCCAATTAAGATATGATTTGTCAAGAATGCAATGTTGCCCACTTGGCTTTGATAAAAATATGTCTGATGTGTTTATCCAGTGCTTTTGCATTGCTGCATAAAACTGACAAACAACATTTTCTTCTTTCTTTTATATTTAAGAATAAGATGATCTTAGGTCATTTTTGACTCGCATTGAGATTTAAATTTTTTTGTAAATCCGTTTATCTCTCCTAGTATCATCAATCGGATCAAGTTCTTTTTAAAGATATTTGTTTGAATAAAAATTAATATTTTTGCGTTAATGATAATCTCGTTTATTTGCTCCGTTTCAATTTTTCACTATATAACTTATTAAAATATAATAAAATTGGGCACAAAAAATTTCTATTTTATATACTGCTAAAGAAAAGATGCAATGTGCACATTGATGTTGACGCTTAATTTTTGCCACATAATAGTTGTATGTATTTTTGAAAAGTAATTCTGAGCGCAGTAATTATGTGCTTCTAGAAAGTTTGTATGATTTATTTTCGGCTGATTCTGTTATTTCTTCGGTTACCGTGTTTGTGTCGTGCCGCGATATTTGTGCTCGAGTACTTGTGATGTGTTTGGTGTTCACACAGATAAAATAAGCTTATACGATCCGTGTTTTACTAAAGAAAAGCATATTTGAAGCGTTCATTTTTCGATGTCAAAATAGTTGATGGAAATGCTCAAATAAAACTTGGAAGCCAAATGGCAGTAGTTTGTTCGATAATGGCAATACTAATCTGGCAGGTTGGTTACGAAAATCACCGAAGCATCAAAGTCGATGCTCTTTTTGGTAAGAGGCTCGTGTAGTATTTTGAGAGTGTCCAAGCTTAATATGGCGTGAACCGGAACAAATCACGCTATGATTTGTATACTTTGTCTGCTTGACGTAAATTATTTTCCAATGTGGTTGCTCAACATTTTTAAATACTAATGGCATAGAAAGAGTATGGTTGTTTATAATCAAATATTGTATAAATCGGTTTTTTTCTGAAAACCAGTAATGCCATACAGTGATCCAATCACGTGTTCCAAGGGTAGTATCAGTGTTTCTCACAACCATTGATCTATTTAATTGATTTAAGTCCGTTGATTGGACGGGATGTGAACAGAAATTAAGAAGAAGTGATATAGGCTTTTTAAGTTTTCTGCTTGATTTAAGTATAATATCGCTCTTCTAATGTATCTTCGCCTGTTGACTTCGAATTCGGGAATCAAGATCTAAATACGCAATGTGAACTGTTGGAGAGTATTCGTATTCACTTAAGTTTTAAGCGCAAGTTCAGTTATATCTTTCGGAATGCTAAAGATAAGATGTGATCTCGCTCCTGACTCCAAAGGTGTCAGCGGAGAAAAATGTTAACTACTGAGGTCTGTGTTCTGCGATGCTCATGTGTGGAATTGGAATTCGTTTTAGGGACCCAAATAACTATTCCAAGTTATCTAAATTTCGTCATAGACCGCACAGGAGAACTTGGTTCAAATATCTTGAGTATGGATGGGTGCATTTTGCTTATTGTTCCAAAAAGATGCTAGAACTGTGGTCTAATTGTGCACTCGGTCTATGAGCGTACAATAGTCAGAACGAATGCGAGACTTTTCATCGACTCTTCCAAGAATAGTCCTAAAAGCCTGTGATATTAGTGCTTAACGGTACCACACACACTTTTAATTTTCAATCAATTTCCATTCCGTGCAGATACTCGTGTTCATATGAAGAAAGAAAGACTTAGTGTGAGCAATATGTCTATACTTTTTGGCAAATATAAAGTAACAATGGTGACTACCAATTAGCTTATTTGAGGAGACCTAAAAGGTCATGTGCAATTCGTCAGACGGGGCACTGCAGGACTCGTGAATAACGTAAATTTTGATGGCCTTCCCAATGAGCAATGGGACGAGCCCCGCAACAGACAAGGACAACATATGTGTCAAGAAGAGGTTTGTTTCGGCCTATCAGTGGATTCGTGTATAAGGCAGCTTAGTGGTCAGTGAAATAAATGATAAGAGGCGACACTGAGTCGATTAGGGATTCACCAGAAGACAGCATCATTTTTACAACACCTCCTATCTACATGTAAAAGTTGGCGTTTCATGTAGAGATAAATTTCTGTAAACAAAAGACGTTCAGAGAATATATAAACGCGCAAGTTTTCATCTTTATTTTCAGAGAATAGAAAGAAAAGATTCCGCAACTTTTGTTTATAGCGATTATTATTGCTCATAATTTAGGGATAGAAATGGAAATTGGTTAATGTCGCTTCTGTGCATGTGTGTCCCGTCAGATTAGGGAAAGTTTTATTTTTTGCCGAAAATCAATTCTTGAGCTTAGAGAGAACTTGTTACCCTGGTGTATGTCTTGAAACTTCGGGCTAATGAGATGGACTATATCAAATGTTCGTATTCTGTTGTCGATAAACATTACTGGGAAATCACAAAATTCTGATTACGATACACATCAGCTTTGTCATAATGTGTGTTACGCAGTTGAATATTAGATGACATACAGGTGAAAATATGGAGTGTTGTAACTTATGGTATTCTACCTCCTCATACGATGTCCATTTGCTTCCCGAAATTCAAACACCTGTCTATTGATACTTTTTATACACCCTGAATCAACCTATGGCGAATTCAGTTACTGTATACATTAATGCACATGGAGAACGGCTCTCCATTCAAAGATATGCCGTCTAAGGAGTTCACGAATCTCCCCGTGAATCGCGTTTAGAGAGTTGGAGTTACTCTCTCATGCCTTGCCGATTATTAGATTTATTACACTTCAGTCACAAATAGACGCAGAGAAACAATTTCCCCAAGATAAAACTCTGTCAGACCCAGTAATCCAGAGAGTAGTCTCTCAGACAGACAAGAAACTTTCAAGCTGTAAGTATATAAATTCGTTATACCTTCTATGTCAACGAATGATTTGTACTACTGTCTGCGGTTAGTTTAAAAAACTTTCTCAATTTGAGTTATCTTGTTAGAGATCCGACATATATGATATAAGAGAGAAACATCGTTTGTCTGAGTAGACAGATTTAAAAAACAGCACAAAGTAATAAGTGTCCAGAAGAAAAAACATAGACATAGTGCTTTAGAGAGAGAGAAAAAAATAATTTTTTTTTTGTTTAGCGCTCACACATATTTATTTCAAACCTTTTTAAAACAGACGCTGAAGTTTTTACTTTACTGGATTACAAGATGGCCGATAATGTGTGCAATTTTCTGAACCATCACTCATTATTTGTACTCACAAACAATTTTTGTATTCTTTTCTTCCATCGACTTTTATGAATCGTAACCACCACAATGACCAACATTTAAATTTCTGAAGAGAAAAGTACTAGTTCAGGCAGGCTCTAATCTCCACAAAAATACTCTGTTCATCTAGTTTAAACACTTACAGCGGAATTTATACCTACTCATGACTAGTTTTAGTACTCTGCCGTGCCATGACTCGGTAGTCGTTTTCCTTAATCAGAAAGGCCTTACCCCACACAAAGCTTTGTAAAGCTGATAATGTAGTGCCATTTTTTAAAAGACCGGACACCACCACCCTACCCCAACCCCTCCAACCAGCACCCCGCAAATTACTACATTTCCAGGCCAGCGTCCACCCACCACAAACCTACACCCGACCACCCTACCAGAAATGTCGCTCCCGTCTCTAGTCTTCGCCTCCTCTTGCATATATAATCCTAGGTCACATATCAACTGAAATATTTGCATTAATCTCGCCCATTTAGAGTGAACCATTTTAGGAGATGCCCGTAAAATCCAAGACACCCACAACCTTGACCACACACCGATGGAACATAGAAAAAAAAAAAACTTTTCAGTGACAATTTAGTTCGCAATTTGAATGCTTGTCACATCTGAACATATCGCTCCCCCCCCCCACCTCCCCTCCGTTTCAATCCCCAATAACAGGGTGATAGTTTTTCTTTATTCCCCTAACTATCAATTTATTTTTCAAACCCTGTATTCACCACTATAGGATTCCTAATCATGTGGGAGGTGTAAATGTTACAAATTAACTTGTGTGTGTGTGTGAGCACTTGTGCTATTTATTCTTGACTAGGGGGCTGCTCTGGATGCTTGTCTACTCTATGCATCTAGATAAGTCAGCTTGACGGGTTTATAGATGTAATGCTCAAACTGATCTGTAATAGTCTTGGGCTTTCGTATCAAAAGATACGATGTAATATTAAGTCTGAATAGTCTGGCATTTTTAGGACCGGGTTTGATAATTAAGTCATCATAGTGATTAACACTATGACAAATGTGGGCGGGAGGCGTCCATGATTGTGGCAGGGAATCGCCCATGTATCGACAGCTGTGAACTACGTCGTCTGATCAACAAGTCGCCAACATATCGTAGTGTGACACAAGTACTCCTATTAAACCTTTATCCCAAGACTCTTATTTTGGGGAGGATAACTGTTGAGACACACAACTAAAGCAGGGAGCATATACTCCGTCTCTCAGACGCTCTACAAGCATCTTGGAAATATGTATGGCAAAAGATGTGGGCTTAACACGGATATCCGATTGCACACGGCCAGACGACTGACAACATGACTGCCGGGGATACCACCAGCATACGCTATGTTAAAAATAAAAAATCGCCACGTGGAGGTGTCCGCGCATTGGATGCTCTATCAACGATCCGTTTCCCCACCGTCAGCACGTCTTTAAACCCATAGCCGAAGAAACTATGGCAATAGCGTAATATTCTTGGCATGATCATCATATTGCCCCCGCTGCCCTCCTCGTGCTCGCTCTTCGCGCGCGAGCGTGAGATAGAGCTATAGAGTGCTTCTTGCTAAAAACTCGGAAGATGCATAGAAAATTGCTTTTGTTGTGGTTCCATATTCGAAAGATAAGAGTACTTGTTTGTGAGCGTATCCACCTCAACACATTATACTCACTGATTTATATATTCGGATAGTCTGCTTGTTAATCCCTTTCGTCGCAGTGCACTAATCATAAAGGACCGGAATTTGTGTATTGGCTCCCCCGTGAACAAAAGAACATCGCCGCTTGACACCTCCTCTGCTACGAAACAACATAAACAATTAATGAGACTGTGTACAGAAATCACTTGTTTGCCTTTTCAAAGAGAGAGATCTACGAGTATAGATAGAGCTCCTTGCCCAAAAACATATAGATCTGGCATAAATAACCCATGCAACCTCGCGCTAATTAAACACATACAAGATATTAAAGATAGAGAGAGTCCTTCGAAACAATAAAACAAACCTGATATAAAAATGAGAAATAAATAAAATCATATATCTAGAGGAATATTACAGTGCAGCTAAGGGACATGCCTGCAAAGATAAATAGTAAAGCACATTTAAACAAGGGAATGGTGGACTATTCTTTCTTGGTGCACCAGATTGAACGAGAAATATGCCTTATTAATTAGCTTTTAAAAAACTCAGAAGCTAAATGAAATCACTCTTCTGGTGGAACCATAAGGAATAACCAAATACACAGTATACTGTGCAGCCTTGTATTTACAATTACAGTAAACAAGGCACGAGGATAGTCACTTTCAGCAGTAGTCATTAACTTAAATAAAAATTCTTTTTCACGAATATCAAAAATATTATAGTTTCATTTTTACATTTCCTAAGTTTCCTTAAACAGTTACTAGGAAAATCCAGGCAATGCCGGGTACTTACAGCAAGTTCTTGATTAAAAAACTTAGATTTACCCAAGTAAGTTAAAACTGACAGACTTCTATTCAAATATTTTTATGTGCCATAAGCTATTACTTTATCACACTAGTAGGGTTACTAAGGGTGCTAAAGGACTACTAACACTCTTATCTTCCAGGCATGGCATAAAAGCTGACTAAGGAGGGTTGGGCTTGCTACCAGTTATCACATGCTGTAGAAGGTTTGTAACCACACGAAATTTACCCAGTAATGTGTATAACATCTCTGCAGAGGTGTCCCCATTTCTGCTTTGATAGCCTCTACTGGAATGTCATCAGAACCAGCTCCTTTTCTTCTGGTTAGAAGCTTTATGTCTTTCTTCAATTTCTTCCTTATTTGGTTTTTTCACAGTTGTCTTGGAAGTCAGGGGGGATTTTGTGGATACAAGTTCTGTGGAGTTGAGTCCGTTTTGTGGAACTGTCTGTGAGAAAGAATATAATACCACCAGAATGGATTAAAGGATCTCTGGTCAAACTGCATTTAGAAGGGAGATATTACAAAAGATTTACAAGTGCATTAATTAAATGTGAATAATCTTACTATTAGTTCCAGGACAAATATTTAACAGGTTCATCCTCAAGAACTTGAAGTCTATGAGTAAGAGAGAACAAACAGGTTCTAGACAAAGCAAGATCCTGTTTTCCTGTGAACTGTAAATTTGTAGAACTGATGCAATAACGTTTTATTGGTTTATATATTTATTCAGATCAGAATGCCACATTGAGAATAAAAGTGGAACAAAGTCTGAAATGGAAAGTAACTCTTTACATTCGATTTTTGGAATATGAAAAGGTATTTGGAGTGTAGACAGAGAACCACTTTGGAAAATGATGAGGCAATATGGAGTCCCACTGAAGATTATTAACTTAATGAAGAAAACACATGAAGACTTAAAAACATTTTTTTCACAAATTAAAACTAAAAGAACTTGGAGTGTTCAACAGGGATGCATGTTGTTACCATTTCAATAATATAGGGCTATATACTGGGTTGTGAAAACATCAACTTCAACAAACAGAAACCTATTAAAACTCTGATTAAGCAGCTTCATGATCTAGATTTTACAGATGAACTGGCTCTCCTGTCCAAAAACTGTAATCACATGTATCACAAGAATGAAAATACTTAATGAGAGGTGACAACAAGTGGGTCCTGAAAATACACAAAGTGAGAAAAACAAATAATAATGAGAATAAATTCAGGAAATGATAAAAAATTGCTTGCTCTTGAAGAAACAGCACAACAAGATGTAGAATCATACATACATATTAAAAAAAAAAATAAAAAAATAAAAATCCATTACAAAAATAACGAACCTTTTACTGTTCACGTCAGTCCTATTGTATGACTTGAAACACGTCATGTCAGTCCTACTGTATTGACGAAAACAATGTCAAGTCAGTCCTATTGTATTACTTAAAGCACATCACGTCAGTTCTATTGTATGACTTGAAACACATCAAGTCAGTCCTATTGTATGACTTGAAAACACATCAAATCGGTTCTATTGTATGACTTGAAACACATCAAGTCACAGTCCTATTGTATGACTTAAAACATGTCCAAGTCAGTCCCTATTGTATGACTTGAAACATGTCACATCAGTCCCTATTGTATGACTTGAAAAGATGTCAAGTCAGTCCCTATTGTATGACTTGATAACACATCATGTCAGTCCCTACTGTATGACGGAAAACATGTCAAGTCAGTCCTATTGTATTACTTAAAGCCCACATCACGTCAGTTCTATTGTATGACTTGAAACACATCAAGTCAGTCCTATTGTATGACTAGAAAACACATCAAGTCCAGTCCTATTGTATGACTTGAAACAAAAGTCAAGTCAGTTCTATTGTATGACTTGAAACACGGAGAACAACAACAATCAATGAAAGCTACACTCTTTCTTAAAATGGATGCCAACATAGAATAGAAGGATTGAAGTGTTCTATGACCCATAGATCCCTCATGTGGAACTGATGACAACTACCAATACAAGCATTCCATCAAAACATGAGATGAGAAGAAGATGGAGCCTGAAAACAGGAAACACACTGAGAACTGATGACAACTACCCGACAAGCATTTCTGGAACCAGAGCTGAGAATATGCTGGAGATTGACAGGAAACAACACTGAGAACTGAGATGACAACTACCAGACAAGCATTCATAGAACCTGAGATGAGAAGAATGCTGGAGACTGACAGGAAACACACTGAGAACTGATGACAACTACCAGACAAGCATTCATAGAACCTGAGATGAGAGATGCTGGAGACTGACAGGAAACACACTGAGAACTGATGACAACTACCAGACAAGCATTCATAGAACCTGAGATGAGAAGATGCTGGAGACTGACAGGAAACACACTGAGAACTGATGACAACTACCAGACAAGCATTCATGGAACCAGAGATGAGAAGATGCTGGAGACTGACAGGAAACACACTGAGAAAACCTGGTGATAGCATTCCTAGAAGTCTAGAGGAAGGTCAAGGACCACATGGAGAAGAGAACTGGAGACAGACATAGAAAGAACTAGAGCTGATGGCACAAGACAAGGAAAGACTTGACAAAAGTTTGTTGAAAACCTGTGGTAGTCAATAGGAGGTGGTTCAAGACGTGATGAGAGAAACATAAAGTGTCTTTTGTTGACAGTCACATCATTAGTTCATTCCAAATATATGTCAAATATAAGGGGACATGACATGTAGAATTTGTTGACAGTCACATCATTAGTTCATTCAAATAAATGGGACATGAAATGTAGAATTCCTCAAGAGAGACAATGTCAAGAACCTTTTATTCTAGAGTTTGAATGCGACAACTGTGCTCTCAAAGTTTACCATTTCTTTTCTTACGGCGTTTTATAGATTAGATTATGAAAACAACAATATTAAAACCAACAGAAATGAAATTCAATATATGCTGACAATACAGCTCAATGATTGTCAGCAACCTTGGCCTTCTATCCCAAACAAAATAAACCCTATCAAAAACAAAAACAAGAATTTTCAATGCATATGCCAAAGCAGTTCTATAATATGTCTCTGAAACAATACAAATTACCTCCCGCCAAAAAAAAATAGGCACAAACACACATGTAAGAAAGATATAAACTTTTTAAATGCTTACTATCAGCTCAACAGAAGAGAACAAGTAGACCCTGCACTGGCCACAACAGATTGTGATACCATCTATTCAACAAGCTAAAGATAGGAACTACCAATCAGCATAACTGTGGCACAGATAAAATGAATGCTTTAACCCCTTCGCCGCCGCAGGTTTTTCATTCCAAATGACAACACCATTTTCAGCTTAGTTCGTTCCCTATCCTGAACGACAGGGATAATTGTAATTTTAGGGGTCATATATTTAATTTGACTGTAAACAGGTTTATCGTAAAAGGAAACCCATTAAAAGTATATTCTGAACCAGAGCACACAAACTCTGACCCTGAATCTGGGTAATCTCTACATTTAGTGCCCCGTCTAATGTGTATAATATGTGTATTGAGTCAGCATTAGAATTAGGGTAACCCTAACCTCAAACTTAACTCTAAATGGTACGAAAATACACATATTAAACATACTCGACGGCACAAAAGGTAAAGATTACCAGACTCGAGTTAAAAAGAGTTGTCAGAATCATTTAAGTTGAATAAATTCAACTCAAACAAGAATTTTCATGCTCTTTTTTCCCACAAAATGTTATGGTTCGGCAGTGCGACAGCGTCCATGTTTGTACTTTCGCTTGTGTAAAATCACTCTTATCAGTTCTACCGTATTCACTAGCAGTAAAATATTTTGTTCGTTTCAAGCTTACTGGCCAGATTTTTCAATGCTGAATCCGATTATGCCCAGCAATTGCCGATACGGTTGTAAACAGAAGAGTTCTGGTGCTTTTAAAATATGACGTATGCCGTACGTCTTATAGGTGAATTGGAACGAGAAATGGCGCTACTTCCGTGACGTACGGCATAGCGACAATTATTGCAAAGATTTATGCCGTACGTCATACTGGTGCTGAAAGGGTTTAAAGTTGCCCCTTATATGCGGGATACAGAGAAAGCGCATAGGGTGGATGCCAGCTAGTTTTGGGGAAAAGCTTTACAGGGATTGAAATAGCCGCAAATTGAGTACTACTTTCTTTGAGAACATTCAAGTGGATGGCTGAGAGTGTTCGTAGAAGAAGAAATGCTTTTATTTCTGCAAGCAGAAATAAAAAATCATTATGGTATGATATATTGATTGCTAATGTGAGAACTGATTGAAATAACCAAACAAATATCAGTTGAAAAAATGGCAAGGATATGGAAAAAGAAATGAACAAAATAAGTTATAGCAAGTAGGGCTTGGCCTGCAGCATTTCTGTTTAGTTAATTTTTTTTTAAAATCCTGTTTAA
>JAMPIV010011702.1:0-21171 GCA_024509875.1 Oreohelix idahoensis | reverse complement strand
ATACCTTTTATGTTGTGATCACTATACCTTTTATGTTGTGATCACTATACCTTTTATGTTGTGATCACTATACCTTTTATGTTCTGATCACTATACCTTTTATGTTCTGATCACTATAGCAGTGGTTTTCAATCTTTTCTTGTTGTGTGTCACAGAAAACAAAAACGCTTCTGCTCATACCCTTAATTTTGCAAAAAAAAAAAAAAAATGTTTTTAACTCAAGCACTAAATACAAAACATCTCTATTTATACCAGTAAATATAAAACGCTTTTTCGGATACCAATAAATACTAAACATTTTTACCGTACCTCTAAGTACAAATCGGGGAGTCGCGGTAGCATAGTGGTTAGTGCACTGGCTTCCTAGCTCAGTGGTCTATGGTTCGATCCCCATAAATTCGATCCACTAAATAAATAAATAAAAAAAAAAACACTTTTACTGTGCCTCTAAGTACAAATCACTTCTACACGTACCACTAAATAAAAACACTTTTACCGTACCTCTAAATACAAATCACTTCTACACGTACCACTAAATAAAAACACTTTTACCGTACCTCTAAGTACAAATCACTTCTACACGTACCACTAAATAAAATAAAAAAAATACTTTTACCGTACCTCTAAATACAAATCACTTCTACACGTACCACTAAATTAAAACAAACACTTTTACCGTACCTCAATATAATTTAAATTCGTTTGACGCAGTATTTTAAAAATGCTGTAAAAATTTAAAAAAAAAAAAAAAAAACCCCTCTAAATCTCGAACAATTTTCATTCAACTTAAACACACAAAGTGGATGATGATTCGAATGTTGAACCACATATATATCGATACAGCTTGAGTGCAATTAGAATCCGCGTGGCAAAATCAATGCCATTAAAATTACATAGTGGTAGTGATCACGACATGGTATTGATGACGCTCAAGCTTAAACTTAAAAAGAACTATAATCAAAACAGATGTTCTCAGTTAAGATTCAATTTAGACAAATTGAAAGATCCAGAAATCGCGGGAATCTTTGAGGCAACTGTTGGAGGAAAATTCGCAGCTCTCAACTTTTTGGAGGATGATATCAACTCAATCACAGAGAACATGAAAGACGTGCTCATTGAATCAGCAAAAGAAATACTTGGTAAAAGAAAGAAAATAAACAAACCATGGGTTACAGATGACATTCTGAAGTTATGTGATACACGACGGGAAATGAAAAAGGTTAAGAAAGAGGTTCCTGAAGCAGCATGGCAATACAGTATGGTGAATAAAAATATTAGAAAGAAAATGAAACAGGCCAAAGAAAAATGGGTAGCTGATCAATGTGAGTCCATTAATACGGGGCTAATAAAAGGTAACAGCAAGGCAGTTTTTGACACATTAAGAAGACTATCAAAACCCCAACAGCCCAGGGTAACTGTCATAGAAGATAGCAATGGGGCTCTGCTCAATGAAAAAACAGCTGTAATGAGAAGGTGGACAGAATATTGTAAAGAATTATATAACTGTAAACTTGACACTGACTTAGGCATATTAAACAACATTAAGTGCGAAAACAGAGAACTCGGAAATGCAGCAATACTACGGGAAGAAGTGGAAGAGGCTATATGTTCGATGAAAGGAGGGAAGTCACCGGGTGTGGATAATATACCAGCAGAGCTCTTGAAATATGGAGGACCAGATATAGTAAAAATCATGACAACAATTTGCCAGAAGATATGGAGTACAAAAAAATGGCCAAAAGAATGGACGCAGTCATTAGTAATACCGCTTCCAAAGAAAGGAAATCTAAAAATGTGCAAGAACTACAGAACCATTAGCCTTATTAGTCATCCAAGTAAGGTGATGTTAAGGATACTTTTGAACAGAATAAAACAGAAATCAGAAGAAATCTTGTCAGAGGAACAGGCTGGCTTTAGACCAAAAAGAAGTACCTCAGAACAAATCTTCAATATTAGATTACTGATCGAAAAACATCTCCAGCATCAACATGATTTATACCATAACTTCATCGATTTCACAAAAGCCTTCGATCGAGTCTGGCATGAAGGTTTATGGCAAATAATGAGAAAATTCAATTTTGATACCAACATCATAGATATCATTGAAGCACTATACAAGGACGCAAGCAGTGCTGTTTTTGCAAGCAATGACATTGGAGAATTTTTCAAAACAACTGTAGGAGTTCGCCAGGGATGTATCCTGTCACCAGTGCTCTTTAACATTTATCTAGAACATATTATGCAGGAGGCTCTCTACGATTATAAATCAACCATATCGATTGGAGGCCGACCTCTGTGTAATCTACGTTTTGCTGATGATATTGATCTGATAGCTGGAACAGAATCAGAACTTCAAGACCTTACCTCTAGACTGGAGAAAGTATCAAGAACATATGGGATGGAAATTAATATAGAAAAAAGCAAGATATTGGTGAATAGCCATAAGAAACATGTTTCGACCAACATTACGTTAAATGGGCAAACGTTAGAAGAAGTTAACACCTTTAAATATCTCGGGTCCACTATATGTAGTGATGGAAGATCAAATAAAGAAATCAAGACAAGACTTGAGATGGCCTCAGCTGCCATGACAAGGTTGAATGTGATCTGGAAAAGTAACATCAGTTTTCCGGTGAAGATCAAATTATACAAATCACTTGTATTATCTATTCTCTTGTATGGGTGTGAGGGCTGGACACTCACTGCAGATACGGAGCGAAGGATTCAGGCTTTCGAGCATAAATGTTACAGAAGAATTTTGCGCATTTGCTATAAAGAGCACAAAACAAATGTCTATGTTAGAGAGAAGATAAACACCTATGCAGGCCATCAAGAACCACTTTTGTCAATAGTGAAACGTCGAAAGCTTGCCTGGTTTGGGCATGTAACTCGTCATGACTCCCTTTCGAAAACGATCCTCCAGGGAACAGTCGAAGGTAAACGGAGAAGAGGAAGGCAAAGAAAATCCTGGGCTGATAACATCAAAGAATGGGCAGGACACGGTTTCTCCACACTTGTACGCATTGCTGAGAATAGAGAGCAGTGGAGGACCCTGTCTGCTGATG
Organism: Oreohelix idahoensis; assembly: GCA_024509875.1. Taxonomy (NCBI): domain Eukaryota; kingdom Metazoa; phylum Mollusca; class Gastropoda; order Stylommatophora; family Oreohelicidae; genus Oreohelix; species Oreohelix idahoensis. The sequence goes on along the minus strand of JAMPIV010011702.1, from coordinate 18,106 downwards.
CTTCCACCATGGCACCCCTACGACCCATGACGGGTTATGGGTTGAGATGATGAGATGAGATGAGTTAAAAAAAACTGAAGTGCTAAATAAAATTAGGCTTTTTTCAATTTTCCCTTAAATTAAAAGTGTGTAGTTAAACATTTTTATAATTATGTTGTAAAATATGCAAACGTATGGTTATTAATTACAAACATAAAAAAATAATTTTAACATTTGTTTTACGCCCCTTGATTTCTCTTGAATGTCTTTTCCCCTTGATTATGCCCCCTGAAAAAATGGAACGCATGTTCACAATTATCTGAAAACTTTAAATAATTCTCCTGTCATAATTACAATATTAAATTAAGAAATAACCCCACGGCGCTAGCCCCAGTAGCTAAAGAGAGTTTCTTTACCCTGATGAAATAAAGATTTCGTTGGTTCGTTCGTTCTGCTACTTTGCGTAGCTGGCAGAGTGGATAGTGGCGATTCGCTCCCGTGGCTAGGCGGTGGGTGCCGTTCGGAAGGTTCTGGTTCGATTCCCGGTAAGCCTATCACTTCTGTTGATTTTTTGTTGTCTGGTCGTCTACTTCTTTATTTCTCACTGAGTGCCTGATAACATACCTTCGTGTGTTTGTTTATTTATTTACTTGTGGAACATGGGGTCTCGACTGCAGCTGATCGCCAGAACACCTACGCCAAAGCCTTCATATTCTCTTGCACTGGTGGTTTGTTTAGCAATTAGTTTGACACACTGACTACGCGTTCTACTAAATACAAATGATACATCCAGGAACGCAGGTCATTTACCATTGCTGCAAAATCTATATTGGCCAAACAGGCAAACGACTTGGGGACAGATTCAGCCAGCACTTGAATAACATCTCTCAGCAAAAATCTACACCAGTTGCCATAAACTTTAATGGTCCTGACCACCATGGTCCCATCGACATCCAGGTCACGGCCATCAGATCCTGCTCCTCTGACACTGCTAGCCTAGAACAGCTTGAGAACCGTCTTACCCACCGCATGGGGTGTCTAAAACCAGCTGGTCTTAACACTCTACACACCTTTGTCTGAGGCCAACCTTTCCTCTTTTGTTCTATTTTGACTCTTTCCACTCTTTTCCTATTTTTCTATTTTTCTGCCGCCTTCTAATAATATGTATGAATATAATACACTGTTTTTAATATGTTTTGATTTTTTATTTCATATTTATTTATCTCCAACTCATTCTGTCCTCTTCTATTTCCAGTCCCCACTAATATTACGTTTGGGTAATTTATTGTTTAGTTTCGTTTTTTAGTTTCTTAGTATGTATTGTGTACATCTGGTGGTGACAGTCATTTCCCTTTCCGGGCACGCTCGTCCGTTCGCGGGAAGCAAAAGTGGTAGGACTTCGATGTCTTAAGGGAAGTACCTAGGTTTAATTTTTATATTTATTTAGGTTCTTATATATCATATCTAGCCTTCACTTTCTTTCCTTTCCCTGACGAAGGCCTTGTGGTCGTAACGTTGTCTATTTTCTTTGTCTTTTTTCCTCGTAAGACGAATCACCTTTTCTCGATTTTTTTTCCCACACCCGTCATTTACCATTGTGCACTTATTAGCTTTCGGAAAGTTTATAAATGCACTGGTCTAGAGTTAACTGAAACTAATTTAACGAAAGACATGTTTAATAAGACTGGCATTCATGATCAGGCCGAACCTCATTACTGGCGATCGAACGATGTATTATTTGATACTAAATGTTTTCGAAAAACAGACAGCTCAGCGACTAGCACTAGGTGTCCGTCACGCTTGAATGAACAATGTTATAAACACAAGAACAGTTCCAGATTCAAAGAATGTCAACTCCATCAATGTCACTTTAAATCGATTTTTAACCAGTCAGTGGGAGCCGCGCTAGCGTAGTGGTTAGAACACCGCTCTGGCGACCGGGTGATACAGGATCAAACCCGGGCGACGGCATTTGAGGATTTTTCGTCGACCGGGATTTGGACTGGATTAACTCGAGACCTGGCGAGGACATTTGAAGGAGTGTCGTCGACCAGGGACTGGCGGCTCCTGAGCCGACCCAGCTGCAATGGGTACCTCCGAAATCGGCGAGTATTTGCCTGAATGGCGAGGGACACCTGTCTCTGTACAAGAAATAAAGGGATACTCACGTAAAATCAATGTCAGGTTAGACATAAATAATAACCTGAGATTTCGCCTCGAGTATTAGCGGGCGTACGAAAAAAAAAAAAAAAAAAAAAAAACCAGTCAGTTCTAAAAATACCACCACTAAGGACACTTTTATCAAAGAGTCAAAAATAGGACATTCTTCGACATTTCGATTCTTCCAATTATCAAACGCCTCCTCGAATGCCAAAGTTCTTTGTAGATTCCACATGAAACTTCCGCTTCAGGGAAAAACTCTATTGAATGTTATTCATGTTTGAAACCAGAGCTTTCTGAGTACCAGTCATTTATTTTCGTTCTCTCAACATCAGCCACGATTTTCATTCTATTTCTACTTGATAATGTAGCAATAACGAACATCTTCCAATTCCGTGCTACGATTTAGATTCCGACAATGTTACGCGTTCATTAGTTGTGTATAGGAAGAAAACGATATTGCTTACTGTCCATGTGTTCATGAATGTTTTCTTCTTCATCATGTTTCTTTATGACTTTGTTGTTGTTGTTTTTTTAAAAAATAATGCTGTTGCTGTCATACTACCTTCATGGCGTATATTCCGGGGCTAGTTCTTGGAAGTTCTGCACACAGGTTGCATTTTGTTGAAGATGTTGCTTACTGTTTAATATGTGAATAACCATCTTTCAAAACAAATATGTAACATTACGTTTATAATACAGCATAAAATAAAAAATACAACAACTTTTGAGCCACTCATCACATACGATGACAGATTTATGAGAAATATAAGGAATGAAACCGGGAACCCCCCCCCATCCTCCCCCACCTTCTGTTCCCCTTTAAATACGTCATTGCACTCAACAAAATGAACGCATTTCCTATTAACCATATCAGTTTGACTATTTCCGCCCAGCCTCCCATCCACGCGCCGTTTTCCCCTTCATCTGTTTGATGTTTATCGTTAACTTTCTCACGAAGCACTCAAAGCCCGAATGACATCACTTCTGAAACTGCATAATGGCAGACGAGATATGCGCACATTTATGTGTGCGCATGCGTGAGTCGTTACTCCATTAGCTGACTGATTTCATTGCGCATCCACGCACACAAGAATTGTAATGTCAATGAAGCGATCTCACAACCATAATGATCTTATTAATTTCACTCAAGTTGTTAGCTGAGTAGAGCTGCAACACTGGCCAGGTTCTTGTCTCTTTATGATGAAAGCCAACAACTCATGATGCCAAGTAAAAGGGAACACATATTTTAAGGATCAACTTTTATAAACCTACTGTTACCAAAACCGCTAAAAAGATCTTTAATTGGATTGTTGCTCCTGAGGATGCGAATTACAACGAAGCTGCAATAAAGCTCAAAATAGTTGTGTACAACGTCACCAAGTTCTGTGATCCTGCTCACAATTTTATGAATGACGTCACTAAGCTATGATGACCTGATCACAATTTTGTCACAATGTCACCAAGTAATGTGATCCTTTTACGGCTGAATCTTGTAAGAATGTTAATTTTAATTATTTATATATCGGGTCCAGGTCAGGTCACTCGATGTTACTTCAAATTTTGACAGTTTAAAATAAATTATGATAGATTGTCGTATACAAAACTACAGCTCCATGGGTTGACTAAAACCTAGTGAACCATGAGGTCAAAGATTTGAAACAACGCTCATTTCAAATTCAATACAATTGTTTTAACAGGAGAACATGTGACTTTCTTGGATGACGTGAAATGGAAATACGACCGGGCGTTTCTAGTTGACTGTTACAGGTGGGGTGGGGGGGGGGGGAGAGAATGGGGCGGGGGTATTCTTCGTGGGTTCTTCTGCTCATATATATTATTTGATTATTTCACAAGAAATCATGCACTGATTCAAATCGAGTGCAGATAGGGGTATGTCCATTCAGTCCTCGCCCAAAGCCATATTCTTCAACGGGAATGATACTTCAAAGGCCAGGTTGGACGATTCACATAAATATTTAATACAAATCTTGTAGCTCCACACAAATCTTGATAATATGCCTATTAGGTTATGGCGTCAACTAGACAGTGTCTAGCGTCTCAGTACAGTCTGCTAATGGAACAATGTCCTCGACATTTTCATGCAGATTTATTTAAAGTTCACAACTCACTTGCACAGTATTCAGAATTCCTTTCTTACAATAATCTAGCATCGACCCACATAGGTGTATGGGTGATCTAGAGGTCGAACACTTCATGAATCTGTAGAAAGTAAAACCTCTAGGAGCTCGACACACATGCGTCCGTCCACCTTGACACACACACAGAAAAGGCATATAAGGATCCTTCACTTCTGCTAACATTTGACCATAGACTTTTGCTACTACGCCCAAAAGGCAATGACGTACTTCCTGTAACTAATAGTCACTGGTCATAAACAAATATGACTGCTTGCCGAACAGATGTGATATCGACAGACATGTTATGAATTTTACTCATAACATCTACTTTCCCCCCCCCCCGTCAAATAATGGAAACGAAGTTTTCATTATTTACGTGGTATGAGTTCAAACATCACTGGAGTTAAAAGATGGTATCATCAAATTTCACTGTTAGTATGAAATAGTATAGCACCCAGGTTTGTACTCCAGAGCAGGCAAATAAACACCCAAGGTGTTGAAATTAGTAATAAAATTACTAACACCATCTACTACAAAGCATACAAATCATTCGACAACAATGTGAGTGTTAAGTGGTCGTTTATCTGGGTTTCTGTGTATAGATTGACCACATGGTCGAATTAGTAGTTTTTGACGCGAATGTCGTTAGCTGTATGTATTACCAATGAAGATAATGTCAACGCAAAACAACGGCTGGCAAGTTAAGCAGATTGGACCCATTTGAAGATACATTGACAACGTTTTATTACTCGAAGACGGGGACAATGACATCGTAGGTAGACGAATGGTTCAAACGTAGTTACATCATGGTAAGCATTATACATCGAGCAATAAGTATCAATGCAGCCGTTTGATTGACATCACTGGTCCTGATGAACTGAAGGTCAACGGCTTGACATAATACATAGTCGTCACAAAGGAACCATGTTTTAACTTCTTTATGTATTATAAATTAATCTGGAACATCATCGCTCCTGATACCAGAGGGACGCAATAGCCATTGATCATAACTGGTTCAATGGAAGCTCTGCCATAGCAAACAGGGCCATCAGTCTCTGAGGCATGAGACGTAGTAATCAGCCGTTTTCTGGCAACAATTATAAAAACTTGAAGGCTTCACGGAAAGGTTCAGCAGGAATAAACTTCATCGCCTTTCAATACATCTGCATGTTAACCTGCACGTGTCTTCTCTTCACTTCAGAGTAAGAACATCAAAATTCGTCTATCACAGACGATTAATATATTATAATGCCTCAAGGGTATGATTTGTATAGCAACAAATCGACGCAGCAAAGCGCGTCATCTGCATTCATCGCTAATGCAGAAAAGTACGCAAAAATATTTAAAATATACATTTATTTCATATGCGCTCACATGTGCGTCTATTATCAAGACTAGACTGGCATGTGAAAGTCTTACACGCTTAACTCTCACGCGAAAAAGGACTTAACAGTGAGGTAACCATAGCAAAATCAGCTAACATGTACAAATGAAATGATTATATCAGTCCAGGCACTATCATACCGCACACCGTACAAAACACCTAACTGTCCCGTCAGGTAACATAAGTCACTTAGTCTCATAATGTAAAGCATTAAAATTACTTCAGTTATGTAATAGAGTCAATAGATGACATGAGGCGGACAAACAACAAATAATGTGTATGACTGCGACATTTTGTCAAATGAATAAAGTTATGTGTAATTCAGAATGATATGTTATTAATATACCATATTAATAGCAAGAGAAGTAAGGAAATCCTGTATGTAACACATTAGTGTGGGCAATAGATAAAACTTTGCCTATGTATTGTATCAATCGATAATAGTGTGGCGTATTAGCTAATTAATGTTGCAAAGTCTAGTGTGAGTGTGACATAGATTTGTGTCAAAAACTTAACAATCTGTAGTGAATTCAAATTAATCACTTCTTAATATTATACACAATAGTGCAAGTCTATAAGGAAATGTCATTCCGTTAATTAATAAATGTTTATACACTGTCCTTAGACGTATGTTGAAATCCATCGTTGACCATGTCTATGATTGTTCTCCAATACGATATTACGTCAGTACGAATCCAAATGTTATTAAACACAGTAGTCAACCATCACAAATTAGTTCCATATGAAATATCCTTGTTACTTCCCTTCGATATTTCAAGTCAGTCATTTTAGAGTGTGGCCTAATGGATATGAACGCAGTTTCATAATCCAGATATACCAGGTTCGAAACCTGCTGCAGGCGGTTTGGTAGCAGATCGCTTTGTGTGGATTTTTAACAATGGTATAAGCGCCGTACCGTTCAGAAAGCAATGGCAAACTACTGAATGAAAAAATTGCCTAGAAAAATCACAAACAGCCAATAAAAGCTGGGGTTGATTGCCACGTCCTGTAAAGGATAAGCAACTAACATTTTAGAGTTATGTCCCTTTAAGTGGAGACTATAGTTTATTGACAAAACATGTCCGTATCAAAAATATCTGGAAATGACACAATTTTAAACATTATATATAAGGTGTGTTGGAAAGTCTGTAACTTGCCTATAAGCACTGTCATTAAGCACGATCACTATAGTGCGCTGAGTTCAATAAGATATTACATGATTTTGAGTATTATAGAATCCATCATCATCCTGTTGCTGTGTGAACCGCTTTCTTATATCAGTAATGTGATTACTGTACAACTTGAGTAGTGTCATGCGACCATATAATCATCCACGCAATAGTTTCTTGATCAGGACATCACCATGTATGTTCCTGCTTTAGATTGAATTTTGTGAATCATCTATATTTGTAAAGTTGATAGGTGACACCGGGTCTTTTATGCACCTTGAAATAACATCGGCCAAGACATTTTGGCTTCCTTTGATGGCTTTGATATGATAATCGTAAGGTTGTAATGCAAGCGAGGCTCTAGCTGCTCTTTCATTTTAAAATCGAGCTGTCCTGAGATATGAAAGTGCTTTTTGGTCGGTCTCTAGGGTGAATCGGGCTCCCATCAGATACTGTTGCAATTTGGTGAAGCAAAAGACAGTTGCTAGCAGTTCCCGTTCCACAATGAGATACCGCTGCTCTGCGGGCGAAAGTTTCCGGCTTACATACATAGTTGGGTGCATGTAGCCTTCCAATTCTTGCATTAACGTGCCCCCGATGCCTGTAGCCGACGAGTCAACTCTGAGGAGAAAGGGAAATCGAGCGTCAGGTAATCTCAAAATTGGTGATTTGGAAAAACAAATTTTAAGTAAATTTAAAGCCACATCACAAGCACGTGACCAAATTATCCTATTTGGTGAGTTCTTCTTTAATAACGATGACAATACTGAGATCATATCTGAAAAATTAGGCAGGAATTTTCTATAGAAATTAACCAAGCCTAACAGACTGCGAACTTAATTCTTAGTTCGAGGAATTTCAAGATTCAGGATTTTCGAGATAGTGGAATCATCAGGTTTAAGAAACCCACCTCCTACTTTTTGACCAAGAAAAGAAATTTCAGTAAATCCTATTCTGGTTTTGGAAGGTCTAGCAGTAAGGTTATGAAAACGTAAGGTATTCAACAAAGAATGAATTCCGATAACATGTTCCTCCCAAGTATGATGAAATAGACAAATATCATCAATATAGGTGATTAAATCATCACGGTCAGAGTACAGTCTACGCATCATGCGAACAACAGTAGCAGGCGCGTTAACAAGACCGAACGACATAAAATTGAACTGAAACAAACCTAAAGGTGCAGCGAAAGCTGTATAAGGCTTACCTTTGTTTGATAGTGGCACTTGCCAATAGCCTTTTGACAGATCAAATTTTGTAAAGAAAGTAGCTGTAGACAATCTATCAAGGATAGATTCTAACAAAGGTAATGGTTCAGCATCTTGAATCGTGATAGCATTTAAACGCCCGCCTGAAATCTATACAAATACGAATAGATTTGTCTATTTTCCTAATCAAGACCATAGGAAAACTGTATGGTGAATTAGATGGTTCAGTTATATTTAACTTGATCATTTCTTTTATTTCTTCCTGTACCTGTGATTGTAAATGAATAGGTATAGGGTAAGGTTTCAGTTTGATAGGTCTGAAATCGGTTAGCGCGATATCATGTTGAATGATATCTGTATGCCCAGGAACATCCGTGAGCAAATCATAAAAAGATTGCAGTAATAGAGAAATCTGCTCTTTCTGATAAGAAGCTAGAGTAGGAGCAATGGAAATATCTTTCCAGCTTTCAGTAGCTAAAAGACGTATAATAGGTAACGATAAGATTGGTTCAATACCATCAGAAGTCTCTTCCTGAATAACTGCTAAGGAAGAGCGACAATCAACAGATTCGTCGATAGCTTCAAAGACAGGTTTCAGATGTGGAGGGCGAGTATGAAATTGTTGTAATATATTAAAATGAAAAATGTTCTCTTTTCCCTTAATAGACAAAACATAGTCAACATCTGACAATTTATCCATAACCGTATAAGGTCCCCTCCATGACACAAGTAATTTATTGTCCTTGTTTGGCAGTAATACGTAGGCCTCATCACCCGGCCATAATTGGCGCAGTTTTCTGTTTTGATTGATAAACAATCGAGCCTTTAATTTCGCTTTTTCTGACGCCTCCACTGCTATTTCTCATGCGTCAATAATCTTCTGTCTTAAATTGACAATATATTAGTAAGAGGTTTGAACCTCCTCATCCATGTTAGCTCCAACCAATAATTGTTTTAAGATAGACATAAATCTTCTAGGCTTAGTACCAAAGACCAATTCAAATGGCGCAAACCCGGTATATTCGTTTGGAATTTCTCTATAAGCATAGAGAACTGCAGGCAAAATTCGATCCCAATCTTGCGGATACTTAGTCGTAACTTTGCCTAACATTTGTTTTAAACTCCTATTGAGTCTCTCAATTTTTCCATTTGGTGCGGTGTGACATATTGAACAAAGAGAACAATCAATATCAAACATTGTCATCACCTCTTTCATTACGTCTGAGACGAATTGCGTCCCCTTGTCTGACAGAATGTTTTTGGGAAAACCCAATCTGATAAAAATTAAAAATAGCGCATCTGCAACGTCCACGGTTGATATGGACTTAAGCGGTATCGCTTCTGGTCAGCGGGTACAACCATCAAGGCATGTCAGCATAAATTTGTGACCTCTAGCTGACGTGACCTTTAATGGACCGATAAGATTGATAGCCATCTTTGCGAAGAGCCGCAAAGAAATATCAGATGCCTGGATAGGCGCATCATGCCTAGGCCTTTTAGTTGCCACACCTTGGCACACTGTACATGTGCGACAAAAGGTTTAACATCTTTTGTCACACCAGGCCAAAAGAAATGCGACAAAACCCTCTGCTTTGTTCTTGCAATACCCAAATGACCCGCGCAATTAATGTCGTGGGCATGTCGTAAGACAAATGGTCTAAAGCAAGTTGGTACCAAAATCTGTTTTTTCGCAGATGTAGCATCCTGAAAATTTCTCATTAAAATACCACTCTTTAAAGTGTACCAATATTTAGCATTATCATCAAACATCACATCATCTGATTTTGCAACTTGAAAAAATTTCTTTAAGGAATCATCCTCATTTTGTCTTTGAATGAAAGACTCATTATCAATAAGTTCCATCTGGAAACTATCATCACTTTCCTCTTCCTCATCAGTATTTACCTTAACATCATTATTTTTCTCATTATCATTATTATGCTCTTCATTATCCACCTCTTATTCAGTCTCATTCTTATCATTCATCACCTCATCTACCACATTATCACTTTGCATGTGACTATCCAATTCAGCTCGAGCCTGAGCTCTTGTTGTAACAGCATTTGCAAATATCAGATGCCGTTGTTCCCATTTTTCAATATCTTCTCTAGAGCATTCACGAAGACCTGGGATATTGTTATAAACTGTTTTATTAAATATTCAATATATGTCACAGTTAGAGTTATTATGTTCATGCATCTAGTGAGAGTGGGTGTTTAGCTAATGCTTAAACTGTTCATACGCCCACACAGAGCAGAACATACTTCTTATATCACGCGAATGTCAAAATATCAAATTCTGTACTACTAACATACCACTGCTACACACGAGATACTGTTAGAGAATTCAATCTGTTTGTTGACCTAGATTTCCGCCACTCAGGCTATTTATGGTCATGCGTTACTACCGTCACGCCTACTGTTCTCCTACCGTGTTAAATGTTGTAGTGAGTGTGCGTGGGTATATTCACACGCCACAGATACACACATCAGAGGCATGGAATGGTGTAACGGCAGGCGAATGTTAATAACGTTTATTACACCACAACACGTTCATGAAATACACAGTCAAACATAACTCACAACAAGAAAGTACTATAGTCACATCTCCACTTCTCATAATCATTAGCGCTCTACAACATCAACACTAGATCCTCTCAGCAACGGTCATCCTCGCCGTGCTGACAATAATAAATGGCCTCAAACGATGCTTTTAACATCAGCATTATAATAAATAGACAATGGATCCTTTTCCCAGCAAACGGTTATCCTCGCCGCGCTGACAATAATAAATGGCCTCAAACGATGCTTCTAACATCAGCATTATAATAAATAGACAATGGATCCTTTTCCCAGCAAACGGTTATCCTCGCCGTGCTGACAATAATAAATGGCCTCAAACGATGCTTCTAACATCGATATTATAATAAATAGACAATGGATCCTTTTCCCAGCAAACGGTTATCCTCGCCGTGCTGACAATAATAAATGGCCTCAAACGATGCTTCTAACATCAGTATTATAATAAATAGACAATGGATCCTTTTCCCAGCAACGGTTATCCTCGCCGTGCTGACAATAATAAATGGCCTCAAACGATGCTTCTAACATCAGTATTATAATAAATAGACAATGGATCCTTTTCCCAGCAAACGGTTATCCTCGCCGTGCTGACAATAATAAATGGCCTCAAACGATGCTTCTAACATCAGTATTATAATAAATAGACAATGGATCCTTTTCCCAGCAAACGGTTATCCTCGCCGTGCTGACAATAATAAATGGCCTCAAACGATGCTTCTAACATCAATAGTGAATACTCGCGGCAATTTCTCGCAAGACTGCACTCCCTGGCAGTTTGCAGTAATCTCGCCTTCACTCATCTTGACATTTATATAGTCAAACATAAGTCCTGGATCCTTACCTCTTCAAAAATACTCACAAACACAATTCTCCAATAAACTCAGAAATTATAGGTCTACACAAATAATGACCTCTATAACTTTTGCACTGCGCAGGCATACTCAAAACACACACTGTAGGACCGACCTCTCACGTCGGTACCCAAAAACAGACTGCCCTTAGTTCACACACTAGACCCGCCAAAAAAGACACGAGACTCGGTTGTTTAAAAAACACAACTCAGTCTCGATAATTGCATGGGCTAGTCACACGAGCTTACCCACAGCTCAAGACAGTTCAGAGAAAAAAACATCTCCGCGATTTGAACTGACCAGTGTTCGCCACTTGGAAACTTCTCGATCACACGAGGGAATTCCCCTAATACTATTTTAACTTAACATCAGCTTAACCAAGCAACGTAACCCGCAATCGAATCTATTCGCTTAACATTTTCAAGATCACCTCCCTTTGATAATATTTACTCTGTATCAGATATTTCCTAAGGTTATCCCAGCAATAGGATTATTCAGTAGGCACACGAGAGTTCTCCCTGTAAAGTACGGTGTATCCAAAAATACTTTCGCAGTTGGATAGTATTCCACTGTGCCACCAAATGTAATGCATTTCACCTCTCTGCTTTTGTAATCCAACTGATTCACTAACGACCTGCGCACTCCTATCGTAGTACAACCCGTGTCCCTCAAAAGTGACACTAGTTTGTTGTTCATAAAGCCTTTATTAAGCACCAGTGAACATGTACCATCATATGAGGACATGACTGGTAATGGATGTCCACATAGAAGCCTTGGGACTCCGTGTAGCTGAAACAAAGAGTTACATTCAGAACAATTAGTACTGTTGGATAAATCAACAATACATGCATTTGCATGAGCTAAACCACTATTATTTTGAACTGGATTATTGTCACCAACATGTACGACAGCATTTGAACGTTCAGGGTTCCTTGACTGTCTGAAGTTATTGTTCTGTTGAGAACTTCTATTATTAAAAGAATTGTCATTATTTCTATAAAATGACCTTTGTCCTCTGCTTGATCTGGCATTATATCCTCCTCTATTTTGATAAACATTAGATCTGAATGATGACTGTTGACCATAATATCCATCATCATAAGAGTTATAATTTCTTTGAGGCTGTTGAAATTTTTTGTTAAAATTATATCTGCCTCTGTTATCGCCATAGTCATGGTTTTGATTAACTCTATAGTTTTTGTCAATGCTGATCTCTGCCCAGGTGTATTATAATTTACAGTCCTAGCAGATGCCACTGGCAATGAATCCTTAATGTTATTTTTACTAAGGTTCCTACCCGGATGTGCAACTTGAAATTGACGGCCAAGAGTTTCAAGGTTAGACAAAGTTTCTGGTTTCCTCTCCTGCAGGAATGACAAAAAGTCTCCACTAATTGAAGACAAAACCTTGTCTCTCAGAATCAAATCAGATAGCCCCTCAAAAGTTTTTTCAATCTTGGACAAATCAACCCATCTATAAAAATAAAGCTTAATAGATGAGATAAATTCAGTAAAATCTTTTGCTGAATCTGGTAACAATGACTTAAATTTCATCCTATACCCATTATCATCTAATTGATACTTCTTCAGTAACATGGCTTTCATAGCCTCATAGTCCTTTCTAGTCTAATCATCCAAGGTACAGACTGCAGTAAGTGTCTCACCTACCAATAAGTTCATGAGCCTACTGGACCAGGTAGCTCTATCAATTTTAAACTCTTGGCAATATGTTTCATACCTATTCAAATAGCATGAAATATCGTCGATATTTGAGTTAAATTTTGGCAAATTGAGCTTGAAAGTGGAAGAATAGTCAGCACCACCATTCATAGGATTAACATGTGGTTCTTGAAGTCGTAATTTTGCCAATTCAAAGTCTTGCATTCTAAGCTCCTGTTGTGCTCTTATCTCAGCTAATTGTATTTCTTCTTGTCTCCTTTTATCAGCTAATTTTTCTTCTCTTCTTTTTTTCAGCCAATTCTTCGTGTCTTCTTTTTTTCCGCTAATTCTTTAGCTGCCTTCTTTTCCTCTCTCTCCAATTGCCTTTGATCTCTGAGTTCCTTCTCCACATAGGTCCTTAAAATTTCATCCTCCATACCAAATTCTTTATCAAGTTTCATGAAATACTCTGCAGTAGCCATGATGTACAATTATTGTGCTTTCCAATAGCTAAACAATAATGCAAATATTATATTATCAATATGTGAGCAATATTCAATAATTATTTCACCCCTTCAAATTCACCCAACTGCATGTAACGGTAGACATTAAAATAGATGTTATATTAGGAGCAATAAAGGACAAAGATACAAACAAGTTGACTGAATACAGTGACAAGAGCTAAATGAAGAAAATACTAATGAAGAAATGAGGCAGAAATATCTGAATTATAGAACAAATTAACAAAATGTAGCTCTATCACACTTATGACAAGACAAGCACGATTTTACAACACGTATGATATCTAATAAATAAAGGATAGCAAGGGAAGGCCATCATTAGTACAAACAGTAATGGAGGAAAACTGAATAAAAAATTACAATTAACTTTACCACAAAAACAATCTTTACAATGAACAGTACTGCACAACTAGACCAAAAAAAAAATGTGGTTAATTCAATTGAGGCAGAAACACTCAGCAATGTTCAATTTGAACCAAACAGATGCATAAACTAAAGAACGCCTATGAATTTTCCTCGACCATACATCATGAGGTATTGAGAAAAAAAAAATTCACAGGTCCCACCAACCTCCCACTACTACAGAAACATAAATACACCGAAATACAAATAACATGTAAAAAATAACCCTGGCAAACAAGATTATCAGCATCACAGGCTGTATGTAACTATAAATTCACTTATCCGTTTTGCCAATAAAAATTCCTCCTGGTTTCAGCGCCTTTTCCTCCAAGGAACGATGAAAATCACCCAGAGTAGACCAGGTTAGGCATAGAAGTCACGAACAGCTGACTTGAACAGGACATCGCTTTGGTCCGTCGTCTTCATAAAAATGCGCCATCTCCGGGCATCAAACTTGAGACTTTGAAAACATAATATGGCAGCAAATACTTGTGACTGTAATATATTCAGCTTCTGCAGCGAACTGGAAGCTTGGAACTGCAATTTCTGTTCCTACAACCTCACACAGGTTAGCAGACGACATCCGGCGCCATTTTGAAAAAAATGTGATTTTCTTCAACAAACGAAGTCCAGAGACTGAAAAAATTCTTCTTGATGAGAGCAGTCAATACAATTCATTTGCAGCTCAGATCCTTTAGCTTGGTCCCCAATTGTTACGGGGGGGGGGGGGGGGGGGGGGGGGGGGGTGTATTATTCTTGGGTTCTTCTGCTTATATATATTATTTGATTACTTCACAAGAAATCATGCACTGATTCAAATCAAGTGCAGATAGGGGTATGTCCATTCAGTCCCCACCCAAAGCCGTATTCTTCAACATGAATGATACTCCAAAGGCCAGGTTGGACGATTCACATAAGTATTTAATACAAATCTTGTAGCTCCACAAAAATCTTGATAATATGCCCATTAGGTTATGGCATCAACTAGACAGTCTCTAGCGTCTTCCGCCTAGCTTGGTCCTTGAAATTCAAACCAAGTTAGAGAAACTGGAGCTCATGACTTAACTCAACATGTTTCGGAATGGCAGAAAAGCCACAGAAAAAGTCTAGATCTCCCTCGTAGATAATACCATTACATTAACTCTTACAAACTTGGCAATTTTTAATGCAAAAAAGAAAACAAAACGCCAAAACAGCTGTGACGGTAATTGTTTCCCCTGCATTTATTAGTGATCCAACAGTGAACCTAAACTCAAGCAGTATCTAATATGGGCTTTCAAACTATACTACCTTCGGACAACATTAACTCATGGCAGAGATGGATCATGAGAAGGTATTACAATGGCATCGATTATTAAAGCGACCTGGATTCAGCGCAGTCTTATTTAAAAAAGGGCTAGTCACGAATCACGGGTTGGCATGCAGGAATGCAAATGTGCCACAAGCATTTCCGCAAAAGGGGTGGTGTTGACAATAAACCAAGGTTTGTCGAAGACTAGTCATCGATCGGAAGGGATAAAAGGAATCAGAATGGAATTATTGTGAAAAGGATGTCACCTTTGATTCCAGGACAGGATTGTGAATACATTGATATAAGGAACAACGGTAGGAACAGCATGTACATAGATAAAATGCTGATTGCTGTAGTGATGTCCACAATGGCCTGAGTTGAAAGCATGAAAACCCACATCTGCTGAAAGATAGAAAATTAAAGAAGTGAAGATTGTGGACAATACATGGATAGGAAGATAGAGCTAAATCGGCTGAATAAATCAAGAATAGGTTGGAACAGCAGCTGATAGTATACAAGCATGAGAATGATGAATGTTGAAATTTTTGTCAAGAAACGCACACCTAGTCTAAAATCATCGTAGTGGTTACAACACCGAATCTGGCGACCGGAATGATACAGATCAAACCCGGGCGACGGCATTTGAGATTTTTCAGTCGACCGGGATTTGAATACATGGATTAACTCGAGATCTGGCGAGGACATTTGAAGGAGTGTCGTCGACCAGGGACTGGCGGCTCCTGAGCCGACCCAGTTGCAATGGGTACCTCCGAAATCGGCGAGTATTTGCCTGAATGGCGAGGGACACCTGTCTCTGTACAAGAAATAAAGGGATACTCACGTAAAATCAATGTCAGGTTAGACATAAATAATAACCTGAGATTTCGCCTCGAGTATTAGCGGGCGTACGAAAAAAAAAAAAAAAAAAAAAAAAAAAAAAAAAACGGTTCGATAAGAAAATTTCAGGCCTAGTCTTAGACTGTGACATCAGTACCTCTCGGCCGTACGATGGGAGCCAATAAAAAAGCGGAGCGCTAAATTGAAAGGCCACACTAAAAGAAAGTTTGAGACAGACTGGATGCAGAGTTTGCCACTACGCCTTTGCCATCTGAATTGTGAGCAATCTACAAAATAATTTAAGTCCAGTGTCTGGTTTCTGAAAACTGAGGGTAAGCTGAAATTATGATAACTATCATGTATATAATTTATTTATTACAAGGTAATATATGATGTGTATTAATTTTTGTGTAGATGCTAAGAATTGCCTCAGTATTTCAATTTGTAGGCTAACTGATGTGAAGGATCAACCATATTCAGGAATATTAGAAGATCCGTGTTTAATATTTGGAAGGATCAAACTATAAAATATTAAAGGATGTACAGGAGAGGATCAAACCAGATGATGGTTCCTACTTATATATAATTGAAATGTTAATACTAATCCTGTATCACTGAAATGATGTCCTTACTGTATAACTTTGACATCTGATGACTGACTGGTCTGACATCTGCGCTAATCAGTTACAATTAATTGAAATGTTAATGCTTCTACTGTATCACTGAAATGATGTCCTTACTTACTATGATTGTATAACTTCGACATCTGATGACTGACTGGTCTGGCATCTGTGCTAGTCAGTTACAAATCTAGCCAGATACTAGCCAAGACTGATATGGGGTTTCAGGTTTCATCTAACAACTCAAACCAGACTGTCTAGTATCAGAAGCCTGTGTTGTTCATCAGAGGCAATCCCACAAAAGTGCAGAACCCCAAAGTGTGAACTTCAGCTGGTCATTGGTACCCCTATTGCTGGGTCCGCCAATGCTGATAAATACAGTGACCGTTCAGTGTCAGCACTATCAAGATTCACAGATAAGTGTCAATTAAGGCACTGACAGAATCCATATTTGAACCAACAACCAATGTTTGTGATATGAAACAAACTTCTACATCAGTATTCCAATTATTGTAGAATTCAGTAAAATGATGACAGTAATCTGTAAAGTCACAGGACTAAGAGAACAGGGATATAGAATATTGATTCCAGTATTCATTCACTTTACTATACAAGAGGATAGTGTTCAAGATCCAGAAGTGTAAAGGACAAAAATACTTTTTAAAATTGCTAAAGAACGTTGTTTCAACTAAATAAATTTTCCAGAAGGAAAGACATTCCTACAAAACACTAATTAAGAAATAACATTAATGGTGTGAATATTTTGTGTATATTTTAATGCTCATTTCCAAATAGCAGAAAAAGAAGATTAATGTAAATATTAAAGGATTATAATTGTACCTGAGGACTTATTCACTTTTTACACTTGTGTTTAAAGTAAATGTTCATTTTATTTATCCCTTAGCAATTAATTAATCATAAGAAAGTCGCAAGAAGGAGACACCTTTAATCCTGGTACTAATTCTTACCATCTGGGCCAGGATTTTCACAGTCTGACTATTTATATGATTTTCATACACCAGTGCTTATTTCTAAGACTGGGGTATTACTTTTAAGATCCGAACTCTTGACTGGCATACTATCCTGGTATCATCTGATACACCTGGATATCCATCTACTATCAGCTATAAAATACTTACATATTAAAAAACCTCTCGTTACAGTGACACTTCTATTACAAAGGGAGTCTTCACAAGATATTCAGAATAAGCGAGAACAATACTGCTTTGGCTGAGTATGTTAACTCTGTAATTCTGCCGACGCTTTTGAGAAGGGTTTAAGCACTTCTTAAGTTCAGCTCGTT
>JAMPIV010011701.1:92056-361531 GCA_024509875.1 Oreohelix idahoensis | reverse complement strand
TGCAAGTTATCATCATCCCGACAACGGTCTGATGAGATTATCGACACAAAAGTTGAACAATGGTATTCAGGCTGGCATGAACGTTTACAATTTTGTGTGTGTGTGTATAGGGAAAAATGCATATGCATTTAGCTGGGTACGGCAAAGGTTGGGCCCTGTTTCGTACTAGTTCGCTGCACATGAAAGGGAAGATGTTTGTAAAAGCCGGATTAATTAAAACACAATTTTAGTTGAAAGATTATTGTCTTGTCTGCACTAGTTAAATAATTTATTCAACTACATTATGTCTTTAAAGTATTACAAAAAGTTTGGGCAGGTAAGAGATTTGTAACGTCACATAAAAAGGAAGGTCTAAGTTATTGTGACGAAATGCGACGATGGGGAGGAAGTGTTAAAAATGGCAACAATTGCGTGACTTCATTTGTGGACGACCCCATAGACCGTTGCGGTTGCTCTACAAATAGCACAATTCCTTTTCTGCAACTTCGCCGAGCCTCTTAAGAACACTTGTCCTTGTCTGCCCTTTCAGGCCCACTCGTTTCAGCAGATCATAGACCAACGCAGCCACTAGACCTCGTGCACCTACAGCTATGAATATTGATACGAATCCATCATATCTCAAGTCCATAACCAGATCACCATATTTGGCCCATTTAAATGAGTGCTTAATCTGTATTCAAATGGCACTGCCAGCTCAAACGTTATAATATGTAATGATGAGGAGAAGTGTAGCACTACATCTGGCCGTCTTCGAGGCTTCCTAATGATCTCCTGGTAGGAGATCTGAGGAGACAAAATAGGGCTACAGAATACTCAGGCATTTCGTAAGAAGTGATTAACATTAGGTTATGCACGAGGCTGGCAACCTCATCAGGTAAAACAAATTGTATCAGAAATCAACTTTACAGGAGCACATGAATGCTTAGGTACGGGTCTTCTACAAAGTGGCCAGCCGCAACGGCGGCTCCATGCTCAATACGCAGAGAAAAGAGAAATGAAGATGACAATGAATGGATATATTCTTTGTGAAAAAATCTCACCCATTCCTCCACCCATCCCGATAGCTTTCAAACCTCCCAGCTCATCGTGTTATCATACGCGTACCCAATCATCCCCACTGAAACATTGATGCGAGAAGCGTAACAACCAGCTTCCGGCAATAATATTAAATGAGCCTCTATTTGGATGTCATCACTGCTGATAGCTAATAAACTATTCTTCAGAGATCCCTGTACTTATTAAGTAAAACGTTCCTTCATTATATTTGATCCGCTTGGACAAGGAGCGAAAACGTCTGCTTTACGCTAGAGCAATTTAAACAAACTGTGGTACGTACACTGTTGCTTTTTAGACTGCAAGAAGGATACGAGAAAGCCCTCAAGAAAATCTAATTTAAAGAACAATAAAGGGATAAATAAATGAAATTACAGTGAAACAAAACAGCCGAAAGCGTTAAAGGACAAACAACAGAAAAAAGGTTGCGATATATGAAACTTTTTTTTTTAAACTGTGTGTTACCCGGGGCCTGAAAGTTGAATCAAGAATTTTAACACTGTAACCTCCAAACATGCCGTAAAAGGCGACTATGGAGGGTTTAACATTGGGCTGGTTACCCAATCCTGTACAAACTTTAAGCCACAAAAACTTCAACAATAAAATAGACAAGCCAAGAAAGAAAACATTTCTGCTCTGCTCTGCGAGACAGACTGTCCTGTCGTAAGGATGCTGATGAAGAAACCCAGAGAAAACCGAAAGCTAGAAGATACTGTTAATTTATTAATGTGACACACACAAAAAGGTATTCCTCTCCACATGTAAGCCTACCTTGCCGTTGGTTGGAGAGCTTGAGTGCCCCAATGATCCCGGGAGCTATGCCAGCGGGAGTTTTACTCCTGGCAGGGTCACCCAAGCCGGACAGGTCCTTGGTGAGGGGCCAGACTAAATGGGCTGAGGAGTGGGTGGAACCCTATAGGTGTAGATGCAGAACCCACCGGCGAGTGGTACATGCTCTGGTCTGCACCAATCCACTCCCACTTCATGGGTTAAATGCTTTCTTGCCTCATTCTTACTGTTTGTCGTCTATCGGGAGTAGTTTGGGACCCTGTTGCGCACATATTAGTCTGCGACGCACAGATTACGGTACGTAGGCATACAAATGTAAAGTTATGGCTATTTGTCTGAGGAAAGGTATTTAATTGAGAATCTATGATTCTGAGAGTAAGGGGACAGAACCCGGATCGGTCGATGTTAGATTCGATTACATGGGTTATCTTTTCTTGTGGGTCAATCTGGCGTATAAATATTGTTTATGTCTTTTTTTTTGCGTCAGGTATGGCCAGAAACCGATTGGTCTTGCTTAAAATGTTTATGACCTGAATTTATATGTATTCCTTGACTAATTAAGGTGATTGGCTCTTATATCTTTGTATCTTTGTATTTCTATGTCGGACTATTTTGTGAGCTGAACTCTGGGGGTGAAAGGCGTTGTTAGGCATGCGCAGGGGTTCTAGAGAGAGAACAGAAAGGCTGTCATGTCGGTGTGTCTATGGCTGGTTATTTAGAAAGTTTAAAGAGTGATTTGTGATCTATTCTTGGAAGGAGATGGTGTCTCTGTATAATGGCATTATCAGAGATTCTCCTATATTCATTATTAACGCCTAGGAATGGCGTGCGTTATTCGCCTGTATGTTTTTTCTAAACCAAGGTAAAACACATACCCTATTTTGTTGAACTTTGTCGCTAAACCGAAACGAGAGACGTATTATCGTGCATCTCGGGTTGCTGACCACAGATGAAGATGACATGTAATTTAGCAGCACCAGATTACTCCAGTAACCAGCTTATTGATAGCAGAAATAGATAGAAGCAATGAGGACATTTATGATTATATATCGAAGTAATTCTGCTTCATACTTCTCCATCCCAAGTGAGCGAAGCTCAGGGAGGAGGAGCCATTTTTGATTCCCACCATTGTAAGGCTATCATCTGTCGTGAGAAATTCTAATCCACATATATAAATTAAAACGTAAATGTAAAGCCTAACAAATAACTTCAATAAAAGGAAAGAAGAATGGTAAAGAACAGTGCTGTCACAATGACTGTACTCGAAATCCCCCTTGTTTTCTACTTCGTCTGCAAATTGTAACGTTTCACGTTGATAGTAAAAGCCTACTGCTTCAATACCCGCTTTCTACGATAAAACATGTGCTGCATTTCTAAGAAAAACCTTGAGATACGCAGGTTGACCTAGATTTAAAATTCCATTCATGTCTTTTTATACACTACGTTACCTAAAACGAAAGACAGATGGACTAAAGATAGAAAGAAGGGAGGGCTGAAAGCAGGGACGCAGGCAATACTACCACAGTCGCGCGATACACAATTACTATCATCACGCGTGTACGGCCACAAGCACTAGCTTTTTTTTTCAAATCGACAGTGATAAACAACACTACCCATACCAGAGTTAGGTTTTAAAATCCTGAAAAACGCTTATTAGGAAATATGACATTATACTGGTTTACGTTTGAAAACATTACAGTACCCAGACACCACATCGTATTCGAAGTAAACAGGAGGTAGAAGAAAGTGCATATTTTGAACGCAGCCACTTAGCTCCTTTAAATTTGTATATTTGGGTTCCTTAGGACTTGCTGACAAATAATATGTTAAACGTTACGCAAATAGTCTAGGAAATACCAAATTATAGCCAAAAGAAATAGTGAGGGATGTCAGACAACACCCAAATCAGAATCGCTCAGTGGCAGATTTTCAACACACCATTGTACGGGAAATATGCTGACATGTTACCTCCTATTTGATTGGCGGAAAATAAATGTAAGGCTAAACACGATTAGTCGGACTATAAATACTACTTCTTTGTTGTTAGGGGAAACGTGAGTAGGAGTACTTTTTTGAAAAGCTGTGTAAACATGGCATGATTGGTTAGACCTGCCAATATAGTCAATTAGAGGCGTCAGGTCAACACCACATTTGCAAATAAACTTACTACAGAACCAGTGCGTTGAGCGCCAGTGCATATTTTTCTAAATAAAAGCCTGGGACATCGGCAGATCGAAATTGTGCTATATTCAGTGCCAGTCAACGTAATTCTGTATTATTCCATGAATTGTGGTAAGCTTGAAATATTTGATATCTTTTAATGAAAATTGAATGTAAATTGATAATTTATGTCTGTATATATGTGTGGTTCAGTAGCGAACATGAGGTAAAGCCTATATAATGCTCCAGCCTGAACAGAAGGTGTCGGAGGAAAGTAAAACTACATGGAATTGCCAAACAGTACACTGACACCTATATTATTGACTAGAAAGAAATAATGCTGGAATTGCAGAGGCGTAATAACCATTAGGGAGGAATATACTGGTGCAAATTGTTTCAGATGAAGATAGCAGTTGGCCTACCGCTCTGAACTCAGTGTTTGTTATGTATTGTGCTCAGTGTAGAAATAGAGTATAAATTAGTTCTGAAGTAGGAGGTACAACCTTCTTGTTTCAGGGACTGTGGTCCTAAAGTTATTGAGCAGCACCTGGTCAGAGCTTTGCTGAATCCAGAGGCGGACAGCATACTCCTTGGTCCATATAGCAAACAGTGAGGTGTCTCCAGAATACAGGGAGGCTATCGAGCAGAGGAGTCCTTTCCTGCCGCCATCACGAAAGATAAGCCTATGTGGCCAGCGGAGCTCAACATTATGTAACCCCATCTTAAACTGACATTGTATAAAAATAAGAGGGGAAATTAATTGTTTTAATGAACGGAACTGAGAACATCTCCAATACTAGTTCCAACAGAAACAAACACTTGAAGTCATGATGACAAATAACAACATAGCTTGAAAAAACAAAACCAGTATTACCTCATATTAATACTACACAACTGACACACATAGGATAATATTTATAAAATATGTCACTACCAGATTCATATTGATAAATTCTGTACATATAACTTGTAATTAAAATTGATTGTGATTCCTGGTTCACTTTGTATTTGAATCAGGACACATATATATTAGTGACAGTAATTAATACATATTGATATTTGAAAATTTACCAGTGACTCATTTAAGATAGTCTCATAGAGTGTTATATGTATGTGAGTGTCACAGTGTTGTCACGTGTGGTGGAATAAATTCAATTGTTTATCTGTCTGTTATTGTTGTGACTTACACTTCATCATTTACATACCCTAGACATTCAACGTAGTCATCACAATATTCCAGAATAATTCTGACTGAGGTATAAATATGTGGTAGCAAGTAGGGTCATCTGTAATACACTACCCTTATTAGATACAGATACCTTCACAGCTGATCTCAGTCAGTACACTAAGTCCCCTATAAATATTTATAATATCCCACTTTACCATATCATCGGAGAACAGAAAATGTCTTACTACCTGATGATGGTACAGGGAGCTAGATAATATAAAAACCCATTACTGTGGTTTAACATGGTCGTCATAACCATTGGATGAACTTTCGGCTTAAGAATCTTAGCCAGGAGAAGGTTCGGTCAGTGAACCATTATTGTTGATGTTGTATGTATCCACCTTAACTGACGCGATTAGTCAGTTAGAACCTGAGACGATAGACAACCAGGAGATTGAGTGTTTCCCTTCTATCGTTCCTTTATATTGATGTACCACATAACTATACATCTGATATTGTCACCCATTTTTCAAGTATATGATGATTGTTGTGCCAACGTATTCTAATGACTGTAGCTGTGAGGTCGAAGTGTACGTCCATTAATAAACGTATGAAACGTCGTCAGTGGTCTGCCCTTATTGACTTCTGCTTATGATTGAGTGAGTGACTTGTCAACTCAACAGAACTATACACACATTCGCGTCCTTTAGACCTACATTTCTCATTCAATGTCAGCACTGTGTCGGAACGAGTTGACCCTCCATCTACGCGTCCAGTATGACCCTATGAAAGCAGGAACATCACAACAAAGAAATGCCTTTATCAATGCGATAGCCACAAAACCTACTTATCAATGTGGTAGGCCAGATTTCTGGGTCTAACCTGCACAGTGGACATTGCCAGAAGCCAGCTACTGTTACCAGAACGTTTCTTGTGGCCGCATACGACACACACGAACACCAGCAGTACAACTTACAGACGATGTCAGCTTGACCTGTCAAACATAACACTGGAACTAGGTCAGCGCTTGTTGACATTTGTAACAGAGCAGACAGTTTTCACAACAGATTTATTGAAGAAGTAACTGTGTTAGCGAAAAGTGCATAGATTTCAACGGTGGATCTTCTGATGTGCTAAAAAAATTGAAAATTGTAATAGTTTATACCATAATTAATTGTTTATTAAAGTGGCACTTCATTAGTTAATTGACAGTACTATTGTGTGTAAAACTGAACCTCCTTTTCAACACACACATTACATTATATGACATATATGTATTTATGTTTAATGTTTATATGTTATAGTCTTGTGTATATGTTCGTGGGAGGTTGGGTAAGGTGACTATTATAAGAGATACCACGTAATAGAGGTCTTGTAATAGCGTTCAGTAGGTGCGAATTTTCTTAACTGAAAATTTGCTAGCGATAATTTGTTGCTATTTTTTGTTAGCAGTGACGACTGTACTTATCGTTGTTTTTGTAATATTTTTCTGTTCTTTAGTTTTGTTTTGATTTGTTTGTATTTGTAGGTCTCATCTTTTCTGTCATTTAGTTCTATACAACTTGATATTTATACACTGTGACGTCATTTGTATTGTTTATTTCTTCGCGGTTGTCATCACAGGTTCTGTGATTATTTTCTTCTCTTTTTCTATTTAACTTATTTGATTTCTGCGAATGTTTTCATATTGTCCTTCTTGATTGTCCTTTGTTTATGTTGTTGGTTGATATATGCTATAAGGTATATTTGATCATACACTTGGGTTATAGAATAAACTTATAGTTTATTGCTATCATTATTATTATTATACAAGTGAGTATAAAAGACCTTATTAAAGGCTTGTCTCCCACAGAGATTGGGATATAGGGAGCTGATTATTCAAGTTTATGGAAACTTGCTCTCATTTACTTTGAAATAAATTTCATTGACTTTTTCAGGTAACTAGATATATATATAGTTAAACATTATGGCAACTTTAGACTACTTTACTGAGCAAGGGAGAGCCCTTGGGATGACTCCTGAGGAGTTAAAAGAATTTGCACTTTCTCATTATGCCAAAGCACAGAAGGAAGAAGAGAAAAAACAAAAAGCTGAGGAGAAAAAAATGGAATTGGAAGCTGAACAAAAGAAATTGCAGATGCAGGTGGAGGAAAGGAGAATCTAGATGGAAATGGAAAAAGAAGAAAAAAGATTACAAATAGAAGCTGAAGAAAAAAGATTACAAAGAGAAGCTGAAGCCGAGGAGAGAAAAGCAAAAAGGGAACATGAGGAAAAACTTTTAGTATTTGAGTTAGAGAAATTGAAATTGACAAACATGGGTAATGTTAATCAGTCATCTGGTGGTAGTGGTAAACCTTTTATTTACAAGATCAAGCTACCAGCATTTAATCCATCCAGTGACGATATAACAGTTTGGCTAGATAGGTTTGAACGTTCTTGTCGAAATCATAATGTGGATAGATCACAATATGCTAGTCAGTTATCAGAGATACTGAAAGGTGACACTCTGACTAGTTTAAGCTTGGTAGAAGAGGCTGACCAGGATAATTATGATGTTATCAGAGCAGCCTTATTAAAAAAATATCAATTAACAGAGGAAGGTTACCGTCTTTTGTTTAAGAGAATGGTACCTGAAACAGGTGTAGAATTCTCAGAATTCATTGCAAGGACACGTCTTACATTTAATCGTTGGATTGAGCTGTCCAAAACAGAAAAGACATATGAAGCCCTTATGGACTTGTTGCTCAGAGACAAGATTATGTCAAGTGTAAATAAACCATTCCTTGAATTCCTACATGAGCGTAAACCCAAGACACTAAAAGAAATGGAGCAATATTGTACCCAATACGTCACTGCACATCCGGACGTAGCTATTAGCAATGCTAAGGTTAAGGAAAGTATGCCAGTTGCTTCAGCAACACCATACAACCCTAATTACTCACACAAATTTCAAGGACCACAAAACAGGTTTGATAAAAAGAGTAACTCGAATAATTATCAAAATCAAGGTAATCAATCATTTCAAGGTTCTTCTTCGAAGAACTGGAGACGAGTTGACAGCCCTCGATACAGGGGTTGCCATAATTATAGGAATTTCCGCAGAGGAAGTCATTATAGGAACTATCCAAGTCATCCATCATGGAGACAACAAGACCATAGTTACAGAGATACTCATTATAATGAACATAATGATTGTAACCATGAGAACTATGACTCAAACCCAAATAGGGGTTACAATAGAGGAAATAATAATTGGAGAGGCAATGATAAGCGAGGTAGATCGCAATATAAGGGACATAAATCACATTATCAGGCAAACTCTGCACAGCAAGAGTCACATGAAGCCTGTGATCAGACTAATGATAATAAAAACTCTAATAATAATATGGCATGTTCTGCATTTGATTTTGGGAGAGCATCTCAATGCCCCCAATGCAAAACATTATTCGAACCAACTACGGTGTCTACTTTGAGTTGTGGTCACCCTCTTCCTGCTCTTCCTGCATCAGTCGCACATGATGGAAGAGGATCTCTTGTCTTACATAAAGGTCTAGTAAATGATAGCCCAGTCTCAATTCTATTTGATTCTGGATGCACCACCATTGGTGTTAGACAGTCACTTGTAGATCCTTCCCATGCCACAGGCAAGGTAGTCAAATGTGTAACATTTGGCGGCACCTTAGAGAAGTACTCTACTGCTATCATCAATATCGCTACTCCTTTCTTTACGGGAGATGTGCACGCATGTCTTCTGCCGAATCCGATCGCTGATCTCATCATTGGTCGTATTCACGGAGTCAAAGAATGCACTCCGCAACAAATTGCTGCTTGGGAAGAACAAAATATGCAAACTGCTAATGCAGTAGTCACAAGAGCACAAGCTCTCAATATGCCTCAAACTTCATCTACTGAAGATACTGAAGTGCATAACCAAGATGATCCCTTGGTAATTTCTCGTGACTCATTTATAAAACAGCAAGAAGATGATCCCACTCTAAAGAAATTCTTCACTCTTGCAACAAAAGGTGATCCGAATAAAGATACAAATCGAAAATCTTGGATTACAATGAAGAATGGCGTACTTGTGCGTATGGTCCAAGACTCTACTACGTCAATGCATTCTCAGATTCTTGTTCCCAAGAATTTGAGAGTTAAAGTTTTGCAGCACGCTCATGACTCTCAGTGTGCTGGACATATGGGTTTTTCCCGTACTAAGTCTAGAGTTCTTGCGGCTTTCTTTTGGCCTTTTGTAAACAAAGACATACGGATTTATTGTCGATCTTGTAAGGTATG
Organism: Oreohelix idahoensis; assembly: GCA_024509875.1. NCBI lineage: Eukaryota > Metazoa > Mollusca > Gastropoda > Stylommatophora > Oreohelicidae > Oreohelix > Oreohelix idahoensis. Next base: position 352,068 of record JAMPIV010011701.1, on the reverse strand, counting down.
TCAAGAAGTCAAATCCAAAGGTCCACGCCATGCTGCACCTATTCAGGCTGCAGATATTCCTATTCGGCCGTTTCAGAAAATGGCAATAGACATTATTGGTCCGTTTAAGATCAAATCTGCCAGAGGACATCAGTTTATCTTAACGTGTGTTGACATGTGCACACGTTGGCCAGAGGCTATACCTCTGAAGAGCATTTCCACTGCCGATATTGCAGACGCTCTTTGGCTAATATTTTCTCGTCTGGGATTCCCCGGAGAAATATTATCAGATCATGGCACCCAATTGATATCGGATACCATGTCTCAAGTGATGTCTACTCTGAAGATAGATAGATCATTGAGTAGTATCTATCATCCTATGTCTAATGGGATGGTGGAACGTCTGAACAGAACACTCAAAAAACTTACTAGGGAAGATAACTGAGGATCATCCTCAGGATTGGGATAGGGTTTTGCCCGCGGCCCTCTTTGCGTATAGAGAGGTCCCCAATGAACATACAGGATTTTCTCCCTTTGAACTTGTCTTCGGCGCGCGACCGCGCGGCCCTATGTCTTTGCTTCATGATCTTATAACCGCTGATAATATTGATGATGACACAAAATCTTCTTACGAATATGTCATCGCGCTTAGACATAAGATTATCGAAGCATGCAGATTAGCAACTTCTTCTTCTGAATTTGCCAAACAGAAGGCAAGGCAATTTGCCAATAAGAAAAGAACCTTACGACAACTTTGTCCTGGGGACAAAGCATATGTTTTGCTACCTTGTAGGGAAAACAGACTTCTTATCTCATGGAAAGGTCCGTTCGATATAATCTCGAAAATTTCCGATGTTGACTACATTGTCGATATTGATGGAAAGCATAAAACCTTCCACATCAATATGCTTACGGAATTCCATGAACGTCCTGAGTATTTGCTGCCTATTTTCCAGGCAACGGACGATTCCCCAGTACCACATGGTCATTACTCATCCTTGTCAGTAATACAGGATGAAGAAACAAGTTTCTCGGATGTAAATCTCCCTCTTCCAGTGATTCCACTCCATTCTAGTGAATCATGGAAAAACGTTACTGTTTCTCCTAATTTATCTCTAGAGGAACAGCGACAAGTTTCTTCTATGTTACAAACATTTCAGGATGTCCTTACTGACATTCCTGGACACACCAATGTCATTGAACATGACATTATTCTAACTGACCATAATCCTATTAGGGTCAGACCATATCCTATACCTATACATTTTCAGACACAGGTCGAGAAAGAGTTGGATGAGATGATAGAATTAAAAATAGTCGAACCATCCAGTTCAGCATATTCTTCGCCGATGGTTATTGTTCGGAAAAAAGACAATAACATACGTCTTTGCGTTGATTATCGCAAATTGAATCAGGTTACGAAGTTCGATGCCGAACCTATGCCTTTACTAGAAGAGCTACTTACTAGGCTTTCTAAATCTCATTTCTTCACTAAACTTGATTTGTCAAAGGGATATTGGCAAGTACCATTAAGTGAACGAGCCAAACCTCTTACTGCTTTTTCTACACCTATGGGGTTTGTTTCAATGGAATTTCATGCCTTTCGGCCTTAAGAACGCCCCGGCTACATTCGTACGCATGATGCGTCGAATCCTATCTCATCGTTCAGATGTCATTGTGTACTTAGACGACATCTGTCTTTTCAGTGATACTTGGGAAGATCACTATTTGGGATTAGGTGAATTACTGTCTACCTTACGCGAGCATAAGTTGACAGCGAAACCCTCTAAAGCATGTATTGGTTTTAGCGAAATTTCTTTCCTAGGTCACCGTGTCGGTCATGGTTTCCTAAAGACAGAGGACCATAATACCAGTAAAATACTTAACATCTCTATTCCTAAGACTAAAAAGCAAGTGAGAAGTCTATTAGGTCTTATACAATTTTATGGACGATTCATTCAGAATCTATCCTCTATCATGGCACCGCTTTCTTCGTTACTAAAGAAAGGGTCTCCTAATATGGTTCACTGGTCTCAGGAATGCCAATCCTCTTTGGATAAGATTAAAAATTTGTTTTCAACACCACCTATTTTAGTGTTACCTACTACAGATAATACATTTGTTCTTCGTAGTGACGGTTCATCCACTGGGATTGGAGCAGCACTAATGCAAGAGTACTCTGAAACTCTGCATCCTGTAATGTATATCTCACGAAAACTTAATGCGGCAGAAAGGAATTACTCGGTTTTAGACCGTGAACTTTTGGCGATGGTTTGGTCTATTCTCAAACTTCAAAGATTCCTTCTTGGTGCGCATTTCATAATGGAAACTGACCAGAAAGCTCTTACGGCTATTCAAAGTAAAAACTTGAAGAGCTCGAGATCAACTTGATACGCCATTGCTCTTCAACCTTTTAATTTCTCGGTGCGAGCTATCCGTGGGTCAGAAAATGTGATGGCAGACATTCTGTCTAGATGCTCACATGATTCCACCTAACTGTTAAATCTTGAACTTTTTAAAGTGTCTAACTCTACAACAGTTCTTTTCTCTATATCTAAATATGTACACATTTGTGATATATGATATAGTGATTGTATAAACACTTAGCGGTTCACTAATGTATATTCACCGCTACTTTTTTGATGATTTTTTCTTTCTGTCAATTATGAACTAATAGTACTTAATATGAAATTGTGATTGAAATTATTGTATACATTATGTCATTGCCAGTATTGTAGTATGCGTTGGTGACACCTCCCTGAAATATTTATACTTAGAGAAATACTTTCTCTGAGATGTTGAGATATATTCTCACCTGTCGAGCTATACTTCGACTTTGCCTTAATTTGGCATTATAAATTGCTGATATTTGTCATCTGCGCATTATTGGTGCGTTGTGAGCCTGTTGTATGTTGCTCTGAGATTTAAAAAAAAAATGATTTTCATTTTTTTCCCGGGGGGGTGTGGTAGTCTGTTGCGCACATATTAGTCTGCGACGCACAGATTACGGTACGTAGGCATACAAATGTAAAGTTATGGCTATTTGTCTGAGGAAAGGTATTTAATTGAGAATCTATGATTCTGAGAGTAAGGGGACAGAACCCGGATCGGTCGATGTTAGATTCGATTACATGGGTTATCTTTTCTTGTGGGTCAATCTGGCGTATAAATATTGTTTATGTCATTTTTTGCGTCAGGTATGGCCAGAAACAGATTGGTCTTGCTTAAAATGTTTATGACCTGAATTTATATGTATTCCTTGACTAATTAAGGTGATTGGCTCTTATATCTTTGTATCTTTGTATTTCTATGTCGGACTATTTTGTGAGCTGAACTCTGGGGGTGAAAGGCGTTGTTAGGCATGCGCAGGGGTTCTAGAGAGAGAACAGAAAGGCTGTCATGTCGTTGTGTCTATGGCTGGTTATTTAGAAAGTTTAAAGAGTGATTTGTGATCTATTCTTGGAAGGAGATGGTGTCTCTGTATAATGGCATTACACTAGTCAACAAATTTTCAAAAGTTATTTGTACCAGAAATTAAATATACCATTTCTTATTGATTTTGACATGCTGATTTCAAATATCATAATGAAATTCACCAATTGGCTCTGGTTTTTTTAAAATGATGAATTTACATTACAGTAATACAAATAATGTATGCTTGTTTAATTCTGTGGGGTGAACAGCTAGTCTTTCGACTTTAGCATTATAAAAATTGTGGTTACATACTCAATTAATTGATATTTCAACATAAAATGATAGAAAAAATAAAAACATTATTTAAAGTTCGCATATCATGTTTTAAAAAGGCACATTTGAACCCATTCCGTCATTATTCAGTCGCTGTTCGAGCTCTCTTTGCTTGCTTCTTGTAGTCAATCGATGAGGTGTCTCTTGTCACAGTCCAACAGTAATCAGCAAGCATTGAAGGGCTCCAATTGCCTTGATACCTTGTCTCCATAGCAGCAATGTCCTGGTGAAATCATTCACCATGCTCATCACTGACTGCTCCACAGTTTGACGTAAAGAAATCCAGATGAGAATCCAGAAAATGAATTTTCAAAGACATGTTGCAGCCAAGACTCTTATACTTCAGAAGGAGATTTTCTACAATTTCATTGTAATTATCAGATCTGTTGTTTCCAAGAAAATTGTCCACCACTGACTTAAATGCTAGCCATGCTGCTTTTTCCTTGCCATGCAACACGCAAAGAAACTCGTCATCATGAAGAAGTTTTCGAATTTGCGGACCAACATATACTCCCTCTCTTATTTTAGCTTCACTCAGTCTTGGAAATTTTCTGATGAGGTATTTGAAAGCCTCATCTGTTTTATCCATTGCCTTGACAAAGTTTTTCATGAGACCCAGCTTAATGTGCAAGGGTGGCAACAAAATCTTGCTGGTGTCGACAAGTGCTGGGTTCTCAACATTCTTACTGCCAGGCTGCAATGACTGCCTGATTGGCCAATGTCTTCTGATGTAATGGTCACTTCATGCACGGCTATCCCACTCACAGAGAAAGCAACAGTACTTGGTGTATCCACCCTGTAGTCCAAGCAAAAGAGCGACCACTTTTAAGTCACCGCAAAGTGACCAATGATGATGATCGTAGTTTATACACTTCAAAAGCTGCTTAATGTTTTCATAAGTTTCTTTCATATGAACTGCATGACCAACTGGAATTGACGGTAACACATTACCATTATTCAACAAAACAGCTTTAAGACTCGTCTTAGATGAATCAATGAAAAGCCTCCACTCTTCCGGTATGTAATTGATTTTGAGGGCTGCCATTAAACCAGAAATGTTGTGGCACGCAGAAAGGTCACCCTCTTTGAAAAAGAATGTAATAAGCGGCTTCTGGCAGTTCCTATACACAGAAATTGTAACATCTTCTGCCAGGAGATTCCACTGCTGCAATCTGGAACCCAACAGCTCCGCCTTGTTCTTTGGTAAATTAAGATCTCTTACAAGATCATTCAGTTCACCTTGGGTTATTAAGTGTGGTTTAGTGGATGTAGTTTATTAAAAATCTGGGTCGCTTGAGGTTGATGGTTCAGGACCACCAATGTCCTCTTCTTCATCAGTGGAAGCAGCTGAAAATGATTCTGGCACTTTAGGAACTGGTAGGTCATCGCCATGTGGTACCGGACGTATTGCAGAGGGGATGTTTGGATATTCCATAGTCCATTTTTTCTTCTTTGATATGCCTTTCCCAATTGGAGGGACCATGCAAAAGTAACAGTTGTTGAGATGATCAGTGGGCTCTCTCCAAATCATTGGGACTGCAAAAGGCATAGCTTGCCTTTTGCCAGTCAACCACAGTTTAAGATGTGCTGCACATGTATTGCAGCATATGTGTGGCGCCCAGCTCTTATCTTGATCTCCTATTCTGCAGCCAAAATACAAACTGTACGCCTTCTTAATCACTTTAGTTATATTTAGTTTTTGTGATAGAAATGTCACCTCACCACATATATAACAGAAATTATTAGCACTGTTCACACATGTCCTAGGCATTTCTAACTACGATACTTTTGATAAGGACAAATGCACTAACTAATGGCAAAATCTTATCAGGGATAAGATATTTATACACAAAGGTGATGTAATCATAGGTAGGATTGCATCATCAACTTCTAGTTACATTTTTATTGGTCATTAGAAAAAATTATGCAATCGCCCACAACAGTTGCATCATATATATAAATTGACCGTAATTAAATAAACTAGTAGCATATATCTTGAAAACTAGAGCCAATCAACATTCTTTAATGTCATTTTCGTTTTCAGCACACCAAAATTAGTTAAGATCAGCTATTTTCATTTCTGGTACATTTTGGTTGTTGACTAGTGTTATCAGAGATTCTCCTATATTCATTATTAACGCCTAGGAATGGCGTGCGTTATTCGCCTGTATGTGTTTTCTAAACCAAGGTGAAACACATACCATTTTTTGTTGAACTTTGTCGCTAAACCGAAACGAGAGACGTATTATCGTGCATCTCGGGTTGCTGACCACAGATGAAGATGACATGTAATTTAGCAGCACCAGATTACTCCAGTAACCAGCTTATTGATAGCAGAAATAGATAGAAGCAATGAGGACATTTATGATTATATATCGAAGTAATTCTGCTTCATACTTCTCCATCCCAAGTGAGCGAAGCTCAGGGAGGAGGAGCCATTTTTGATTCCCGCCATTGTAAGGCTATCATCAGAGAACAGAAAATGTCTTACTACCTGATGATGGTACAGGGAGCTAGATAATATAAAAACCCATTACTGTGGTTTAACATGGTCGTCATAACCATTGGATGAACTTTCGGCTTAAGAATCTTAGCCAGGAGAAGGTTCGGTCAGTGAACCATTATTGTTGATGTTTTATGTATCCACCTTAACTGACGCGATTAGTCAGTTAGAACCTGAGACGATAGACAACCAGGAGATTGAGTGTTTCCCTTCTATCGTTCCTTTATATTGATGTACCTTATAACTATACATCTGATATTGTCACCCATTTTTCAAGTATATGATGATTGTTGTGCCAACGTATTCTAATGACTGTAGCTGTGAGGTCGAAGTGTACGTCCATTAATAAATGTATGAAACGTCGTCAGTGGTCTGCCCTTATAGACTTCTGCTTATGATTGAGTGAGTGACTTGTCAACTCAACAGAACTATACACACATTCGCGTCCTTTACACCCACATTTCTCATTCAATGTCAGCACTGTGTCGGAACGAGTTGACCCTCCATCTACGCGTCCAGTATGACCCTATGAAAGCAGGAACATCACAACAAAGAAATGCCTTTATCAATGCGATAGCTACAAAACCTACTTATCAGACCCCTTACAGTCTAGGCGCAGTACCCACCGGCGAGTGGACTATGATCTGCCCAGCATCAACCCAAACCCCAGGCATGGGTTAAATCCCGGGTAGATGAAGCTTGTAAGCCTTGGAAGGCAGTTCGTCTAGGAGAAGGAAAACTCTAATTTTAAACCTCTTGCTGCCTTGCAGGTAGGCTGGGACAGTCAAGGGCTAAGGAATGCAACCCAACAGTAACGCTTGTTGAAATCGGATGCACTGGGCTACATGCTCAACGAAACAGTGCAACGTACTTCGCCTAATGAAGATGTCACGAATACAATTTAAGCGTTGTGGTGCTCATCCCGAGGAGTCCTGCCAGGCGGTGAGAGTGCCGGACCCCCTGCTTCGAAGGGGTCCAACCAATACTACTGGTGGTCACCTTCCCCTGAATTGTGGAGTCAAGGTACAGAAAAAAAAGGGCAAAAGCTATTGACCAAACACCAAGAACACTCAACATTCTGCAGTGGAATGCAGAAGGAGTCCTCAACAAAAAGGTCCCCCTAAAAACCGCCTTTATGAGGATCAAATAGATGTGGCTTGCATCCAAGAAACACATCTCAACAGCATCCACAGATTCTCAATAAGAGGATACCAGGCTTTCCGACTCGATCGAGAAGGACACAAAGGAGGTGTGCTAATACTTACCTGAAACTCAATACCAAGTAGCGAGGTATCCGTGAACTTCAACGACCAGTCAGAAATTTTAGGGGTTGATATTAAAATAAAGGACACAAACATGCGTATTTACAATTTGTATGGTCCACCGAGCAAAGACCTGTCACTTGCAAGTATGGAAATAAAGAGCTCAAACTGCATAGTGGTCGGAGATTTCAACAGCCACTCGGAAAGATGGGGATATCCGGATACAGACAGTAGAGGAGAAGAAGTGGAGGACTGGGAGATAGACACAAATCTTCACCTTATCAACAGGCCAGATGATAAACCCAGTTTCTACTCTAGAAGATGGCACTCCACTTCCACTCCAGACCTAGCTTTTGCCACAGGGGACATCCTTCACAAAATTGGCCGACAGGTACTTGGCCAGCTAGCAGGCAGCGACCACTGACCAATAAAGTTAGTGGTTAATATGGAGTATGTTCCCAATGAAGTGAAACCATTGCCCGGATGGAATTACAAAAGAGCTGACTGGGACAGTTTTGCATTGCTGACTGACAGCCTTTGCGAGACCATCAACACACGAAACAACAGCATGAAATATATGGTTGAAAGCTTTAATAGAGCAATACTTCAAGCCGCTATTGAGACTATTCCGAGAGGGGCAAGAAAGAACTATAAACCATACTGGAATGAAGACCTGCAAAAACTTGAAGATGAAGTAACACTAGCCAGAGACATGGCAGAAACAGAACAAACAACTGAGGCAAACATCTTGCTCAAAGCAACCACTACAAAGTACAGAAGAACATTAAACCAAACAACAAGAGACTGCTGGAGGCAAACAACAGAAAATCTCAACCTAGATCAAGAAAGGAACAAGCTGTGGAAACTAGTTAGAGCTTTGAACAACGAAGAACCTTACAAAAATCTCATCACAATCAAACAAGGTGAAAATATGCTCTCGGGAAAAAAGCTGCAAATGCACTCATCGAACACTATGCTAGTGCAAACCACATTGATGTCCCTGTAGACAGAAGAAAGGCCATCACTGATGAACAAAGGAGTCATGATAACAAAAAGCTTGCACCAGAAGAACACATGATGGCAAAGTTAACAATGCAAGAAATGGAAGAGGCAATGAGGGCGCTAAAGAAAAAGAAATCACCTCGAAAAGATGGGATAACAAATGAAATGCTAACAGGTCTAGGAACAATGGCAAAAAAGAAGCTTCTGGCCATCCTAAACTGCAGCTGGAAAAGAGGAATAGTACCACAGGCATGGAAAGATGCCATACTGATTCCAATACCTAAGAAAGACAAAGTTCAGACAGAACCAAATGGCTACAGACCTATCAGTCTACTTAGTTGTGTTGGAAAATTGATGGAGCGCATAATAAATACTAGACTAATGTGGCATCTAGAGAAAAACAACTATTAGCCCCACAGCAAGCAGGATTCAGAAAACACAGATCCACTGAAGACCAGATCACTTACATAACTCAGAAAATTGAGGACGCTTTTCAAGAAAAAAAGCACACACTGGTGGTTTGGGTGGACTTAGAAAAAGCATTTGACAAAGTGTGGAAAGACGGACTGAAAGTCAAGCTGCAAAGAAGCGAAGTGTGTGGGAGAATGTTCAAATGGATCAGCCACTATCTTGAGAATAGAACTGCCAGAGTCCAACTACAAGGACAGACCAGTAGGAAGATGGTTGTAACCGCCAGAAATGTCACGGCCACCAGAATGGTAACGTACTGTTTATGCGTGATGTGAAAGCTGACAGAGTGAACGTGTCGTTTATCACCTGGACTGTGTAATGTTGCGGTGTTGATGTAGGTCACCAGCGTGAGGTGCTGTCAGGTGTAATATGATTACTCACACAAAACAGCGTACATGTTATAGATGTGTGGTACTGGTATTATGATGTGATGAGTGTGGGTGTAGACGAGAACGCGAATGCTTGAAGCTCTTAGTTAAGTCAATAATGTACCCATGCACTCTGTAGTGAATTTCTAAATACAATATCTAAATTAATATATAACAATATAGGGCATAAAGGCAAAATAAGAAAGTATAAAAGAATTTTCTACTAGAACTGTTGGTATCGCCTACGCCTTCAGATTATTATTTGCTAACGAATAGCCGAACAAAACGGTACCCAAATTTTTCAAATTCGTCCTTGACATAATCACTTTTCCTAGTTCTAAGAAAATTGTGCCTAAAAATGCATTGTGTAACGAGGAGGGGAAAGGATAGATGAAATGCTAATTCGTTTCGCATTGATTTTAAACTAAAAGCCAATACCAATACAGGGGCAAGCCTTGATTTAGGGGTTTCCCCAAAATACGAGGAAAAAGTTAGAACATGCAGACAACTCGTGTCACAAAAACAACCTTAGCTCTTATTTCAAAAGACGTAATTATCACGTAAATAGAGAAGACAGCACATGGAAAAGAACTGAACGTGTAGTAGACTAAAAATAAAAACACTAACATAGAAAAAAAACTGTGTACATCTGAACCAAGCCAACTAGTCCCATATAAATTGTATATTCGTGTACCTTAGGACTTGCTGACAAAGAATATGGTAATAGTTACGCAAATAGTCCATTAATTAACTAATTATAGCCATAATACTATAGTGGACCCGACCAGACTGTCAAGTAAAGATCATGCCTGCTTATAATTTTTTATGGCATGTTTTGAAAAAACGACTTTGGGTAAATGAGGTTAAAAGGTACGGGATATTTGATTGGGTGGATTTTGAAGGAAGGCGAAGTATGATTGGTTGACCTAAAACTAAAAATATATTTGCCTTGGAAACATATTGGGAGTTGTTATTTGAAACGATAGATTCAAAAATAAATGTAAACATGGTCCCATTGGACAAAGCAGTAGATACTGATACGAAACGGGGACTGTTCACTGCCATTTCAAATAAATTTTGTGCAAAGCAAGATCGATGAGAGCAGGCGGAGAATTTTCTAACATAGGAAAAGCCTGAACATAGGGCAGATCGAAAATGTGCCATATTCTATTGCCTAGTCAACGTTTAACGTGTGTTATTTCCTTGCATCTGTGGTAAGATTGATTTTCTTAAAATTTTATTTAAAATAAAATTTGAATGTGAAATACTAACATACGACTGTAAGTAAGTGAGTCTATGGCAGACTCAAAACAGAGTCTAGAGATTGATCCAGCATATGAAAGACTATCAGAGAGGTGTAGACCAACTAAATTATATAGGATTATCATCAGGAGCATAATACCTATCCTATTGTATGGACAACAGATTATTGCTGGAATTGCAGAGGCGTTGTAACTATTAGGGGAGAGGAATACTGGTATACCTGGTCACATCAAAAGAAACTGATGAAAGGGATTGTCGTAAAGAGCTGATCTTGCATGTTTGTTTGTAATGTGCCTGTACTGGTTGTTGAATAGTAGTGTATGCTGTTGATTACGAAGGAGGCATATCCTTCTGATTTCAGAGGGTTGTGGTTGCTGTCAATAACTGGTGCCAGACTACAGTGGGCCGATATATTTATGCCACAGTCTTGCCTTTTTCGGAAACAACTGTAAACCACCATCATTCTTGAAGAAGTGGGAGCTGAAGGTTGTCGTTCAGCGAAGTGCAGGAAGAGTCCTACATCATATTACAAAGATAGGTGCATGTTTCGGCACCTGATCGCTCAACTAACATTATATTAGAAAAGAGACTGGGAATAGTGATATAAACATTCCATCAGTGTCCATAAAAACTTACAAACAACATGCAGAGATGATGATAATAAACAATCAACCAGTGTATACTAGAAGTCACCTCAGTTAAACAATACAACTACACCCTTATATAATAATATGTGTATTATGGTCAGAAGACCCATTGTGTAAATTGATTGATGTAATTAATTTCTATGATTTCACTTTGATTGTCAGTCCTGATTCCAAATAAATCAGATTCAGGACAATAAATTGAAAACATTAACTTTACCAAACTTTCAACCACTGACTTACTAAAGATAGTTTTTTAAAGTGTAGTTCGTATGTGATTGTCGTGGTACTGTTGTGTTGTATTAGATAATAAAATAATTTGTGTAATTGTTTATATGTTTAGTTGGTTAATGCAACATTACACTAACATTTCATAACCCTAGACACCAAACGTAGTCATCTTACATTCTATCTAGAATAAGTCTGAATGAGATCATAGTGGTGGTAGTAGAAAGGTGCCCTGGAAATTTACTCTAATATTTATTATATTCAGGGACCTTCACAGCTGACCTCATTCAGTACACTAAGATTTCTTAACAACAAACTGTATTAACATCAAACCCACCACACACTCGCATGCAGTAGTCAATGATGAATTGAAGACTGCTGGCACGTTTCAAACATTTATTTACGAAACTGACAGTAGCATCAACAGAACAGTCAAATCGACAAGATCAAGGACTTCACATAAATAATGAATGACCGTTAAAGTCTGGTAATCAAAGGCTTGCATCATACATCAACTAGGACATACCCAAACATCATCTGTCCTAATGTTACAGTTTATAATGTAGCTTCCGTACCATTGACTCAGCGCGTCAGGTACTTAATTAGCTCTGTCGTCCAACGAACGAGCTCCTAAATTGCGTAGCAATAATACTTAAGTCTATTATTCAACTGGCATAGCCCGCCAGATATATTTCCTCTTGCTGAAAAATATTGGCCGTAATACAGGGCCTCAATATGTAGACAGCTGTGTATCCTTTGTTAGCAGGCACGATCAAACCATGCTAAACATATATACCGCCAACCTGAGGCGTCCACAATAATTTATCATCATCATTAGGCTTCTGTTCAATTGAAAACACATAGTCTCATTTGGCTAGAACAAGAAGCAAAGAAGGAATTATGTCTCTCAAGATCTGTGAGCTTCACTCGCAGATAGGTAACTTCAAATGTTCTGCAACCAAAGGTATATTAATAAGAATGTCATTTACCTTTTACAGAATCTTCCGGATACACACTTAATAAATGTCGTCACTCTTGACGAACAAAGAATCACTGGGGAAAAACATTGATATTTCAGTCATATCGAAAACTTTCCAATCCCCATGATGATATAGAGAAAATCACAACGGACATCATGTCCGACAGCCCAAAACACCTTCTACCTCACGGAAGTTCCCTCAGTTCGCGCCCAGAACTTGCGCATGCCTAGACAGCATAAAACTGAGCATCGTTAAGACAGATCAACGACAATAATTGAAAGAAAGAGAAGATAACCCTTAAACAACCTGTCATAGAAGTTAATACCCAATTATCCTCAACTTTGACCAACAAAATTTTACAACAAAAGTATTAAATAGATTTACCTATTATGACTCCGTCAAAAACGACAGCAACAGACTAGCGCAGACCTCCCCCCCCCCCCCCCCCGTATAAAAAAATGACCCATTTTTAAAAAAAATACATCAATGAGCAAGATACCACAAGCTCATGACACATGAATAATGCGCCAATGAAATAATCAACCAGAGAGAATCAAATCATCTCACCAAATAATAGAAAATATCTTCGGGAAGGTACCATCAAAGAAACCTCAGTTGCTGGCGATACTAACAAAAATTACATAACTATCAAACAATTATGCAATACTATAATCATAGCAATGACAAATGACAATCTATCTCAAGAAGTCATATCAATATACAAATTACAATGTTATACCATTAATATATGTAATGGATGGACATGACCAAAATTGTTAAATTCCTTACACATTATCTAACAATAGAAGTATATTATAAACAAATAAGTGCTGCGATCTCTCGAACAAATGTAAGGTATGGCATCATCATGGTTCTCACAAGCGCTCTGTACTTGGTACTAGTTTGCACTGAGAAGAATATAAATGACACAATTAGTAACATGCTATAATGCACTATAGTCAATACAAAATTATTTAAGTATCATATGTGGCCATTTTAACATTTTTCCTTTTCTTATTTTTGACCTTTATTTTATGTTAACCTTAACCTTCCACATTACATCAAAGATAGTAATAGAGAAAGAAAACAATCAATTTACTAATCTAAGGTGAAACAAATGTGTTAATGTATATTATGAACAGACATGAGTCTGGAAATGTATCATGAAATCTAGGACACAAGACTTAAGTGGAATCATGTGGGCATCTAGACAGTATGTCCGCCATCACATTATCCGAACCACGGATAGCCCGCACCGTGAAATGAAAAGGTTGAAGAGCAATAGCATATCGAGTAGATCTCAAGCTCTTCAAATCCTTCTTCTGCATAGCTGTGAGAGCGTTTTGGTCGGTTTCCATAATGAAATGCGCGCCTAGAAGGAATCTTCGTAGCTTAAGAATGGCCCAGACCATAGCTAACAATTCACGGTCTAAAACCGAATAGTTCCTTTCTGCCGCATTCAATTTCCTAGAGATATACATCACAGGATGCAGAGTTCCTGAATACTCCTGCATAAGAGCCGCCCCGATCCCAGTGGAAGAGGCATCACTACGAAGGACAAGAGTCTTATCAATCGATGGTAGTCGTAAGATAGGAGGAGATGAGAACAAATTCTTAATCTGATCCAATGAAGATTGGCATTCTTGGGACCATCGCACCATATTAGGAGAACCTTTTTTCAATAAAGTTGAAAGAGGTGCCATAATGGAGGACAGATTCTTAATGAATCTTCCGTAGAATTGTATTAATCCCAAGAGACTACGCACTTGCTTTTTTGTTTTAGGAACGGAGATATTTAATATCTTAGAAATGTTTTGGTCCTCTGTCTTCAATAGACCATGACCAACACGATGACCTAGGAAAGAAATTTCACTAAACCCAACAAAGGCTTTAGAGGGTTTTGCAGTCAAATTATGCTCACGTAGAGTAGACAGTAACTCATTTAAACCCGAATAGTGTTCTTCCAAAGTATCGCTGAAAAGACAGATGTCGTCTAAGTATGCGATGACATCTGTACGATATGAGAGAATTCGACGCATCATGCGTACGAAAGTAGCTGGGACGTTCATCAGCCCGAAAGGCATAAAATTCCATTGATACAAACCCCTAGGTGTTGAGAAAGCAGTGAAAGGTTTGGCGCGTTCAGTTAACGGAACTTGCCAATAGCCTTTCGACAAGTCAAGTTTAGTAAAGAATCGCGATTTAGAAAGTCTAGTAAGTAGATCTTCCAATAAAGGCATAGGTTCAGCATCGAACTTCGTAACTTGGTTCAATTTGCGATAATCGACGCAAAGACGTATGTTATTGTCTTTCTTTCGAACAATAACCATGGACGAAGAGTATCCTGAAGTGGATGTTTCAATTATTTTCAATTGTATCATTTCATCCAATTCTTTCTCGACTTGCGCTTGGAAATGAATAGGGATAGGATATGGTCTTACTCTGATTAGATTATGATCAGTAAGTATAATGTCATGTTTGATAATATGTGTATGTCCAGGAATGTCGGTAAGGACATCCTGAAATGATTGTAGCAAAGAAGATACTTGACGCTGTTCCTCAAAAGACAAATTAGAAGAAACCGAAACGTTTCTCCATGATTCCGTAGAATTGAGGGAAATCATAGGAAGAGGTAGATTAACATCTGAAAACGTAGTTTCCTCCTCCTGTATAACCGACAAGGATGAGATATGACCATGTTGGACTGGAGAATCGTCCGTCACCTGGAAAATAGGCTGCAAATAGTCTGGTCGTTAAATAAATTCCGTAAACATATTTATATGGAAGGTTTTATGCCTTCCATCAATATCGACAACATAGTCGACATCGGAAATTTTTGAGACTATTCTATATGGACCTTTCCATGCAATGAGAAGTCTGTTCTCCCTCGAAGGAAGTAAGACAAACGCTTTGTCTCCAGGACAAAGTTAACGTATGCGTCTCCTCTTATTAGCGAATTGCCTCGCCTTTTCTTTGGCAAATTCGGAGGATGAAGTCGCTAACTTGCATGCTTCGATAATCTTATGCCTGAGAGCAATGACATACTCATATGAAGATTGAGTGTCACTGTCAATATTATCGGCAGTTATCAAATCGTGTAGCAAGGACATAGGACCGCGCGGTTGCGCGCCAAAAACTAGTTGAAAGGACGAAAACCCTGTATGCCCGTTGGGGACTTCTCTATAGGCAAAGAGAGCCGCGGGTAAAACCCTGTCCTAATCCTAAGGATGATCCTCAGTAATCTTGCCAAGTAAGTTCTTAAGTGTTCTATTAAGACGTTCAACTAACCCATTAGACATTGGGTGATAAATACTACTGAGAGACCTTTTAATATCTAGGATAGACATCACCTGCGACATAGTGTCTGATATCAATTGAGTACCATGGTCTGACAATATTTCTCTGGGGAAACCCAAACGAGAAAATATTAGCCAAAGAGCGTCTGCGATATCGGCAGTAGATATGCTCTTTAGAGGTATAGCCTCTGGCCAACGTGTGCACATGTCGACGCATGTTAGGATGAATTGATGTCCTCTGGCTGACTTAATCTTAAAAGGGCCAATAATAGCTATTGCCATCTTCTGGAATGGTCGAATGGAAATATCTGCAGCCTGGATAGGTGCAGCATGTCGTGGACCTCTAGATTTGACTTCTTGACAAATCTTACAAGATCGGCAATAAATTCATATGTCTTTGTTTACGAATAGCCAAAAGAAAGCCGCTAGAACTCTCGACTTAGTGCGAGAAAAACCCATGTGTCCAGCACACTGAGAATCGTGTGCATGTTGAAGAATTAAGGCTCTCATACTTTTGGGCACAAGAATTTGAGAGTGCATAGATTTGTCTGAGTGTTGTACCATACGTACTAGTATACCATTCTTCATAGTGATATACGATTTGTGAATTGTATTTTGATTCGGATCACCGTTTTTAGCGAGAAGAAAGTATTTATTTAGAGAAGAGTCTTCTTCTTGTAGTTTCACAAACGTGTCATATGAAATCACCAAGTGATCATCTTGGCTACCAACTTCATTACTATCATTAGGTGAAGTTGAAGGAATAAGAGCTTGTGCTCTTGTTACAACCACATTGGCTGTTTGGATATTATGTTCTTCCCAAGCAGCAATTTGCTGCGGGGTACAATCCTTAACCCCGTGAATACGACCGATTATAAGATCCGCAATAGGATTAGGAAGAAGACACGCGTGGACATCTCCTGTAAAGAAGGGAGTATCCATGTGGATGATAGCAGTAGGATATATCTCCAAAGTTCCACCAAATGTCACACACTTAACCACCTTTCCCGTGGCACAGCAAGGATCTATGAGAGATTGCCTAACCCCAATAGTAGTACATCCAGAATCAAAAAGTACTAAGACTGGATTATTATTCACTAGACCTTTATGTAAGATAAGAGATCCTTTCCCGTCATGCGCAACTGTAGCAGGAAGAGCGGGAAGAGGGTGACCACAAATTAGGGTAGATACTGTAGATGGCTCGAACAATGTTGAGCATTGGGGACACTTATCTGCTCTCCCAAAATCGAAAGCAGAGCCAGTGATAGCATTAGAGTTTCTACTATCGTTCACTTGACTATAGGCTTCCTGAGACTCATGTTGTGCAGCGTTTGCCTGACGATAAGATTTTCTTTTGTTATGTCTAGGTCTGCCGCGATTATTATTTCCCCTGTAATTATCATTATATTGCCCATCATAACCATTATTCTGGTTTGCATCACAGTTTCCATAACCATCATCGTAATATTCTTGACGGCGAGGATAATTATCTCGAGAAGAAAAACTACGATAGTTTCTATTGTGATAACCTTTGCGAAAGTGTCTATAATTACACTGACTAACAAAAAAAAAACTTTTTTTTTTCTTTCTCTAACATTTCTATGTTTTTCTGGTCAATTTTAATGCGCTGTTTTTAAATCTGCAAACCGTTTTTCTCTATCAGGTCGGGATCTCTAGAAATACGGAATTGAAGTTTTTTTAACAACGCATACAGTATTACAACATCATTCGTACAAGAAGTATAACAGTTATGTAGGCTTGAATTTCTTTGCAGTCGACTTTCGTCGGTGAATGGCATGTGGTACATCGCGATGAAGCATCCAACAATAATCGGCAAGCATGGTCACACTCCACCGTCCTTGATAACGTGACTCCGTTACGGCGATATCTTGATGGAATCGTTCTCCATGTTCATCGCTGACTTCGCCAAGGTTGTCAGGGAAAAAGTCAAGATGCGAATCGAGCAAATGGATTTTGAGGGACATGTTACAGCCCATAATTCTGTATGCATCTATGCACTGCTTAACAATATGCAACATAGTCGACAGATTTGTGATTTCCCAGAAAGTTATCGACGATCGATTTGAATGCCATCCATGCGCGACGTTCACTACCATGTAACAAGTTCTCGAATTGTTTGTCTGCAATAACTTTCCTAATCTGAGGTCCTACAAAGATATCTTCCTTTATCTTTGCATCGCTAACTTGCGGAAACTTTTCTCGAAGATAAGTGAAAGCTTTGCTCGTTTTATCTAACGCTTTTACAAAACTCTTCATGAGCCCCAACTTTATATGTAACAGTGGTAAAATGAAGCTGTCTTTGTTAACAAATGGCTCGTGTATTATATTTTTATGCCCGAGCTGCATACGATTCCGGATAGGCCACACCTTTCTTGCATAATGTTCCTGTCTGTTGCGGCTGTCCCATTCACATCGGAAGCAACAAAATTTAGTATACCCAGTCTGCATGCCCGTGAGAATTGCAATGACCTTTAGGTCTCCACAAATCCGCCATTGGTAGTCATTGTACTTTATTTTTTCCAAACGTATAGCCATATTGTCATAAGTTTCTTTCATATGAACAGAGTAGGCGACTGGAATTGATGAAAATAAATTTCTGTTATGCAATAACACGGCTTTTAGACTAGTCTTGGAAGAATCGATGAAAAATCGCCATTCGTTGACTATGTGCTCATGACCGTTTACATCTTTGCAATAGCAAATGTCATCATCAATCTCAAAGTATTGAACAAGTTCTCTGTGTCTATGACGAAATTTAGATATCGGAGTATTGGGCGCTAAAAGATTCCATTCTTTGAGTCGCGAAGCGAGTAATTCCGCTTGTCCTTTGGTAAGAGCGAGATCACGTATTAGATCTGAAAGTTCTGAATGGTTAATTAAGTAAACACCATCATTCACCGGTATGTAATCTGAGTCAGAATTAGTTTCTAAAGCAGGTAAACTATCACTTTCTGATGGTTCATTCACGTCCAACGGATATTGTTCTGGTGGTACTTGGATCGGACACGTGATTGGATCATGAGGCACTGATTTCGAAACCAATTCAATATTTGAATAAACCACAGACTTTCTAGTTTTAAAAGTGAAACCATGGATATTTGTCAAGCAGAAGTAACAATCAGTATGTTCACGCCATATTACTGGCACTCCAAAAGGAATCGACTTATGCTTCGGCGATTTTCGTAACCAACCTGCCAATGTATTGAACAAACTGCATTTGGCTTCCAAGATTTATTTGCATCATCAACTTTCGAATCGAAATAAAGTTCATATGCTTTCTTTAGTAATGGTGTAAAATTTTTCTGGTCAACACCATCGGTAAAATATCCGCACACGTAACAGAACAGATCAGCCGAATTTCTACAACTTCTAGAAGCCATATTTTGCTCAGAATTATTTCAAAATACAGTAACTATTCGAAAAATCGCGTAACATATGTCATGCATCTTTTAGCAGTATAAAAAGTAGAATTATGTTGCTTTTTATTAATTTTTAATAAGTTATATAGTAAAAATGAAACGGAGCAAATAACGGTTTCCCAAAAATATATTTATTCACAAATATCTTAAGAACCCGACGTGATAGAGATAAACGGATTTCAGATTTGAAATCAGCGCAAGAAACTGACCTAAGAACACTTATTCTTATATAAGAAAGAAAAATGTTGTTTGTCAGTGTTATTAGACCCAACATTACGAGGACTATCAGCTCGTCTCCAGTTCTTTGAAGAAAACACACTGTGTGATGTATTGCTTTGATATTGAGTGTAATTCTGATTACTCTTCTTATTAAAGCTTTGTTTAGCACCTTGAAATTTACGATTGTAATTAGAGCCATATGGTGCTGCCGAAGCAACTGGCAACCCTTCTTTAACTTTAGAATTGCTAACTGTAGCATGGGGATGCGCAGTTACGTACTGGCAACAATATTCCTCCATGTCTTTTATGCTTTTAGGTTTACGCTCATGAAGAAAAGCAAGGAAAGATTCGTTGAACGATGACATAACTTTGTCTCGAAGTAATAAGTCCAGTGGCGGATTTACTATGAAACTAATGAAGCTTAAGCTTCAGGGCCCCTAATCCCGGAGGGGCCCCCAAAAGCGACTTTAGTCCACATTGCTTAAAAATGTTGGGTCTACTGTATAAGAAGGGGTATTTAAAAAAAATAATTATATTTAATAATATAGTGTAATTCAATACAAAATAATAGTTAAAATAAAAATTAAAAGGTTATTAAAGTATCATGTAGGCTCGCCGTAAACGAAAAAACGCTTTCTCGGAAAGTAGATCTAAAATTTTGTCTTTTCAAAACATGCGACAATAGTCGCACGACTCAAATTGATTAATTTGTTGTTGTATATATTTCAACAATCCCAAAGTAGAGAGTCAGTAGCACAGATGTTGTAAAGGTGGAGTGTTACGGTGAGTTGGCTGTTCTGCTGTGGCTAATGTAGTGTTTTCCGCTTTTTAACAGAGGTCAATACCCTAGTGGAATAACAATTAGTTCACGAACGTACTTAAGTGGATACCAAAAACGCAAACTCAAGGAAAAGCGATCTGACGAAATCTCTAAATGTCAAAAACTAACAAACTATTTGGCAATGTCAAGTTTGTCAACACCTACAGTTGAAACAAGCCAAGCAAACACCGTTGAAGCCATTGATAGTGCACAAACTGTGGGAGCTCTTTCTAGCAATATTCAACCCACTGTTGACGCTTTTAATACTGATGACGATCACAGTGGTCAACATGAATGTACCGCAGAACAAGCAGAGACTGAGCAGAAACATAAAACAGGAAGCGAATTCAGGGATTTCAAAGAATACAGTGACCTCGAAAATTGGTCTATAACAGTTGATAATGATTTCATAGAGATTTGTTTAATGCAAGACATAGGATATTTTCAAAATAAAAAACCAGATGATGTTTATACCGAATCAAGCAGGGTTTAGAAGGAGCAAAACAGAAGTTTCTCAAACAAATATTTTGAAGAAAAAAATGGCCAGACTGTGTTGAGATCATGGTTAGTTTATTCAAAGAGCAAAGGCTGTATATACTGTTTTGTTTGCAAACTCTTTTCTAAATGCCAAACATCACTTACAACAGGTGGGTTCTCTGACTGGACGAATGTACTCAGAACTCTGGAGAATCATGAAGACAGCATGGAACATAAGAGGGCAATGTTGTGTTGGATAACAAGAAAGTCAAAAAAACATATTGTGTATCAGCTACTTGAAGAACAGATGACAAAAACCATACAGTACTATTTTGAAGTACTGAAATGAGTTGTTGCTGTTATAAAGTTTTTAAGTGAAAGAGGTTTGGCATTTAGAGGTCATGAGGAGAAGTGGGGCTCACCAAATAATGGAAACTTCATGGGGGCCATTGAACTTATTGCAGAATTCGATCCATTTTTACATGAACATCTCGAGAAATGTAAAAATGAAAAAGTAAATGCTACTTACCAATCCAAAACCATGTATGAGAAAATGATATAAACTATGGAAAAACATATGTACGATGAAACTGTGAATCAAATCAACAACCTAGACACCAAATACTACTCAAGCTGTGAATCCAATCAACAACCTAGACACCAAATACTACTCAAACTGTGAATCCAATCAACAACCTAGACACCAAATACTACTCTATTATTGTTGACTCTACGCCTGACCTGTCACGTGTTGACTAGCTGGTAATTGTGGTTCGACACTGCTATAATTGAAAACCCTGTGAGAGATTTTTAACATTTTTACCGACAGAAAACCATTCATCAACGACTTTGTTCAACAAAATACAACAAGTCCTTGGTGAACATAAGCTTTCACTTTAAAATATCCGTGCTCAGTCCTACTATAATGCATCTAACATGAAGGGTTCGAAGAAAGGGCTTCAAGCACTCTTTAAAAACATTAACAGATACGCAGACTATGTTCCATGTGCAGCCTGTGATGAAGTACTGAGATTCTGTCTTTCAAATGGCCCATGTCTTTTTCTCCGTGCATTATTTACACTATTTTTAGGAGGGATTACAAGTAATCCACCCCATGTTTCTTCTCCTTCTATTTTTTACGTTTTTCTTTCAGAGTGAGACTACGATGGAGTTTTATCTTATCTGCATTATGTTTCTTCTCTATGAATAGTATGTGGTGTTTAGTGTTGTTGTGTAGGGAATTGTTGCAGTTTTATGATAGAGGAATGACTGTAGAGCATAGATCAGATTTGCACCAGTTTTAGTCTTTTTAAAGCTATTGCGTGCAATAGGCGTATTTTTCGGGAGTTAAATTATTTTCGGCCTTTTTTTCGCTTCATTTAGCAGTAGAGGGCTGAGCTTAATTCCCGATCCTTTGTTTCAATGGGGGTAGTGACCTTTAGCACGCGCTAGCAGTAACAGGGTGAGTCAGAGTTGTTTACAGTTTTGATTGGCTGAGATCAAACTGCATTGAAAGGCAGCCCGATCATTGGGGCTTAGAACAAAGCCGCGCAAATGACGTCAGAGGTCAGCGCGGGGGGTCTATGATTACACTAGTCAACAACCAAAATGTACCAGAAATGAAAATAGCTGATCTTAACTAATTTTGGTGTGCTGAAAACGAAAATGACATTAAAAAATGTTGATTGGCTCTAGTTTTCAAGATATATGCTACTAGTTTATTTAATTACGGTCAATTTATATATATGACGCAACTATTGTGGGCGATTGCATAATTTTTTCTAATGACCAATAAAAATGTAACTAGAAGTTGATGATGCAATCCTACCTATGATTACATCACCTTTGTGTATAAATATCTTATCTTTGATAAAATGTTGCCATTAGTTTGTGCATTTGTCCTCATCAAAAGTATCGTAGTTAGAAATAGCTAGGACATGTGTGAACAGTGCTAATAATTTCTGTTATATATGTGGTGAGGTGACATTTGTACCACAAAAATGAAATATAACTAAAGTGATTAAGAAGGCGTACAGTTTGTATTTTGGCTGCAGAATAGGAGATCAAGATAAGAGCTGAGCGCCACACATATGCTGCAATATATGTGCAGCACATCTTAAACTGTGGTTGACTGGCAAAAGGCAAGCTATGCCTTTTGCAGTCCCAATAATTTGGAGAGAGCCCACTGATCATCTCAACAACTGTTACTTTTGCATGGTCCCTCCAATTGGGAAAGGCATATCAAAGAAGAAAAAATGGACTCTGGAATATCCAAATATCCCCTCTGCAATACGTCCGGTACCACATGGCGATGACTACCAGTTCCCAAAGTGCCAGAATCATTTTCAGCTACTTCCACTGATGAAGAAGAGGACATTAGTGGTCCTGAACCATCAATCTCAAGCGATCCAGATTTTGAGCAAACTACATCCACTAAACCACACTTAATAACCCAAGGTGAACTAATTGATCTCGTAAGAGATCTGAATTTACCGAAGAACAATGTGGAGCTTTTGGGTTCCAGATTGCAACAGTGGAATCTCCTGGCAGAAGATGTTACAATTTCTGTGTATAGCATACGCCAGAAGCCGCTTATTACATTCTTTTTCAAAGAGGGTGACCTTTCTGCGGGCCACAACATTTCTGGTTTAATGGCAGCCCTCAAAATCAATTACATACCGGAAGAGTGGAGGTTTTTCATTGATTCATCCAAGACGAGTCTTAAAGCTGTTTTGTTGAATAATGGTAATGTGTTACCGTCAATTCCAGTTGGTCACGCAGTTCATATTAAAGATACTTATGAAAACATTAAACAGCTTTTGAAGTGTATAAACTACGATCATCATCATTGGTCACTTTGCGGTGACTTAAAAGTGGTCGCTCTTTTGCTTGAACTACAGGGTGGATACACCAAGTACTGTTGCTTTCTCTGTGAGTGGGATAGCCGTGCACGAAGTGACCATTACATCAGAAGACTTGGCCAATCAAGCAGTCATTGCAGCCTGGCAGTAAGAACGTTGAGAACCCAGCACTTGTTGACACCAGCTAGATTTTGTTGCCACCCTTGCACATTAAGCTGGGCCTCATGAAAAACTTTGTCAAGGCAATGGAGAAAACAGATGAGGCTTTCAAATACTTCATCAGAAAATTTCCAAGACTGAGTGAAGCTAAAATAAGAGAGGGAGTATTTGTTGGTTCGCAAATTCGAAAACTTCTTCATGATGACGAGTTTCTTTGCGTGTTGCATGGCAAGGAAAAAGAAGCATGGCTAGCATTTAAGTCAGTGGTGGGGAGCCGCGCTAGCGTAGCGGTTACAACACCGCTCTAGCGACCGGGTGATCCAGGATCAAAAACGGCCGACGGCATTTGAGGATTTTTCGTCGACTGGGATTTGGATTGGATTAACTCGAGACCTGGCGAGGGCATTTGAAGGAGTGTCGTCGACCAGGGACTGGCGGCTCCTGAGCCGACCCAGCTCTAATGGGTACCTCCGAAATCGGCGAGTATCTGCCTGAATGGCGAGGGACATCTGTCTATGTACAAGAAAAAAGGGATACTTACGTAAAATCAATGTCAGGTTAAATATTAATAATAACCTGAGATTTCGCCTCGAGTATTAGCGGGCGTACGAAAAAAAAAAGTCAGTGGTGGACAATTTTCTTGGAAAGAACAGATCTGATAATTACAATGAAATTGTAGAAAATCTCCTTCTGAAGTATAAGAGTCTTGGCTGCAACATGTCTTTGAAAATTCATTTTCTGGATTCTCATCTGGATTTCTTTACGTCAAACTGTGGAGCGGTCAGTGATGAGCATGGTGAACGATTTCACCAGGACATTGCTGCTATGGAGACAAGGTATCAAGGCAATTGGAGCCCTTCAATGCTTGCTGATTACTGTTGGACTGTGACAAGAGACATCTCATCGATTGACTACAAGAAGCAAGCAAAGAGAGCTCGAACAGCAACTGAATAATGACGGAATGGGTTCAAATGTGCCTTTTTAAAACATGATATGTGAACTTTAAATAATGTTTTTATTTGTTCTATCATTTTATGTTGAAATATCAATTAATTGAGTATGTAACCATAATTTTTATAATGCTAAAGTAGAAAGACTAGCTGTTCACCCCAGAGAATTAAACAAGCATACATTATTTGTATTACTGTCATGTAAATTCATCATTTTAAAAAAAAACCAGAGCCAGTTGGTGAATTTCATTATGATATTTGAAATCAGCATGTCAAAGTCAATAAGAAATGGTATATTTAATTTCTGGTACAAATAACTTTTGAAAATTTGTTGACTAGTGTTATATATAGGCTCGTATTTCATAGCCCGTTCTCTCAAATGTAATTGCCAGCCGTGTACCAGAGCAAAATTGTCGATTTGCCTTTAAGTGGGAACATTCGAGTTTGATAAGCATGATTTATTAGCGTGGTACTTTATTGATTGTAGTTGAGTATTAGCCTGATCAGTAAGTTTTCTTGGGAAGTTATTGTTAATTTAATTCTTACCGCCAGAGCCATCAATACTATCTTAGTGATAAACTGGGAAAACTTAGGTGGTCCATTTAATTCCTTCTTGAAGGAATAACAATATGTATGACGGGTTGTGAGTTGAGATGTTACGGGTGTGATTTGTATTATTTCAAAGACAATCTGTAGAGAAACCCGCATCTGTAATTAATGGTAATGTGCAGAATGGCGGGAGCGCGTGTAATGTATCTCATTGAGAGTTTATTCTGAGTTAACAGTTACACATATATATATATTTAGACGGGAGTGGAGTTGTGAAATTGTAGGCACGTGGGTGCTCCTCTTTGATGATTATTGGAGTTGTGGAATTGTAAGCACGTGGGGGCTGTTAATTAATGAATATTAATGAGGGACCACGTGGTTGTAACTACTGGGGTTTTAATTGATAACCTGTTGTTGTGTATAACTTGTGGGCAGTATGCAGATGCTAGCGCAACTGTTTATACGTTATTGTTTGTGCATTTGTTGTTCTGTGTATTCAGAAGACGTGAGATGTCATTTTAAAGAAAATTATTTTGTATTAAATTTTGAATGGATTTATATTACTGTACGGGAATTTAATGATTCCTGGGGAGGTCTATTTTAATTTTGTTGATCACTGAATGAATTTAGTGTCAGTGTATAAATGGGCCAAAGTATTTTTGCACAGGTAGAGCCCAGTGAAAAGCTGTTGTGTTTCAGGGGTAGTCATGCAGAACAAAGACGATCTAGGTCAGCCGGGCTGCGAGCTGATTACCAAACAGGGGAATGGTTAGTTTAGAATCGGGTAGAGAGAAGAGAAGGGAGTTGAGTAGTGGGAGAGCTGATTTTGGGCAAGATTAATAGGTATGGTGGTGCATAACGGGAATAGTCAGGGAGTTACTTGTTATATAGGAATATGTTATTGGTGTGTTGTTCAGCTGTGAATTTTCTATTTGTCTACAGCGGGTAGCGGCACAGTGGGATAGAGCAAAATTTGGCACCACAAATTTCCCCACGGCGAAGTTTGGCCTCTCAGACAAATCAGAGTTTTGAGATATTGCCAGAGGCGAAAAAAGAAGAGAAATACGTTTTCCAAAGGCAGGGGAAGACATTTCTCCAGTTTAATAGGATTGTTGGATAAATCCTAAGCTCTGATGCTCGATCTTGTTACACACGCAAATGAGCATGCTGCCAGCTTTGTAGTAATTATTTCGCTTCGTCCCTGCCATAATAAAGCCGAAGGCCCACAACCCAGAGAGGGGTAAACGGGCAGGTGAATCTACATGTGTTAGTAGTAACCAGCTACAGTTTCCAGTCCAGAATCCAGTGGGTTTTTTTATACCTTAGTTGTCAATCTCAGAATTGTGGAGAGCAACAGGGTAAAATCCTCTCTACAGGTGGTAGACCAGAAAGACAGAACTGAGACATAGTAGTGTATAGATCATAGCAGAGGTCAGCTGTTGAAGTTTAGAGGTGCAGTTAGCTGTGTAGCAGTGTTCAGGAGATTTCAGGATAGGCTGTGTAGTAACGAAGTCTGTGCAGAGATTGTATAGACAATTCGTAGTAGTTCCAGCTGACTGTGTAATTAGCAGTAACATTAGAATTTAGAATAGCTAGTTGAGTGGAGGCTCGACATCTGAGACCCCACCAAGTTCAGTGTGGTTTGTTAATCTTAACTTCTTTCCCTATCCAGGTTGAATTTGTAGGTGAAGGGTTGGGTTGATGTAAAATCACGTTTTACCTGTGCATTCTTTGTTTCCAGGTGTGCGTACACGCACTTTATTTAATTGACATGTATTGGAGTTTGGTTTAAAGGTGTAAATAAAATTGTACATTATAGTCTGGATCAGTCACTTTATTTACGTACAGTAGCTATCTGTTGTCTGTATCGTGGTGTATGGGAATCTTAAGTTAACCTTATCCCCTTAGGGTAGTTAGAGGTAGTTGAAACTATAGTGATCTAATACGTCCGGAGTGGCGAGGAAGAGTCAACTTTGGTTCTTAACCTCGGAGCCAATAGTTTCAACTGTTCACATTTTCACTATCATTTTCATCTAATCTATCTTTTTCAGTCTTTCTTCTCACTAGTGTCTTGTCACTATACGTAGACAGCCTCTAGTCTTAAATCCACGTCGTGACACAGCCAATTCACTTAACCTTGTTGGAGAAAAGGCAGTGTCTACTGTACCTGAAGTTGATGACTATTTTGGCATTTTGCAGGAGCTGTATGTTTTCTTTTCTGGATCTCCACGAAGATGGGGGATTTTAAACACACAGGGCAATCTACATTTTCTCTAAAGAGCTTAAGTGTAACTAGATGGTCCGCACACTATGAAGCAGTCCGGGCAATTAAAAAGGGATATATGGGTATTTTACAAACTCTCAAACATATTTTTGAAGACTCAGAAGAGAAGCCTGAATGTAAACGAGGTCCAAAGAATTTATACAACAAGTTGGTACAGCTGGAATATGCTATTTTAACAGTCGTTTGGGAAGAAGTGATGAAGCGTTTCAACAAAACAAGTAAGAAACTTCAAACCCCTGGTTTTGATGTATTTGAAGGTTATCTTCTGCTTTCATCTTTACTTTTGTTTGTTAAAGAACTCAGAGAAAATTCAGCCGATAGAATTGCACACTATGAATCAGAAGCAAAAGGTTTGTGTGAAGATATCACTTCAAGTTATTCTGATGCTTCCATACGCATTGTTACAAGGAAATTTTCAGATGGAACAAGTGGTATTGCTTCTTTGAGAAGAGCTGACAAATTTAGAATAGAAGTTCTATATCAACTGTATGACTGCTTGATAATCCAATTACGCAAGAGGATTAACCCATATGAGCAGATTGCAAAAATGTTCAAGTTCCTCTCAGAACAGGTGAACAATTCTGAAATTGATGATGATAGTATTAAACTCATAATATCGTATTACAAAGATGGTATTGACCACAAATTAGTAAACGAGTGTTATCAATTCAAAGTTCCCTTAAGAAATCCTATAACACAGAAGAAAACACGCCATCTAAAATGCAATGCGCAGAAGTTCTTCAGCTTATTTGTGAGCAACACCTAATTGAAGTGTTCCTCAATATTATTACTGCGCTTAAGCTATACTTAACAATGCCCATCACGAGCTGTGAAACAGAAAGGAATTTTTCTAAGCTATCCTTTATTTTTAAAAAATATTTCGGTCTACCATGACTGAAGAGCGCTTAATTTCTTTATGCATATTGTCTCTAGAAAATGACATTGCAAGGAAGCTCTCATACGGCAAAACTGTGCGAGAATATGTTGCTAGAAAAAAACAGAAATAAGAGTAATTTGTAAAATGCGCTTCATGTAGTATGTTCTGGTAAGTTTAACTTTTCCTTCTGAGCTCAAATCTCTTATGGATACACCTTGTCAGCCTTGTTTTTTAACAAATGTATTAAAATATTTTATATTTTCCTCATTGCTAATTTTCTTAACTTATAATTTTCTTGGTATGTCTTCAACGAACTAATTCTAAATGATGAAGGCAATCATTAAAATAGTTAAGATTTGAAGTAACATATACCAAGGTGGATAGTGGTTTAGTGATCAGAACATACGCCTTCCAAGCAAATGTTCTGCATTCAACTCCCAGCAGAGTTGTTTCTTTTTGAAAATTCATTCATTTGTCTTCAGTTTTTATATGTGCGTTTCAGGGCCCCCAAAATGTAGATCCGCCACTGAATAAGTCTATTAGGTTTTCATATGTTTTTTTCAGTCTGAGACAACTCAATCCAACGTGTGAATGTACGGCGTATCTTTATAATAAAGTCAAAGAAATCCACTCCATTTTCTGGCAACATTGTCTTAAGACGAAGACGATAATCTTCTTCTTTTAGTTGATATCTTTTAAGTAATGCTGCTCTGACAACATCATAGTTAGTTCTATCATGTTCCTCTATTGTCATAAGAGTAGTTACTGGCCCACCTGAAAAAAATTCCATCAGTTGTTCGACATATTTTTCCTTTTTTATTTTATGTGTATCGCATAAAAATTGAAATCTGTCAAGATAATCCGTTATGTCGTCCTTTAAAGGATTGAAATGAGGTAATTTGATCTTATTAGACTTCTCCTTTGTCGTACCCGAAGTTGCTTGATGAGCACCCGCATTCATCAATTTCAATTTCTCTAACTCCAAAGCTGCGAGTCTTTCATCATGTTCCCTTTTTGCTTTTCTCTCTTCAGCCTCAGCTTGAAATTTTCTCTCTTCAGCAGCAGCTTGAAATTTTCTCTCCTTAGCAGCAGCTTGAGCTTGAAGTTTTTTCTCCGCAGCAGCAGCTTGCAATTTCCTCTCCTCAGCAGCAGCTTGAGCTTGAAGTTTTCTCTCTTCAGCAGCAGCTTGAGCTTGAAGTTTTTTCTCTTCAGCAGCAGCTTGAAGTTTTCTCTCCTCAGCAGCAGCTTGAAGTTTTTTCTCTTCAGCAGCAACTTGAAGTTTTCTCTTCTCAGCAGCAGCTTGAAATTTTCTTTCATCTGCCTGCATCTGAAATCTTAAATTCTCAGATTCTCTGTCTAATCTTTTATTTTCCTCTTTTTGTCTCTTTTCTTCAGACTTCAATGCTTTGTCAAATTGAGCAGTTGCGAATTCTTCTAACTTCTCACCTGTCTTCCCAAGGGCTTTCCCTTGTTCAATAAAGTAGTCTAGTGTAGACATTCTGTCTAACTATGTGAGATCAGACCTGAAAAATTAAATAAATTACCTTATCCCACTTTGATGGGAGACAAGTCTGTAATACTAGACTTATATACTCACTTCACTTTATTTCACTCTCTTTGAGAGACAAGTCTTAGTCAAAGACCTTGTATAGTTACCTTGTTTCTTTATAATATTATCATTATAAATAACCTTTATATGAAAAGTGTATGATATTAGTAATAATAGTCCATGATCAAGTATATCTATAGACTGTATGACAACAATGTATTACAATAATAAATACAAAGACAAGAATACCAAACAACAACCGAAAACGTTCGCAGAAGTCAAATAAACAATACAGCGAAACTAAAAAAATTGTTACAAAATATGTAATGATGACTGCGAAAATAAACAAACAAATGGCAACACTGTTATAAACACAAAGATGTATAGAAATAAATGATAGACAGAAGAGGCACACAAATTCAAACAAATAAAATCAAAACTAAAGAACAGAAAAAATTTTACAAAAACAACGAAAAGGCACACCTCGGCACAACTAAACGTAAATAGCAACAAATATTGCTAAGAAATTTCCCTGTGGAAAATTAGTACAGTCCCTACAGAAAACGCTCTCGGATAGAACCTCTTTCACGTGGTATATTCTAAAAGAAGTCACCTTCCCAACCGACCCGCAGAAATACACACTAAATAAACATGTAAACAAAAACATGTATACAACAAACATGCATGGCATATGTAAATAAACAATATACAGTATGTGTATAGAGGAAGGCTCAGCTTTACACAAAATAAAGGCACAGTTTACACACTAAACAGGCCACTTATCTTTAAGCACAATCCTCAATAGCCGCAAAGATGCAGTATAATGCGGTACTACTGTCAACAACAATGGTAGACGATCCACCGTTGAAGGTAACCGTAACTTCATAACAGGCAGTGGTCTCCAAAGTGTAGCTACAAAAATCATACTTGACACCAGTTGAGACTAGAAGATCCAACGTCGATATGTTTGTAGAATGTAGTGTAAACAACCAGCGGTACTGTTTACGATCTTAGGTTGACAGTTAACGATGTGACTGGATAGCTCAGAATGTAGCGTAAACAACCAGCGGTACTGTTTACAATCTTAGGTTGACAAGTAACGATGTGACTTGATAGCCCAGATATATTGCCATCATTTGTAGAACTCCAGAAATGTATAACAATGTCACTTCGATTCCGTAGCACTTGTGGTCCATGTAGCAGTAACACAAAAATGCCAACGCCAGTGTTTATGTGAGTCAGCCCAGTTTTTGACCTATTTACCACTGTCCTGAAAATGTAGAAAACCCACAAATCTGGTCCACCATAAATGTAACCGCCAGAAATGTCACGGCCACCAGAAATGTAACGTACTGTTTATGCGTGATGTGAAAGCTGGCAGAGTGAACGTGTCGTTTATCACCTTGTGTAATGTTGCGGTGTTGATGTAGGTCACCAGCGTGAGGTGCTGCCAGGGGTAATATGGTTACTCACACAAAACAGCGTACATGTTATAGATGTGCTGAGTGTGGGTGTAGACGAGAACGCGAATGCTTGAAGCTCTTAGTTAAATCAATAATGTACCCATGCACTCGCATGCAGTAGCCAATGATAAATTGAAGACTGCTGGCACGTTTCAAAGATTTATTTACGAAACTGACAGTAGCAACAACAGGACAGTCAAATCGACAAGATCAAGGACTTCACATAATGAATGACTGTTAAATGTTTGGTAATCAAAGGCTTGCATCATACATCAACTAAGACATACCCAAACATCATCTGTCCTAATGTTACAGTTTATAATGTAGCTTCCGTACCATTGACTCAGCGCGTCAGGTACTTAATTAGCTCTGTCGTCCAACGAACGAGCTCCTAAATTGCGTAGCAATAATACTTAAGGCTGTTATTCAACTGGCATAGCCCGCCAGATATATTTCCTCTTGCTGAAAAATATTGGCCGTAATACAGGGCCTCAATATGTAGACAGCTGTGTATCCTTTGTTAGCAGGCACGATCAAACCATGCTAAACATATATACCGCCAACCTGCGGCGTCCACAATAATTTATCATCATCATTAGGCTTCTGTTCAATTGAAAACACATAGTCTCATTTGGCTAGAACAAGAAGCAATGAAGGAATTCTGTCTCTCAAGATCTGTGAGCTTCACTCGCAGATAGGTAACTTCAAATGTTCTGCAACCAAAGGCATATTTATAAGAATGTCATTTACCTTTTACAGAATCTTCCGGATACACACTTAATAAATGTCGTCACTCTTGACGAACAAAGAATCACTGGGGAAAAACATTGACATTTCAGTCATATCGAAAACTTTCCAATCCCCATGATGATATAGAGAAAATCACAACGGACATCATGTCCGACAGCCCAAAACACCTTCTACCTCACGGAAGTTCCCTCAGTTCGCGCCCAGAACTTGCGCATGCCTAGACAGCATAAAACTGAGCATCGTTAAGACAGATCAACGACAATAATTGAAAGAAAGAGAAGATAACCCTTAATCAACCTGTCATAGAAGTTAATACCCAATTATCCTCAACTTTGACCAACAAAATTTTACAACAAAAGTATTAAATAGATTTACCTATTATGACTCCGTCAAAAACGACAGCAACAATGGTATTGGAGCAGGGTGTTCCCCAAGGGGGAGTCCTGTCACCCACGTTGTTCCTCACATATATAAATGACATATCAGAGAATATTCCAAGAAGAACCCACAATGCCTCCTTTGCAGACGACTTAGCCCTGTGGATCTCAGAGGAATATATCACTACGGCAAGCATTCGGATGCAGCAAGCCCTAACATCATTGCAGGAGTGGGCCAAGGCATGGCTAGTAAAGATAAATGAAAGGAAAACATCATTCACAGTGTTTTCTCTCTCTAACAAACCACAGATCTCCAAACTGGTGCTAAATGAAAAAATCTACATCTGGATGACAACCCAAACTACCTAGGCATTACCTTTGATCGCCGCTTGACCTGGAAAACCCAGATTGAAAAAAAACAGGACAAGAGCAAGGCAGAGAATTGCAATCATGAAAAAACTTGCTGGCACGAGTAGGGGAGCAGATGAGAGAGTACTAAAGAAGCTATATACTGGGCGAGTGAGACCAGTCCTAGAATATGGCATTGCAGCATGGTTAATGGCAGCTAAGTAGAACTTTGACAAAATAAACAGAACCCAAAACCAAGCAATGAGAATCATAACAGGGGGCATGAAGTCAACGCCCATAAAAGAGTTGGAAAAGATTACTCACCTCCAACCTATGTAGGATAGAAGAGATAGCAGAGCCCAGCAACAAGCCGAGAAATTCAGGACGCTGATAGACCAACCAATGCACCAGAGAATAAATGGACTTGGAAGGGGAAGACTGAAGCGAAACAACTTTGTAGAGACAGTCAAAACAAAGATAAGAGCAGACCCCATTAACGCAATGTCAACAGCTACAACAATATGTACTGCACACAAGCTACCAATATGGAAACAACAGTGCTTCCCTGAAATGATAGAAAACATTCCTGGTATTGAGAAA
Source organism: Oreohelix idahoensis (assembly GCA_024509875.1). Taxonomy (NCBI): domain Eukaryota; kingdom Metazoa; phylum Mollusca; class Gastropoda; order Stylommatophora; family Oreohelicidae; genus Oreohelix; species Oreohelix idahoensis. The sequence continues at coordinate 318,602 of JAMPIV010011701.1, read as the reverse complement.
AACAACAGCCAAAATGAAACAGAAAGGAGAGTCCTAACCACAAAATATATAGAGAAACATTACCCAAGCACCACCTGGATCCATGCGTACACAGATGGTTCAGCAACTAATGCAACAGAAGATGGGGGTGGAGGAGTCTTCCTGAGCTTAAGCAGTGGCACACAAAAGAAGATAGCAGTCGCAACAGGGAAATTTTCAACTAACTTCAGAGCAGAGGCAGAGGCCTTAAAAACTGCATCAGAAATTCTAATGACAGAAGAAAGCTCAGAGAGACCAGTAGCTATCTTCACAGATGCGCTTTCAGTGATTACAACATTGAAAAGTCAAAGTAATGCTGAACTGGATGACCTAAGAGTAACACTTCACAGACTATGTCAGCAGTACAAAAGAGTTGTGATACAGTGGATCCCTTCTCACTGCTACATCCCTGGAAATGAACAGGCTGACATATTGGCAAAGGAAGGGGGGAAACTTCCTCAACTTGACACAAATATAACCTATGAGGAGTCCAAGAGTTTTATCAAGCGCAGATACAGGCACAAGTGGGAAGAAGAGCATCCAGGCCACACCAAAAATGATCCTCATTACCAGCTCAGCAGAAGAGAACAAGTGGTAATCTTCAGATTTCGCACAAGTCATAACCGATTGAGATACAATCTATTCAACAAACTAAAGATAGGAACTACTGATGAGTGTGACTATGGCACCGATTAAATGACTGCCGAACATCTGCTTCAAAGGTGCCCAACATATGAGGAACAGAGAAAACGCATATGGCCATCACCAGTACCATTCCTGGAGAAAATCTACGGAGATATCAACAGCCTCAGGCTGACCACTGCTTTCTTTGAACTTATTCAAGTTGACATCTGAGGGTGAACGAAGAAGAAGAAGAAGAAAAAGGTATTCTGCTGATAGACTTAAAAGGCAATTATTGTCCTGGAATCTCCAGGGTAAGAGAGATACAGGCAGACGGAAAAAACACACTGGAGAGAACTGGATACATAAACTAAAGGGATAAGAATGCCGTGGCACAAATTATGAGCCAATGGCACCGGGACAAGAAGACTTGGACTGAGTTTGTTGAAGGTCTGTGCTTCCTAGGTAGATGAAAGGTAATGGTGACGAAATTCTTTCGTAATTTTTTTCTCGTCTTCAATCCTCTCCGGCACGCTTGACCGCCTTTGCCGCCACATCGGCACGTTTGTTTGGTTAATCATCAACACTAAACGGTTTAGTGATAATATCTCCGGCTGAGGGGTGGCGACAAACCAGGCAGATGACTTTGTTGTAATAAGCAACTATGAGAAAGTAACATATTGGAAGAGATTATCAGCGATAGATCGGTAACATAGTAAATTTGATAACAGGACAGGGGACACGGAAGTGGCAAGACCTTATATGGTCATGGCGTACGTTCAGCTGAGAAAGAAAATAACTTGTAGAGTATTATCTTAGGCTGTCATTGTCGCGAGTATGGAAATAGAGGATGTCTGAGTTTAGACAGAATATGAATGAGTAATGTGAAAGTAGAAAAGTAGAGAAAATGTGAGTCACTAATGAAAATATGGAGACAGATATGACTTCTGGAGAGAAGAGAGATGTAATCAAGTATCTAAGGTCTACTTCCCAGCCATACTCGAGACTATAGTTTAATATGTCCTACCCTTCTCCGTCCTCTCATGCAAAATAGGAAAATCTATTACAGTAAGGACTACAACAGCAAACGTCAAGTGACAATTAAAATAGAATGAATTCTGACCGCTTAGAACATATAAACATATTTATTAGAAACTACGACAACAACAACAATATTAACTTCACTAGCTCTGATAGGCTAGTGATTATATGTCACAATCACATAAAAATACTTCACTCAATCTCACATTCCAAACATCTCACACCACACCACCAACAGCCGTACACTTTCTCACTACCAAGATAATCTAACAATTGGGTTAAGCTCCCAGTTTCGCGATTAAACGGCCACTCCTGTATTGTCAATATTCAGGGTATGTAAGTTACTTCCTCAGCTAGGAAAAACACTACACTGTTCCACCTAAATTGATATTCAAAGGCTATGGAGATAAGCTCTCTCTGTAACAGCGTCGTAATAAATCCTATTGCTGCCGGTCACACTTGCAGGTGAAGGAGATTAAAACGAGTGTAGAAATATTGCACCCACTGATCTATATGTATCCATACAACGATGACTTTTGCTGGCGAGCGAGTATTCAGTAGTCGTGCTGGGGCGCCTCTTATACTAGATAATGAAGACTTGAACTATAAGACAGGTGACGAGTACTGGCAACTGACTACTCCTCTCGGTCGTTATGTCAGTATACTCAGAGGTAACTGGCTATCAATGGGTCTGACGGTGTTGCCGAAAAGACTGGATGGCAAAGGCGACAGCCCGTATGTGCTGGGATGATGGTTAACTGCAAATGGCGGCAATATGTGCTGTAGGTAAATAATCCAGGACGCAAGACTACTGCTTACGTGTAAGTAACAGAAATCGATGTAGTGTGTTATACTCCAGACAACACGAGTAATGTGTGCTTTACAAGTACTGGTTATCGACGAATTTTTTTCTGTCAGCATGCCCGTATACTCCGAGTTAACTGGCTGTTAAAGGGTCGGACATTGTTGCCGAAAATGACGCGATGACAAAGGCGACAGCCCGTATGTGCTGGAGCGATAGACACTTCCAGCAAAAACTGTGGTTAAGGAATCCTCGCAGCAGCCTTATAGCTGAAAACTGGCAGTATGACGTAGACTGCCGTATAATATTTATTATGTGGAAGTTGAAATCCAACTGGAAGCAGCAATCAAATCAGGAAGCACAGAACAAATGTTGTGACCAAGGCTCTGAAAATATACAAGCAAGTCAATATCTCATTCCTACCCGTAGCCTATACTGCATCTGTTATTCTCTCACCCATGCAAAATATAAACAAACTTACACTCGCCGTTTCTCTCTCTCTCTCTCACAAAATCAAAACAAAACCCGTGTCTACCGCGCTTTGATATGTTATGCTTAAGGAATCACTACCACTGTAGGCCCCGCACTAGGTTTCTGTTTACAAGCCACGCGTTGATAGCGCGTTGCGTCGCAAGGCGACCTGAGGCTAAAAATATTCACACACACACTTACATAGTCCCACACACTATGGTAAAGCGAGACCACTGTTAGGTATTCACACCTTCCCTGATAATTATATGTGGTCAGAGTGTTAATCAACCAAATAGGGATAACACTGAATAAGTTACCAAAAATTTAGCGTTGGGTTTACACTCAATATATGTATATCAAATAGCAAAAACTCTTTACAGTAATTATACACACAACCAAGCGGAAAATTGGGTAATAATATTATAATTGGCTCCCACTTTATGTCTTAAGAAAAACTAACACTTAGTGATTATGGATAGTGGCTCTTTTAATAAAACTCAGGGTATCCCGGTCACGGAAACATTTACCTTAAGGAAAACAAATGTATATATATTTTTAAGATGAATTAAAGTGACACGGGATCTCTATTCTATTAGATTAAGCTAACACCCCATTGTATTAAATAAGTAAATATGTGCTTACCGAATAAAGAATAATTCCTGCACTACAACTGCTATTTACAAGCTCTGGCGCAGAATATCACTTTGCCCAGTGGCAGAATTTTCTTGAGACAATGGTATTGAGTAATAAAGACATCTCGCTTAAATAAGAGGATAAAGTCTGCAGGTGGCTATGCGTGGCTTTTGCACGTGCAAGGATGTAACGTAACAAGACATTAGGGTTTAGGGAAATGTTTCCCTGGCGACATGAGATACAGGAAAAAGACGTAATCTGAAGCAACACTAGGCAGTCTTACGAGCGACCTGAGTTCGAGATACTAGACGCAGACGGAATGATGAAAAGTTAGAGTTTCTCCCCAGGGTTCACGAGTTTTCTGTAAATCAAGGAATAGGAAACTAGCCGCCATCTACAAGAAAGGCGGAATAAAAGGACCTTAAGCTAGATGCCGCTGTCCGAATATAGAGGGGTGGAATTAAGCTTGTCCAACGTAAGACTGACATGACCAATGCCAGAAAAAGCGCTATTAGGAGCTTTAAGACAGAAATGTGGGCGTAGACAAAAAATAGAGAACAACACAGGGCAGACCTGTCAGCTAAAAATGACAGAAAATGCATTCAAATCACGACAGTCATGTAGTATTGTTTGACAAGAGTATGGGGAAAACCCTACCAAAACTAGACGTTTACTGGCGGTTGGTTTGGTATTGTAATGCTAAACTGAACTTCTTCTGATTGGATTTTTCCTCAAGGAAGAAACGTGCGTGGAAGTGAAAATTTCGCTTATATCCTACAGTATTTTTAGACTTGCGCATTGAATTTCAATTTTGTCAAGGAGAAATCATAGATAGCCAAGAACACGGAATATTAGTATCCCAATATAGGACAGGCCATAGGACTGGAAGTAAATTCTAGAGTTAGAAAGGAGTAACTCCAGAGGTATCACTTTGCGCACCAAGTTCTAGGACCCTTTTTCAAGTGCACCCAGTTAGACACCTAACCCACCTGAAGGTATATGGAATCTTAAACAGCTACCCGATATATTACGGCCTGATTCTATGCATTAACTCTGTGGATATAATTCTTAACCCAGAAATTATTAGGGTAAGTTGTCATATGCACATTTTATCATTTTATATTTTGTTTTGATGTGTGTGTGTATATATATATATATATATATATATATATATATATATATATATATATATATAGAGAGAGAGAGAGAGAGAGAGACATATACATATAAGGCGTGCTGAAGTACAGTTGCAAATGAGGCTGGCAACCTCCTCATGTAAAATAAGTTACCTCATGAGCCACCACTGCAAGAACTGATGACTACTTCGTGCGGGTCTTCTCACAAGTAACCAACGGCAGAGGTGGCCACAGGCTCAGTAGGAAGCAGGAGTGGATGGTGACATCATGGAGTATATATTTATTTTACCAACATTTTAGTAAGTTGTATATGTATAAATATGAGTGCATAGAATGTTGCATTTGTCTTCTTCCGCGGTCCAAAAGCAACTGCATCTGTTTCAATGGGTTTAGATTTAATGCTCAGGGATAACAGGAAAAATTCAGAGGAAGATGAAATGGCGGATCAAAGTTGAGGTCGCCTGATGTGTATATAAGGAAACCCAATACTTAAAAAGAAGCATTTGTTTGCGGTACAAGTTGCCGCAGAAGTGATAGTGTCATTAATTAGGCTGGATTGTCCTAAGTACACATCCAGTATTGCATGTAGAAAATCGCGCCAATGACTCTTGTCCACGAAGCACTATTTATGTGGTGCTAGTTGGCAGGGAGCATAGTGTGATTCGCTTCCGTAGCTTGGCGGGGTTGCCGTTCGGAAGGTTCTGGGTTCGATTCTCTGGCAAGCCTATCATTTCTGTTATTTTTCTGTTGTCTAGTTTTCTACTTCTTTATTTCTCATGACAGCCTGAAACATACCTTTATGTGTGTAATATTTTTTTATCTACTGTTTACAGGCCTCGGGTTTCCCCTCTTTATTTGTTCACATAAATCCTTAATCAACACGGCCTCACATCAGCCAATGCGACACACTTGTCACCAGAAGGCAAACTTCAGCTCCCAACTACGGTTCATGGTTTTATGTAAAGTTTTAATGCTCGAAAAAAAGTTTGAGGTTAGTAAATATGGACAGCCAGTCTGGTAACATGGCGGACCTTACCTACAGTCCTCGTTATCTACCAAATCTTATATAGACCATATCACTAATGTCATCTTACTGGTTCTTGTCACGCACATCTTTCCGGTGATCGTTTTTCTTAATCTACTAACGAGATTCCCTTCAAACTTTCTCAAGTGACGTTGTCCTCCTCCTCATTCAGCATTTGTATTCTTCATCAATTTACTTCCATAATTGTGTAAACCCACACTTCAAGACTAATACTCCACATCGCTCTCCATGATGGTAACCATCAGCGCTCTTCTTCGTCGTACACTTTCATACGTCAATGTATAAGTTTAAAGAAAGTAGTGGTCAGCTCGAGGTTGTTGGTATCTCCACATAGTTTGTCCAGAATATGTACTGGTGGCGGTTGTATGTGCTTTCCCTGTTCTTCATTGTGGTGAGCTTCTAAATACAATATCTAAATTAGATTATAACAGTATAGTGCATAAAGTAAAAGATAAGATAGTACTAAAAATTTTCGGCGAGAATCGTAATTTGTCGCCTACGCCTTCAGCTTATTATTTGCTAACGCATAAGCCGAACAAAACGGTACCCAATTTTTCAAATTCGTTCTTGACATAAAAGAACCACTTTTCCTAGTTCTAAGAAATATTTGCCTAACTGCATATGGGGAAAGGAGGGGCAAGGCTAGATAACACACGCAAATCACGTCTCAAATTGGTTCTAACTCTACAACCGACTTGCACTCTTTGCCCTAGGCGGGTTTCCCCAATACGATGAAAAAGTTAGAAATGTGGACACTACGGTCATGGAAACACGCTTAGCTCTTATTGCGAATGACATAAGCTCTCGTAGGTAGTTTAAAAATAAACCACAAACATAGAAAAAAAAAAAAGATAGAATTTTGAACCAAGCCATTTAGCCCCATAAAAATCGTATATTCGTGTACCTGAAGACTTGCTGACCAAGAATATGTTGTTAGTTATCTAAATAGTCCATTAAATAATCAAATATTGATAAAACAATACATAGAGAATCAGAGATACTGTCAGGTCAAGTCATATCTGCTTAGATTGGATCGCATATTTTTGGGAAAAAAATAGGTGAAAGCTAGGCTAAGATGGTACGATGAAGGGGATTGGGTGGAATTTGAAGTGAGACGAAATATTATTGGCCGACCTCGTACTAAACATATATCACCCGAGTAACGTAGTAGAAAATTGAATTGTATTTTTGAAAGACTTTGTTTACAAGTGAAATAAGGATAATCATTGGCCAGAGTAGTTGATATTGAGGAAAAAGCATTAGTTGGGGACGCCATTTTCTAACAAAATTTTGACTAGTAGCGATGAGATCAGGCTTGTGCTGTGAAAACCATATTTCTCAAAAGCCTGGACAGAACGGCAGATCGAAAGTGTGCCAGTCATCGTTCACTGTGTATTTCATTGAATAAATGTGGTAAGATTGACTTTATTAACATGTATCTAAAATAAAAATTGAATGTGAAATAATAATATATGTCTGTAAGTGAGTGGGTCTGTAGCAACCATTAGGCAAAGCATAGAGATTGATCCACCATGTGATAGACTGTCAGAGAGGTGTAAAACTACAAGAAAATATGTATGATTGTCATCAAGGAGCATAACACCTATCCTATTATATGGAAAAGATGACAGCTGGAATTGCAGTGGTGTTGTAACTATTAGGGGAGAGGAATACTGGTGTACATTGTCACATGAAAAGATAATGGTGGCCTAGGTTGGTATAAAGCTATGACCCTTTTCGTTTGTTTGTAATGTACCTGTACTTAAATGTGAAATAGTATAGTATACTAGGTATAAAGAAGGATGCATAACCTTCACATTTCAGGGTCCTGGGTACTGACGTTAATGTAGTACCAAACGCTTGAGAACTGCTCGATTCAGGACTCTATCTGTATACTTCGAGCCCATGCTAGTGGCCATTGCCTATCAAAAGGTGGAAAAGATTGTCAAGCGAGCAGAGGAAACGTTCTACCTGTATTCTCCTGCCAAGATAAGTTCTTGTTCGGCACATGGCAGCTCAACTTAAAAGAACTTAAAAGAACTAGAAAGTGATAATAAAGAAAACTGTGCCTAGTATTAATAATTCCACAAGTGACAAACGAAAACAGACATAACTTAAAGGGAGTGATTATAACCAACAACCTATGGTTTAATACCAGTATTACCTCAAAGTAGAAGAATACAACTACACACTTATATTAGAATAATATTGTATGTATGAACAGAAGATCTACTGTGTTATTGGAATGTTGTAAATGATTCTTTTGATTTCACTTTTGATTGTCAGTCCTGGTTCAAAATAAATTAGAATCAGGATAATAAATTGTAAAAAATTGTATTTACACAAATTTCAACCACTGTCTTAAATAAGATAACCTTTTAAAGTGTCGTTTGTATGTTATTGTTGTAATACTGTTGGTGGTTGTGGATAATAAACTATTTGTATATTTGTTGGTTATTGCACATTACACTCTACATTCATAACCCTAGACACTACACGAAGTCATTTTATATAATAATATAGATTAATTTTGAATGAGATCAAAAGGGTGGTAGCAGAAAGGTATTCTGAAAAGTTTACAATACTATTGGTTAAATTCAGGGACCTTCATAGCTGATCTCATTTAATACAATAATAATACATAACAACAATTCATAACATCAAAACCCACCACATTCATCAGGTGGGTATCTGTGCAGCAGATGTTAAGCAGTAATTGTATCGTTGCCAGTGTTACATTCATCAATAGCTCATATCTTCAGCTTGTTGAATAGATGGTATCTTCTTATGTTGTAGTCCGTGCGCTGTTTGACGATTACAACTTGTTCATTTCTGCTGGGCTGGTATTATGCATCATTTTTCTGGTGGCCAGGCTAACATTCCACAACCTCTCTCCTTGTTGGTAACCACAACCGTCATTATTATCATTCATAGTTTTCCTTTGCCCTCATTACAGAGCATGGATCCATCACCGCAGTTGGCCCCATTGGAGGAAGCCTGCACCAAGCAGTCACATCATCTTGCAGCAGTGGTTTCTGTGGGACTTTGTTTTACATAATAAGGTTGCCAGCTTCATGTATGCCTTTTCCAGTATTCCCGATGATGCAGAAGTTTTTAATCATGTTTAATTACAGAGGCTTTAACATATTCCTTTTCTTTCAGTTATGTCCTGAAATTATTGCATGATATATTTATTGTGTGTTGTGTCACTGACCGTGCTGATAGACAAGTAGGCATGCGAGGGATTGTAATAGCAACGGGAAGATTGGAATTTCAGTGCGAAACCAGGTCACCTTAAAGATCATTTGACATATAGAAATGGCAGAGTTTGAGGCCAGGCTGATCATTCCAAAGTTCAGTAGAATAGTCACTCCTGAAGAAGATAATATAACCATTCAGCTATATTTTATCTTCCTTGAATGCGACAAAATGAGAAGAAAATATAAACAAAAACATATACACACACAGGGGCGAAGAAATGAGAGTACGATGTGTCTATTCTTTTTTACCATTGAAGCGTCATTTCATTATTTCAAAAATCACATTCATGTGTTAAAATGACCTTGACTGTGCGTTCAAACTATAGATTTTTATGGCTAACTGAAATGGTGATGTAAGCTACATATTTCGATGCAATAATAACATATTTTATAACTTGATGCAATAATAACATATTTTATAACTTGACAGCGATAAACATGAACATTTTTCTAATTTTAAAGTTTTGTTTCGCACGGAACATGAAGCTAACTATACGGCTCCCTTCCAGCAGCCTCCATCGAAGCATTCGTGTGCTCTAGCATTGGTGGTATTTTTTATTAATTAGTTTTACATGATGGGGTTACAATCCAATGAGCAACCCCATACTGATGCAATCACACTTATCTGCAGTTCTTATCTTTAATTTGTTGACATGAATCTGTTTTAGCTCCTGCGGAGTTCTCTTCTGCTGAGCTGGTAACATGCAATGTTTGTTTGTGTGTGTGTGTGTGTGTGTGTGTGTGTGTGTGTGTGTGTGCGTGCGTGCGTGCGTGCGTGCGTGCGTGCGTGCGTGCGTGCGTGTGTGTGTGTGGCCTGGATGGACTGCTTCCCATTTTTTCCTGCATCTGCTTCTGCTAACTATTTGCCTCTTCGAAAGTTATGCTTGTATCAGGCCGAGATAGCTTTCCGACATCCTTTGCCAATCTCTGAGCCTCTTCATTGCCGGGGATAATGCAATGAGTGTGACTGTAGTTCTTTTCATCCGATTCGATTTGCTGTCCATCTTTTTGCTAGCTCCTCAACACCAGTATTCACCGGTCATTATCTCTTAGTCTAGGGACATTCCTCTGAGATATCGCCTGCTGGCCACAGTCAATACCCTTTAGTTCTCCGAGGAGCATAGCCTTCAACAAACACATGTCAAGTCCTCCTGTCCCGTGCCACCCGCTCAAGTTTTTTTCATGTTTTCCTCATCATCTTCACCTCTGTATCCAGCTCTCTTCTCCGTGTGTTTTCTGATCTACCTCTGCCTCTCTTTCCTTGTGGATTCCAGAACAAGGACTGCATTGTGATGCTATCAACAGCTTTCCTCAATGTGTGTTCTATCCATCGCCAGCGTCTACTTCTCAGCTCCTGTTCCACTGGCGCTTGTCTGGTTCTTGTCATCAATTCCACATTTGTGACTTTGTCATACCATTTCAGTCCTTCTATTTTACGCAAGCACCCGTTTATAAAAGTCTTTAGCTTTTTAGTTGTTGTTTTTGTTGCTCTACATGCCTCAGAGCCATACACCAAGTCATCTGCAAAATCCAGATCATCAAGCTGTTTAGTCAGATTCCACTGGATTCCATTTCACTTATGTGATGTTGATGTTTTCATAACCCAATCTATTGCTAGTAAGAAAAGAAATGGAGACAAGAGGCATCTCTGTCTCACTACCGTTCTTATCCTAATCGGTTCTGTAAGTTGTCCTTTATGAAGAACTCTGCATGTCATGTCTTCATAGGTCTTCCTTATTAAGTTAATGATCTTCATGGGGACTCCATAATGCCTCATCATTTTCCCAAGTGATTCTCTGACTACACTGTCAAATGCCTTTTCATAGTCCACGAATCCGAAGTAAAGCGGTGAATTCCATTCCAGACTTTGTTCAACTATTATTCTCAATGTTGATATCTGGTCTGTACAGGATCTGTTTTGTCGAAAACCTGCTTGTTCATCTCTCAGTTGCTTGTTAAGCGTGGCCTTTTTTCTTTTTAATTGTTAACAGTCAACATTTAGCCAGGCATTGAACAATAAGATCAGGGATTAAAACCAACATTGACAGACTTTTATTCGCCGGCCTCTTGTTTACAGCAGAAGGCCGAATGACGTATTTTGATAGATACGAATTAAGCTGTCTGGCACAGACACCAGGATTATATATTTGTTTCCAGTCACCTTAGTTGTAGATGGCCGTTTAAAAATAACGTGTTATTATCTTGAAGGGGGTGACCTTCTAGTCATCTTTCAAAGGAGTGTCAAGAGTAACCTTTGAGTAAAAGTTGCTACCTTTGAAAACTCATCCTTTTACGCCAACTGTCGGGCCATTCGTGGACCACTACGGCAGATCAAGGGAGACAATTCGCAACAGAGAGGGAATCCACTGCACCTCAACTCTTCTGATTCGCTGTCATAGTTTGTGGAGTTTTACTCTTCGGTCATCCAGGTCTATTTTACCGATAGTGCGTCTGTGAAGAAAGCAACTTGTCTCTATGTGCTTTCCTGTGTCATTATAACCTCTGCTGCAGTTTTCAAGACCTCTGCCAATGCTCTGAAGTTACTTAAGATTTTTGATGTTTCCAGTGACAGTTTTTTTGTGTGTTTTTTTTTTTGGGTGTGTACCTGTCCTTAACGCGTGTTACATTTGTTGCAATTAGACTGGTTGCACATTCTCTATATAGTCTTATGATCAAAGATAGTTCCCCACCAGACACGTGTTTTAGCCATATTATCTACTTAACAAGTGCAGAGCCACTTAAGTCAAGACTCCCAACTGTCAGCCAACTGTTGACCCCCGGCCGCCTTAATATTCCCAGAGTTGCTCTGGTACCCAATTTTTGAGGCTGGGTAGACTCCGGAGAAGTTTGCTGTCTAAAAAATCCCACCTCAACTGGGGATCGAACCATAGACCACCGAGCTAGGAATCCAGTGCACTAATCACTGTGCTCTGTTTCAGAGCCGTACAATAGTACTGACTTTACGTTTGAGTTGAAGATTCTTATTTTTAAGTTGGAAGTGATTTCTCTTGATCTCCATATGTTTCCCAATGCAATGAAAGCTCCTCTTGATTTTTCGTATTCTTGTTTTGATATCATTGTCTGTCCCTCCAGCTTTGTCTATATGGATCTACATGTTGTTGTGGTGTTTCTTCAAGTTCGTCCTTGTTATCATTTCTTGCATTTATTCTTATTATCTTGGTCTTTCCCTGCGTATTTTCGGATCCATTTATTGTGACCTCCCATCGAGTATTTTCATTTTGTCTTGCATCTGATTACGGTTATTGGACAGAACAACCAAGCCCACTGGATTCCATTTCAGTTGTGTGACGTCCATGTTTTCATAAACCAATCTATTACTATAGTCCGTTCGGAAATTCGTGACCACAGAAAGCGTCAATTTTCTCCAAAACTGTTTGTTGTATGGACATGAATTTTTGCATGCAGTCTTAGATTTTCCATGCAGTTATTAATATATTTTTTGCCCTTACAAAACTCATGTCATGTTCGAATTTTCTTTTTTACGTTATATAAAATACTCTTACTGTTGTCTGGGTTAATTTTAAGTAGTTTTACAGGAAAGTTACAAGATCCGTTCAAAAATATTTTTTTTTGGTTTGAATTAGTTACTCGCGACTGTGTACAATAGGTGCGCACTCGTGCGGACACGTAGTCACTACACTAATTCAAACAAAAAATAATATTTTTGGACGGATCTTGTAACTTTCCTGTAAAACTAAGAAAAATTAACCCAGACAACGGTAAGAGTTTTTTATATAACGTAAAGAAGAAAATTCGAACATGACATGAGTTTAGTAAGGGCAAAAAATATATTAATAACTGCATGGAAAATCTAAGACTGCATGCAAAAATTCATGTCCATACAACAAATAGTTTTGGAGAAAATTGACACTTTCTGTGGGCACGAATTTCCGAACGGACTATAGTAAGATAATACGTAGAGGCAAGAGGAATTCCTATCGCAGTCCAGTTCTTATCCCAAACGGTTTTAAATTAGCCTCCGTTGCATGCCTTTATTGCTGGCGATATTATCCGCTGGCTTGGCCATGTTCGCCGCATGGAAGATGGTCGCATCCCAAAGGATATCTTCTACGGACAATTAGCAGATGGCAAGACAACAGTTGGGCGACCACAGCTGAGGTTCAAAGATGTGTGCAAGAGAGATATGAGGGCACTGGACATGGATCCAGCAACATGGGAGGATGAAGCTGCCGATCGCACTAAGTGGCGATGCTGTTTACGGCGCCACCGCAGATTGGGAGAAGAGAGGCTCACACAACAAGCAGAGGAGGGAAGAAAACGTCGAAAGGAGCACCAGGAAAATAAGCAGCTGAGGGCTGCCACCTGTGGGGCGCATTCCCACAGTCAGTTATGACTGAAGGGACTATTATATTATTATTATTATCCAGTTTATTGAATGAATAACTGAACGTCCCTTTCCGTTTCTGGGTTCCCACACCTATTTTGTCTAATGCACAAGCACTACGTTTACTCTTGCAGGTATGGTTTCTATAGCGATTTGTTTTATTTCCGAAAGTCTTTATTCCTGTGCATCAGCTTAGTCGCCTCTTACGATATGCCTGATTGGAGCACTGTCTCAGTTATTTTGTTTCCTCCTCAGAGACTCACAGAAAGCTAATATAACCGACGGACCTTGTTTCTAGGTTGAACGGCATGCGCCTCGCCAAAACGAGGCAAATTCCTATAAAAATAAAAATCCAAGGAGTTATAATATCGGTTGCTCAGCTTTACGGGTAAGGTCTGTCCTTAATAACCTTCCTAACTTTTTGATCGCGTATGTCGGGTTAGATGCGCTGTTCGTGTCTTAGATTGAACTGTACTGCCTGTCATATTTCTATTACTTTTCCTTTATTGCTCCTTATACATATAGCCAATGTGAAGCGGGAACCCTCGCAAGAAGCCTATGTCAAAGCATTCACGTATTCTTGCAGTGATGATTTCAGTGGAAATTTGTTTCACATGAAGAGATGACCAGCATCACTCAAAATATTTTATTAGTCGCATCTTACGACACAGTTGAGACAGCAGTAATCTTAATGTTTCTTTATTTGATCAGAGACACCCCCCCCCCTTTTTTTTCCCCCCCCCCCCCCCCCCGGGCCTCGAGATATACACGGGACATCACAATCATTTATTCTATTGAGGAAAAAAAAAGATAAATATTGTTCAAAGATGACCGCGTAGTTTCCAGGGTTCTCTGATGAGACGAAGAAAGAATAGGCCTACCGCTCGATCAGGCATGTCGAACTAGGCGACTAATATGGGTTTCTGCATGTGGCTGGCAACCTGATCACGTGAAACAAATGTGCACCTCAGAGGTTGACAACCAATCGATCCCGATCTACCAGTAGATCCCATTGAATGATTTGGTAAAATCTTTGGGCGACTGCACACAAAAAAAAGGGGGGGGGGGGGGGGGGCTTAGGGAAATTGCGGACTAGATTTTTCCTGCCGCCATTTAAAATCGCGGTGTCGCCGTGATCAAAGATACGTTTTCCGCATTCCCGAGAAAAACTCTCAGGCTGGCTACAAAAAAATATATTCGTGAACTACGTGAACGAACGAACGAACGAACTTTATTTTCGAAGGGTAAAGAATTGGGCGCGCAGGCCCGTCTAACATTCTGCCCTTCCACTCTCATTAATCTTGCATACTATATCCTTTCATTCCCACATGATGCTTTAAGCATTAATTTAAAGGCATGCAACATTATAAAGTTACCATAACAGCATTCATTTACAGTATGCAATCGTAATTTTTAAAAAAAATGAGTAGGTTTTTTTGTTGTTGTTTTTTTTAAGATAGGAGCGCGATCTGTGCTTTGTAAGGTTCAACATTCCTCCCCACCCCACCCCCACACACATATACACACACATGAATGGTAGATCTTTAGAGGGCTCAGCGTTACTGTTGAAGATTCCCAAAGCTCCCAACCCCTGGTCAACATGAACCACTACTGCAAGAACAGATGAATGCTTGGTGCTGACAGGAGACCAGCTGCAGTGGTGACTTCATGCTTCATCTGGAGCGAAAAGGGAAAATGATGATTTTGTTGATGATGACGATGATCATGACGACGACGATGATGATGATTGTTAAAAGACATAATGGAACACGAAAAACTGCTGTTACTGATAGCAGTGCAGGAGCCAAGAAAAGACAACATTACCCATTCAGTAAATGAAGAAAAGGACCAAAATAGAAGACCGCTGGTCGTTCTTGTGATCAGGTCTGCTTAGGAATAAAGAGACATTATGGAAAAATGCTACTATCCTATATATCTACATATATGCACACAGACGGGGACAAGACGATCTCTTATCCACTCCATCAGTCCTGATTAAATTTAAAACGCACACGGTGTCTTTAGCCTATTCCTATCTGGTCAGCTTGCGCTTGCGCGGCGTGTCTAGGTCGGGTGAAAGTATGCGCTCTCCCCGCCCCTGGCTCGCTTTAACGATCAGCGTACAATGTCTATTATTATTTAATTGGCCATACGCGCACTTACAAAATATCGCCTGTTGTTAATAGCTATTAATGTGCTCTAGCACTTAATCAGTCAACTAGAACCATCTCTTCGTATATGAGAAAGTGGGTGATGGAAATTATATCCTAACTGCACATCTGGTAAAAAATAGCTACGCGTTATTTTATTTCACTAGTTTTAACGCTTAGAAAATCACAGTGAATAATAATGGTAAAACTTAACACATTAAATCACGTAAATGCTAATTTCTATTACCAGAATATCGGAATAAAGATCCCCACGAAATCTATTAACACATCTTCCATAATGGTTCTAGTCTACGTGTTAAGACTATCCGGAAAATTCTGAGCGACAACTGATAGCGGGGTTTAAGAAACCACAGTTTATATACATATATTATTGGCTCTCTGATCTATAGATCATGCTACTTTTCACACAATTGTGCATAGCAGAGAATCGTGAACAGAGTTCCCCAGATAAAAGGTTTTTACGGTCGCTCTGTCGGGCGTTGCTAATCTACATCAGAAGAATTCTCACGTCTAACGGGGTTCACCGAAGATTTTGCCCGCGACTCGACATCAACGCCACTCGGGAAATTCCCGGCTATCCTGAGTACGAACTTCTAAGAGTTTCGGTTCCTTCACGTGCGGTCTGTCAGGCATCGATGATTGACAGATCAGCTCGCGTGAGAAACTTGGGTAAACAAACCTCATTTGCTCCCTGTTATGACTGGCAGGTCGCAAAAATTGGTAAACAACTTCGTTTGTTTATGGTAAAGGAAAAGAGGTGTGGATTAAAAGGTGAGTAAGACAGACAGAAAATTGCATGGTTTTGCTAGCAAATCATAGAACGCTAACGAGGTCACGAAAGAGTGTCAGATAAATAATAATAATAATAATAAATTCTTTAAGCACCAAACACGGCGCATAAGGCAGAAACCAGTGCTCTCCAGGTTGTTCGTTGTGACGCCACTCCTCTTAGCTCTTGCACATTATTTAGGCCCAACGTTCTTCCTTCTCTTATTATTGTCCTTCTGAGTGTTTCTTTTGGTCTTCCTTTTTTCCTCTTACCCTCAGGAACCCAAGTGAGCGCCTGTAGTGGTATTCTGTTGTTTTGCATTCGTAGGACATGACCGATATAAGACCATCGTCTTTTCCTTATATAGTCGGAGACATATTTCTGCCTAGAGTCTTCTCTTATTTGTCGATTAGTCTTGAATTCTTTCCAACTGATGTTCATGAGTTTTCTAAGACATTTGTTCTGGAATGTATTCAGCTTGTTCTCCAATGATTTTGTTATTTTCCAACTCTCACAGCCGTATGTTAACACTGAGATAACATTTGAATTAAACAGACGAAGCTTGGTATGTATATTCAATGATCGTAATTTCCAAATGTTAGATAATCTATTGAAGGCGCTAGCTGCCAAAGCAATTCTAGTATGGATTTCTCTTGTTGTGTCACCATCCTGAGTCATTTTTACTGCCTAAATAATTGAAACTTTCAACTTTCTGTAGTTTTTCCCCGTTCAAGATGATATCAAAGGTCTCGTTAGAAAAGTTCATAGCTTTAGTTTTAGAGGCATTTATTTGGAGACCTGTTTTAACCGAGAGATGACACAAATTATTTATTGCTTCTTGGGATTGTCTTGGTGTTGAACTTAAGAATGCTACATCATCTGCGAAATCCAGGTCCCCCAGGAATTTTCCATTTGTCCATTTTATACCCAATTGTTCATTGTGGGTATAGTTTCTCATAACCCAACCAATAGCTATTCCAAAAAGTAGTGGTGACATAATACAGCCTTGTTTCACCCCTGTTTCTACTGTAAACCATTCTGTATTCCCTTTATTTGTTCTAACACAACATCTTGCATTGTCATATAGCGCTTTGATTATATTCACATATTTTGTTGGAAAACCATAGATTGTAAGTATCTTCCACAATGATGGGCGGTGTAGACTATCAAAGGCTTTTTGAAAATCGACGAAGGTGATAATAAGTGGCGATTGCCTTTCCACTGATTCTTCTATAATTGTTCTTAGTGTGAATATTTGATCAATACATGATCGTTTCGGCCTGAAACCCGCTTGTTCTTCTCTGATCTTTTCGTCAGCATGCAATTTAAGTCTTTCTAACATCATGCAACATAATAATTTTCCAGGAACTGATAATAGAGATATACCACGCCAGTTATTACAGTCTGATAGATCACCTTTCTTCGGTAACTTTACAATAATACTGTCTTTCCATTGTTGTGGTGGTTGTTCTTCTCTCCATACTTCATTTATAATATCTAAAATTCTCAAGAGGTTGTTGTCATTAACTGCTTTAATCATTTCCCCTGAAATTTCGTCAACTCCAGCAGCTTTAAAATTTTTTAATCTTTTAACGGCTTGTTTGATCTCGTCCAGCGTGAATTCATCGCAAGTTATTGGCAAGGTGGTTGTGGGTGTTTCATTATTAAAATCAGGTGTTACTGTTGGTGGTGGTCTGTTTAGCACCTCCATGAAGTGCTCAGCCCATCTCTTCATTTGTTCTTTTTCTGTTGGTATTGAATTCCCTAATTTACCTTTAACAGGTGTTTCCATAGCAGTAGGCTGGTGACATAGTTGTTTTGTAATTTGATAAAGGCACCTACTATTACCAGTTCTTGCAGCATTTTCAGCTTCTACGGCCAGTTCATTGATGAAATGTCTTTTATCTCTTCGAGTTTTTGTCTTCACTTCTTTATTTAACAAGTTATAAGTTAGTTTGCAAGATTCAACTGCATTATGTGTACTTGCCGCTAGTAGTTTAAGTTTTGCTGTTTTCCTTTCTTGTATTTTATCCCAAGTATCTTCTCTCATCCATTTTTTTTTTTTATGTACTAGGTATCCGGTGGTCGCTACTGCTGCTTCTGTCATTGCTGTTCTCAGTTGTTCCCATTTAGTATCGATTGTCTTGGTGGTGATATCGTTGTCAATTTTGCCTAAAGCATCGAAATAGTTGTTCATTTTGACATTATATTCCTCCTTTATATCATTTGATTGCAGTCTGTGTACATCTATTCTTCTATTTTTATTCTGTTGGTATAACTTCTTCAGTTTAATTCTCAGTTTAGCTATGCAGAGGTTATGATCGCTTCCGATCTCTGCACCTCTGTATGCTCTGACGTCTTGAACTGATGAGCGAAATTTAGCGCTTATGCAGAAGTGATCTATCTGGTTCTTAGTTCTGCCATCAGGTGAATTCCATGTTATCTTGTGGATATTCTTATGTGGAAAGATGGTGTCTGCCACAACGAGGTTTGATATTTCACAAAGTTCTAGAAGTCTTTCGCCATTTTGATTCATACAGCCTATGCCATGAGTACCGAGATATCTTTGTACTCCATCGTTGTTGTCACCTACTTTGGCGTTAAAATCACCCATGACTGCTATTATGTCATGCTTGGGTATTGTGTTGATGGTACTTAGAAGTGCTTCATAGAAGTCATCTTTTGTGGTATCAAGAGCGTCGTTAGTTGGTGCATAACATTGTACAATTGAGAGCTTGAAAAATCGTGTCTGAAATCTAGCTAATATTAGCCTCTCATTGATAGGTACCCAGCTGATAAGTGTCAGATACTGTAGGCTATATTTCCATTATACGTCACAGTAAGTTTTTCTTCTGCTCCATATAAGGTGTTCCACTTATCTGGCCTTGGGAGGGGGGGGGGGGGGGGGGGGGGGGGGGGGGGGAGCATTGTCCTAACATCTTCGAGTGTTGAAGAGATGGTGGACAACAGTGTCATTGGGCAGGTATACAGCTGACATTCTGGAGTGTGCTGTGGTTGAATTCTGTTCAAATATTTTTTGAGTGGTATATGCTGTACTCGCATTAAAAATAAAATAAACGGCAAAAACTGACAGCAGTGGGTGTTTAGATTGAAGAATACTCAGCGTAACAAGTCGCATAATCAAATAGTTCTGAAGGCCGTATAAGAGATGTTGTAGTTGTTGTTGCTTAACTAGAGCTGATCTCGGCCGTATAAGAGATGTTGTAGTTGTTGTTGCTTAACTAGAGCCGATGAGCTCGTCGCTTTTTTCGCAGAAAATGCGATGTTGGAGAATGTGTACGGGGATTCAAATAGCCTCATACTGACTACTGCTTTCTGTGAGAACATTCAAGTGGACGTCTGTGAGTGTACGAAGAAGAAGAAGTATGTGTTCGTTGTTGTTGTTTCGTATGTATAGAATGTTTGTGACTGTTGGCAGTAGCTTCCTTCTTTCACTAGTCCGTCCTTGGTCTGTGAGTAGCACAACATATTGAACTGTCTCGCCAGGATGGGTGCGGCTGTAGCAATAAGGCTCATGTGAGGGGTTTAATTTATTTAAGTTCTTGTTGAGTGGTATGTTCTGTTTTTAGTTAGAACATAATTCTCCGCTCTATGCGTAGTAGTTTGTTGATGTCCTGTTTTTCTTATAGAGGGAGATAATTAAAAAGAAAGCGAAGTTAGGGAAGAAGCGACAGAGCAGCCAAAGGGCAACATTTTGTACACTAATAATAGCAGGCAAATAAAGAGGGCACAAAAAATTTAATTATATGTGTTTTATAAATTACAACAAAACATTGTTTTTGACAAATTTATCGTGTAAAGCCTATTTAATAATGTGAAGAAATAGGTTTGCGTTCGGAAATACATCTGGCTTTCTGGCACTGGGAACAAAAAGGTAAAGGTCAAGGATCCCGTTACACACCCATTGAACATTTTGGCAATATGGTGTTAGGCCCATATACCGTTGCATGAGCATGTGACTACTGAATGCAGGTTTCCTGCAAAAAGGGCAAGCTGCAGTGGTCGCTCCATAAGGAGCAAAAAGGAAAGATTACGTAATCGAATATTTAAAATAAAAAAAAAATGTAAGGATACTCGAACAAGTGAAAAGTTTCTCAAATCTTAGAAACCTAATAACAGATTGTGCCAAATGTAAAAAACAGAGGTAGACGTGAGAATATGAATTCTTAAAAACACGTTAAGCAACATGACAGTATATTAACATGTAAACAAATACAAAATTAAAGTCATGATGTCTTCATGATATATTGTTCATTATTGTATGATGGAAAAAAAAGGTAGCCTACTCTGACAGCAGCATAGAAGCAATAATAACTGTTGTCAGGGAAACTGCAAGACAAAAAGCAGGGAGTCAGTATGATGCGACAAGGGGAAACTGTCAGCAAACCAAACAACATTGTAACAAAAGACAGGGCGGCAGTATGTCGAGACAAAAGGGATATAACTCAGAAGGAAAAGGGGTGGATAATTTCTCAATCACAAGCCACGGTTTTTGTTATCACGGGACATCCAGCACGGAACCGAAGAGCTTGTTACAAGAGCCCATCCGCTTTTAGCGAGTGACGGGCATTGAACTTGCAAGCGAGCATGAAAATGTGCTATGGCAAAATGAATTGCTAATTAGTGCATCAGAGGGCAACACTATAGGAACCGTCTAGGAATCATCAAATATTGGCCATCCGGAAAAATAACGACAGGTTCGAAAGTAGTCAGGATATTCTCAAACATTCTCAGTGCCTGAGTTAAGGCCCAAAGCGCTAGCCTGTTCCATTATTTCATTCCAGTTTTGACTATAATTTCATTCCATTGGAATTTAAGTCTAAATGTGTTCTTAAGGATTTTCGAGAAGGGAAAACAAGATAGGTAATTTGGAAAAAAATATTAACAATTTATCTTTTTCATTATTAGTGATTGCTTTTTGTTTGCACTTAGTGTCACAGCTAATATGCGAAATACTGCTATTTTTTTTTTTTTTTTGTTCATTGCTTCTATTTGTTAGTTAGAAGCCGCGGAATCACAGTGGTTAGTGCACTGACTTCCTAGCTAGGTGGCCCATGGTTCAATCCCCAGTTGAGGTAGGAATTTTTAAACCCCAAACGGCTCTGGGGTCGACCCAGCCTCATGAAATGGGTACCAGAGCAACTCTGGGAAAGTTAAGGCGGCCGGCGTGGTGCTGACCACATCACCCCTAGTGTGCAGGTGGTCAAGAAAATATGGGCCTAACACGATATTCCCAATATGTCTCAGTGGGCGTGTAACGGGATCCTTTACCTTTTTGTTAGCTGATTCAGAGATTCTTCCCTTCATACAATGTTATGACTTTGAATATAACGAAATAGTGTACCTTCACCTAGATCAGTATTTCCCAAAGTTGTTCTAGTCACCGCCCCCTTGACTTCCAGAGCCCATCCTCAGCGTCCGTCTATTTCCATAAAAACTATAACGAGTAGAAGATAAAAGCAATAGCTAAATCAAAACAGTGGCAACTAATTAGTGTATTTATTCAATTCTATTGTAAAGCAACATATAACCTTACTTAATTTAATATTGTATACAAAACTTAATAAAATATTTACATTTTTGTTCCACAAACGCTGCTACGCAATATTTGATTAGGACAATACAGTTATTTACCACATGTTCCCCGTACACTCTTGGACAAGCGGTTTGTACTCTTTAGAACGCGTATCCCAGGCTGGAAATCTGTACTATAGAGTGTATGCAAAACTGGGACTAGCGAAGATATAGAGGAGCGGTGGATTAGGGTTTGTTCAGTCTACGTTCTCCTTTTAAGTGCTCACGCCAGGGCCCTGCATAATCAAAACACTTTTATGTGTAAGCGTTATATTAAGTAATATTGTTGAATTTAGCCTGTCAAATCCTCAACCACCCCCTTACTACTGAACACTCACCTGCCGTCCATTTTTCCCTTATCACCCCCTTGGAGTCTCCCAGCGGTCCCAGGGGGCTGTACCGTCCACTTTGGGAACCACTGATCTAGATTACTAGATAATCACTATTAACTGGCATGGGCACACACTTTCATCTTCACTATATTTAACACTATCTCATGTGCCTCAAGCATACCATCAACTATGAGAATTAAAACCAGAGTGATCAGTTAAGAAGAAGCAATAGTGAGAAACAGATAAAAAGAAAGTCACTATTGATATTAGATGACAAACTTATGATGTCACTTTGAGTCTTCAGTTCTGCAGAAATCTGAGTTAGGTGTTTGACTTCTAATCGCGTAAATTAGTGTCTTTATGATAAATTATGAATTGCAAAAAGAAATTCTGCTATAACTTTATGGTTAATGCCCCAATAGGATAATTATTTTTGGATTTGAACAGCAACTACAAATACATGTAATTATGGCAGTGGGAAATCATTATCTTTGGTATTTGACGAGAACATTATGATCTTGTTGATAAATTCGCACATCACTGAAATCCACGAAAGCTTACAAGAGGACAAGTGAATTCAAGCGCGGATCTCTGAGAAAGAAAGACATGAGACTGAGTCTCAGACATAGTTCCTTACTTCCCAAAATCACTTCAAGATCTGACAGAGCTGAGAAGATATCCAGAGGGCTGACTCTTTTAGTTAGATGTCTTAACCCATAACACAACAAGATAACTGAGAAGAAGCCACAAGTGACCGCTAGTGTGAGTGATTTGTAGATCGAAGCTTCAAACAGCCGCAGACGTCGAAGTACCACTGTGTCTGAAGGTAATGTCTACAAGATTAAAAAAATGTCTTAGTTAGTTAATGTACATTTAAAATTGATGAATATTTAAAATTAACGTTATGCTTATCTTAAATCCCTATATTTATATTTTCATTGTGCACGAAGGAAGATGGCTACATAACCTCAATCCTGTACAGCACTGGCTCAGCTAGAAGTCCTTGTTAGGACTGAGCAACGCTAGCAATAAAAGCTAACAGTCCTTTTTAGGGCTTTGCTTTTGGGTGCTGGCTGAAAGAGTTCTTCTTCAATTTTCTTTCTTGTTTTTTATTTTGGCACATTTTGTCGATATATTTTAAGGGATTTAAGGGAAACAACTTTGCGGACTTTGGCATAACGCTAAGCCAAAGTGGAGTAATCACTGGATTTGGAAAATGTCTTTAACTGATTTTAAAATTCTTAAATGTATTTTGTGGTTGTGGGACGTATCCCTATTTGACTGACTTAACCACAGCCTCAAGAAAGTGTTGTCGAAATGAGCAGTCTGATTAACAATGGCCAGTCAGCATCAGAGGGGAGTATTGTTTATAACAAACCTTTTGTAAATTGTGTGAAATTTTGTAAGACATTTCTATACCGAGGTACCACTTTTTTATTTATTAACTATACATCTGCGATAGGGCCATAATAAACGCCCCAAAATCTCCCTGAAGTTCATATTTGTGTGTTTAGAAACTGAAGTAAATAGTCCTACACGAGCCTGCCGCTTTGCTAGTGCGTGAGCGTAAATCACTCTGCCAGCACGCCAGCCCTGCGTGATGCGGTTAATTGGCGGATAGAATACGGGAGCGCCACAGGCCGAAGGCAGTTTGGTAAGAGTCGCAGTAGAGGCAAGATGTGAAAGACACCCAGAGTAAGCAGAAGTTTGCACAGGATATGAGAAAACGTTTGATTTTAAGGTAGATTAGATTATTTCCTAGTGAAATTACCATTATATCCTTGTACGAAGGGCGTTCAGAAAGTAATGCACCACATCGTTTTTCTCAGCTAATAATAAAGATAGAAGTATGAGATTTTTCACACTTCAAATATGGCATGTGCCAATTGTGTGCACCAAATTGCACCGCAACCGGCCAAATAATACGGCTGCCCTAACGAATCGCTACTCAACAATAGGCCTTACAGCTGTCAGTCAGCATTGGTAGTGCAAATGCAGTTATAAAAACTCTCGGATTTTCTAAGGTTTGCGCAAGATGGGTTCCTCGAAGTCTCACAAATGACCACCGATTGCAAAGGAAAGCAATTTCTTCTGAATTGTTGGAGCATTTCAATGCTGATGGGGAGAAATTTTTGGCTAAGATCGTTACAGGTGACGAAACCTGGGCACATCATTTTGAACCTGAGACAAAAAGACAGTCAATGGAGTGGCATCATCCGCAATCACCACGAAGAAAGAAATTCAAGACAATTCCTTCAGCTGGAAAGGTCATGATTACTGTCTTTTGGGACATTGAAGGTGTGATTCTTGTGGACGTTATGCCAAGAGGAGAGACAATCAATTCGCAAGCTTACATTAAGACATTGAAAAATTTCAATCAACGTTTTCGCAGAATTCGGCCGCACAAGAATCCAGCAGACCTGCTTCTCCTTCACGACAATGCGCGACCTCACACAAGTCTGGTAACACGGGAAGCAATCACCAAATTGGGTTGGACTGTACTACCCCATCCACCCTATAGTCCCGATTTGGCACCCTCTGATTTTCATCTATTTGGTCCACTTAAAGATGCACTCCGTGGGACAAGGTTTGAAGATGATGAAGGAGTGATTCATGCAGCGAAGAAATGGCTACATGATCAAGACAAAATCTGGTACGGGCTAGGAATACATGACCTTGTTTCGCGCTGGCATAAAGCCGTACAAGTTGATAGGGATTATGTTGAATAATACCGATGTTTACATGACATATCCATGTATAGTGTGTATAAATTTCATGCTTTTTGAATAAACAGCTCCTGAGAAAAACGATGTGGTGCATTACTTTCTGAACGCCCTTCGTAGCTTTAGTATTTCCTAGTGAAATTACCATTATTTCCCTGTAGCTTTAGAATTATTTTCAGCGTGACTCGGTTCTAATGTTTGAGAGAATAGATAGATGTATTTCCAAAGGAGATTTCTTTTAGAACATTATAATTGTTTTAAAGTTATAGATGAGGGAAAATAATGTGTGGATAGATTTTATTAGTCGTGGTAAGTCCAGATCACGGCTGTGAGAATATAGAAGGAACCTATTTCATTTATGAAACCGGGCAGAGAAGCGATCTATTACTTTAATTGAGATAGTACATATTATTATTAACTGTTGGCAAGATGGCAGCCACGTGTTAAATGTGCATAACGATGGCCCCAGTGAGTCTGCATTAACACTCTTAGTTACCACGTGCTATAAGCCTAATGATGTTAAGCTATTTATTATTTGAGAGCGCAG
Organism: Oreohelix idahoensis; assembly: GCA_024509875.1. Classification (NCBI taxonomy): domain Eukaryota; kingdom Metazoa; phylum Mollusca; class Gastropoda; order Stylommatophora; family Oreohelicidae; genus Oreohelix; species Oreohelix idahoensis. The sequence continues at coordinate 293,072 of JAMPIV010011701.1, read as the reverse complement.
TGGGCTAATTATAACGTTTGTTAGCTTTGTGAGATCAAGAGTAATTTTATTTTTATTCTTTGATGTGAAGGTAATTTAGTTAGTGTATTTCACGAATATTGATTATAATTCTACTGTATATTTTTAGTGGGCTGCTTGGAGGAGCGCAGGGAAATAATGGTAATTTCTGGCGCGCTGGCGTAGTGATTTACGCTCGCGCACTAGCAAAGCGGCAGGCTCGTGTAGGACTATTTACTTCAGTTTCTAAACACACAAATATGAACTTCAGGGAGATTTTGGGGCGTTTATTATGGCCCCATCACTCATCATTAATCAATAAAGATTTGTTTATAACAGCAGTTATTGAATTATTTAAATTTCCAGTTATAAATTTGTTGTGTGGTCAAAGAAATATTAATAGTTTAAAATTGGTATGGAATAAGTAAGAGCAGCACTCACATATTTATATAACACCCTTTGAGCACAAGATAGGTCTAGCTAGAAGGTGACTTACTACACAGCTTTCTTCTACAGCTACCATCTAGAACTGTGCAGTTAACTACCTGACTTGTCCTGTGCCATCCCTAACACTAGTTCATTATCTCTCTTTTCCAGTTCTTGGTACTATACTTTCTAATTTCCTATCCAACATCCATCTCGCAGCAGATCGGAAAGATGTTGGCAAAGTATACGTCCGAATAGCAGACTTTACAAGATAGAACATCATATACTTCCTAAGTTACAAGGAAGGAAATCCACGACCGCGTTTGTATACGTCGGTGACGCAGCATCTTATTCATCTGTTTAAGATGAACCACTCACGAGTTTATTCGTTTATATATATATATATATATATATATATATATATATATATATATATATATATATATATATATATATATATATATGTAATCACAAAATGGCTTATATAAGAGTCTGTCAAAGTAAAAAGACAAGACTCCAATTCTGAAGAAAGTCTGAGAAGATAGATGAGAATTAAAGTGACTGTAGAGGATGAGACTTATAGCTTCAAGGGTGAGAACCTAGATTGACTCTCCCTCGCCACTTGTGATTTGTTTTTACAGCTACTGTCTCACTACCTCTTGCTCCGACTGAGATAAGGTTTACACTACTTACTATCTACAGACACAACTGTACAGTTAATGAATACAGGTACAGTATAGTGAAAGACAAAATGAACTACTGCCCATTTGTAAGTTTATTAAAAATCAAACACCAATTGTTACTACTGCCAAAAAAAAAACACAATAACGTGCGAGTTCCCACAAGCTGAAAAAAGAACAAATAAATGAATGACACAAATTTCCACGCTCTCTTCCACACCTACACGAAAACCTAAGGTTAAAAAAACATTAAGCGGGGGGGGAGGAGAGGGGGGCCTCTATGTAAGAGCCACCACCAACTTAACACTTATATTACTAACTAAATAAACTGTGGAGTCCCACATACCACAAGGCTACACTCCACTAGTCCCGTTTAACCAGAAAGAGGAAGAATTATTAACTAATCTGACTAAAATGTCTCAAGGCGCTCCCGGCTGTCCTACCCAACTAACTTCTATACAAATAAATTCTACACCACTGAATTCTGCAGAACTAACTCAGAGGATCACCTCCAAGTATTATCTATCTAACTCTTCAGTCCCTGAACAACAACTAACTCCACTCTCTCCTCTCTCCTTCAGTTCTGTGCCTTCCTGTCGCTATCGGCTTCGTCTGAAGCACAGATGCATTACCCTTCGTTGGCTACCTCCTCCCGTTAATATTTAGAGAGGCATGATCTCCCTCTCTCCTCTCCAGAATAACTGATGAAGCGGCCCTTGGTGACTATGTATATATATTTGCATCTGGCTGTAGATCTAGCAATGATGATGGCACTCAATTCTTCACACAAACAACGATTTAAACCGCTTCGGGTTTTGGCTTACTGCTGTATTGTGGCAGTATGTAAACAATACCAGGCAACGTAGCTTGTTGTGTATTCGGCCGTAGGAACCAAGCCCTCCGATTTCTAGGCAATTCCACGCTGAGGTATATGTTTCCTTACGTCAGGAGAATTCCTAATGCCTCTCGTCTTGCAGACATAACTAGGGGCGCCCGTTACTTTGCGCGTACCCAGTTTTCAATTACAATGATATTTCTTGCCTCCCTCTCCGAGAAGGCAAAGTCCGTTGCAGGCGTAGGGTTACCTACAACGCAGTGAATCGCTTGAAAAAATAACAACATATATACAACCAATTCCAGTTACGGAAACAACAATAAATGAACAAACTTTGCTGCGGGATGGACATTCGGAGTCTGTGGCTCGTATGACTGTCAGTGGTGAAAGCCGAAAGGAAGCCACGCCGTGAATGTCCACCAGTTGTTAAATGTAGATGTTGGGACTGGTGTGGTAAAGTGTAACGATTGTCAACTCATTAAACCCAGCACAGTTTTGGTCATACCGGTCATCTTGTCCTGGAACGTGATGAGGCTCTGACAAGAATGTGAGTGTAGACAATGAGTGTGTATATGAATGTCAGAACGCGAATGGTAGAATGATTCGATAGAGTTGTCAGGTTGGTAGTACATCACTCATACTCACACTGTTCGAATTCAAGAAGTACTGGAACTACTGTGGTCTTGTTATAACATTTAATGAGACGCACACTTGGACAGTACGTGTATGGTTACAGGAACAAATGTCGACATAGACAGCATAATGTTGGTCACAGGAATATCATCTTAAGTTAGCATTCATGCTTGGCAAATATCATCATGGAGCATTCGTAAATAAGCATTCAGAGTTCCATAATGTAAATCATCTGGCTTTACTGACTGGGCACGTCAGTCCATAACCAATATATAGGAAGGCTCCTAGACTTAACCTCGTCTAGCGAATATCCCTTCACGTAAAGTTCAATATATATATTTTTCATAAAGATATAGGAATCCCAGACATGGGTTCTCACATGTAGCAGTGATCTCTTGGTTCATCGAGCGATAGTACAGGCATCCCTTTTTCTCACTCGATAAATAAAAAGTATATGGATTTCAACATGGCTGTTCTTCTCTCGTGAGCTTCACTCACTATTGGATACAGACCAAAATTGGTCATTCGTTAAATGTCCTCATTTCTTCATAGCTTCTATCATAGAGGTAATTGAATAATATCATATAATCTAGTGCTGATACATAGGAATGTCATCTTCCTTTGAATAAATATTCTTTTCAAAAGTACCACTGTGCATCTGCTTATCGACAACGATGGCGAAGCCCAAGTTCATAATAAATTGTGGTTTTACCTTTCTATGCGAAATATAACTTTGCCATTCCTTGGCAAAAGAGAATAAACACTGGGGTAAAGTACATACAACATGTCTAAATGACTATCACTTTTCCCCATCTACTTATAGATCACTTTTTCGGCGATAAGCCGGCTACAACAAAATTCGACATCCCGACAGGATGACAGCCATGAATCACACCCCCCTGCTAGCGATACTTCCGCTGCATAGCCTTTGACCTTTTCTAGCGACAACCAACATAGTTCGACTTAGAAATGTAAAGATATACATATATAAGACAGACTCGTCCTACTCATACAAACACTACGTATAAATTCAGGCCATAGATATACTGAAGCAAGAACAATCTATTCCTACCCAGGCAAAGAATAAATCGCAGTAGGCCTAGATTCGTCCGCGGAGTCCGATCGAAGATGACGGAACTCCTTTCAAGGGAAGTAACTCAAAAATGACTTCTCCTTAAGCACTTAAAAAGGAAATACTTTGTTTACAAAATATTTGCGAACATAATAAGTATATAAATGTATTATATTGCAAGATAGTAAAGATTGCACTTTACAGTCTTACCACACCTCCCGGGAAAAAAAAAAAAAATTTTTTTTTAAATACATCTAGGAGCAACGTAGAATAGGCTCACAACGCAAGAATACTGCGCAGATGAAAATATCAGGAATAACTATAATTCCTAATATGACCGGTGAGAATATATCTCAAAATCTGAGAGAAATTGTTTCTCTACGAATAAATGTTTCCAGGAAGGTGTGATCTACGTATAATACAATTCTGGTAATTATACAATGCATACCAAAAATTCATACTATAATCTTAAATTTATGATTTATGAAGAAACAATCATCAAAGAACAGCGGTGAATAAACATCAATAAACCGCTAAGTAGCTATACCATCATTCTATTATTAAATTACAACTGTGTATCTTAGTAAAGAAACAAAAAATAACTGTTGTAAAGTTATACATATTAAAAAGATCCAATATTTAACAGTTAAGTGGCATCATGTGGGCATCTGGACAGAATGTCCGCCATCACATTTTCTGAACCACGGATAGCTCGTACAGAGAAATGAAAAGGTTGAAGAGCGATTGCGTATCGAGTTGATCTCGAGCTCTTCAAGTTCTTACTTTGGATAGCCGTAAGAGCTTTTTGGTCAGTTTCCACTACGAAATGCGCGCCCAGAAGGAATCTTTGGAGTTTGAGAATTGACCAAACCATTGCCAATAATTCACGGTCTAAAACCGAGTAATTCCTTTCTGCAGCATTAAGTTTTCTGGATATATACATTACAGGATGCAGAGTTCCAGAGTACTCTTGCATTAGTGCCGCTCCAATCCCAGTGGATGAAGCGTCACTACGAAGAACAAATGTCTTATCTGTTGTAGGTAACACTAAAATAGGTGGTGATGAAAACATAGTTTTGATCTTCTCTAGTGAAGATTGGCATTCATGAGACCAGTGAACCATGTTAGGCGACCCTTTCTTTAATAGTGTAGAGAGAGGTGCCATGATAGAGGACAGATTCGGAATGAAACGTCCATAAAATTGTATGAGACCTAAAAGACTTCGCACTTGCTTTTTAGTCCTAGGGATAGAGATGTTAAGTATCTTAGTGATATTATGGTCTTCTGTCTTCAAGAAACCGTGACCTACTCGATGGCCTAAGAAAGCAATTTCGCTAAAGCCAATACAAGCTTTGGATGGTTTTGCTGTCAGGTTATACTCACGCAGAGTTGATAATAATTCAACTAACCCTGAATAGTGATCTTCCCAAGTATCGCTGAAAAGACAGATGTCGTCTAGATAAGCAATGACATCTGACCGATACGATAGGATTCGACGCATCATGCGTACAAATGTAGCTGGTGCGTTCATAAGGCCGAAAGGCATAAAATTCCATTGGAAAAGGCCTCTGGGAGTAGAGAAAGCGGTAAGAGGTTTGGCGCGTTCGGATAATGGAACTTGCCAATATCCTTTAGACAAATCAAGTTTAGTGAAAAAATGCGATTTAGAAAGACGAGTAAGTAGCTCTTCTAGTAAAGGCATAGGTTCAGCATCGAACTTCGTAACTTGATTCAATTTGCGATAGTCAACGCAAAGACGTATGTTATTGTCTTTTTTTCGAACAATAACCATCGGCGAAGAATATGCAGAAGTGGATGGTTCGATTATTTGTAAATCTATCATTTCATCCAACTCCTTTTCAACCTGTGTTTGGAAATGTATAGGGATAGGATAAGGTCTAACCCTAATTGGAGTATGTTCAGTTAGAACAATGTCATGCTCAATGACATGAGTTTGTCCAGGGATGTCAGTGAGGACATCCTGAAATGTTTGTAACATAGACGAAACTTGTCGCCGTTCTCCTAGAGACAAATCAGGAGAAAAAGTAACGTCTTTCCATGATTCACTAGAATGAAGTGGGATCATTGGAAGCGGAAGATTAACATCCGAAAAACTTGTTTCCTCATCCTGTATTACAGACAGTGATGAGTAATGACCATGTTTGACATGAGAATCGTCCGTTGCCTGGAAAATAGGCTGTAGATAGTCAGGACGTTCATGGAACTCCGTAAGCATATTGATGTGGAAGGTTTTATGCTTCCCGTTAATATCGACGATGTAGTCAACATCTGAAATTTTCGATATTATATCGTACGGACCTTTCCAACTAATAAGGAGTCTGTTTTCACGACAAGGTAGCAAAACAAATGCTTTGTCACCAGGACAAAGTTGTCGTAAAGTTCTCTTCTTATTAGCAAATTGTCTTGCCTTCTGCTTAGCAAATTCAGAAGAGGACGTTGCCAATTTGCATGCTTCGATAATCTTTTGTCTCAGCGCGATGACATACTCGTAAGAAGATTTTGTGTCATCGTCAATATTGTCAGCTGTTATAAGATCATGCAGCAAAGACATTGGGCCGCGCGGTCGCGCGCCAAAGACAAGTTCAAAGGGAGAAAACCCTGTATGTTCATTGGGGACCTCTCTGTACGCGAAGAGGGCCGCGGGTAAAACCCTATCCCAATCTTGAGGATGATCCTCAGTTATCTTCCCTAATAAGTTCTTAAGTGTTCTATTTAGTCGCTCGACCATCCCATTGGACATAGGATGATAGATGCTACTCAAAGATCTCTCTATCTGTAGAGTAGACATTACTTGAGACATGGTATCCGATATCAGTTGGGTGCCATGATCTGATAATATTTCTCCGGGGAATCCCAGACGAGAAAATATAAGCCAAAGAGCATCTGCAATGTCAGCGGTAGTAATGCTCTTTAGAGGGATAGCCTCTGGCCAACGTGTGCACATGTCTACACACGTTAAGATAAAACTGATGTCCTCTAGCAGATTTGATCTTGAATGGACCAATGATGTCTATCGCCATTTTCTGGAATGGACGAATAGGAATATCTGCAGCCTGAATAGGCGCAGCATGACGAGGACCTTTGGATTTGACTTCTTGACATACTTTACAGGATCGACAATAGATCCGTATGTCCTTGTTCACAAAAGGCCAAAAGAAAGCCGCAAGAACTCTTGACTTTGTACGGGAAAAAACCCATGTGACCAGCACACTGAGAGTCGTGTGCATGTTGTAAGATCTTAACTCTCAAATTCTTGGGTACAAGAATCTGAGAATGACTTGACTTAGTGGAGTCTTGCACCATACGTACAAGTACGCCATTCTTCATTGTAATCCAAGATTTACAATTTGAATCTTTATTCGGATCACCTTTCGTTACAAGAGTGAAGAATTTCTTAAGAGTCGGATCTTCTTCTTGTTGTTTTATAAACGAGTCACGAGAAATTACCAAGGGATCATCTTGGTTATGCACTTCATTATCTTCAACAGATGAAGTTTCAGGCATATTGAGAGCTTGAGCTCTAGTGACTACCGCATTAGCAGATTGCATATTTTGATTTTCCCAAACGGAAATTTGCTCCGGAGTGCATTCTTTGACTCCGTGAATGCGACCGATGATAAGATCAGCGATCGGATTCGGCAAAAGACATGCGTGTACATCTCCTGTGAAGAAAGGAGTAGCAATCCTAATGATAGCGGTAGAGTATTTCTCTATGGTGCCGCCAAATGTTACGCATTTGACTACTTTGCCTGTAGAATGAGAAGGATCTATGAGTGACTGCCTAACCCCAATAGTTGTGCATCCAGAATCAAAAAGTACTGAGACTGGATTGTCATTTACTAAACCTTTGTGTAAGACAAGAGAACCTCTCCCATCATGCGCGATTGACGCAGGAAGAGCGGGAAGAGGATGGCCACAGCTTAAAGTAGACACTGTGGTTGGCTCAAATAATGTTTTGCATTGGGGGCACTGAGATGCTCTCCCAAAATCAAAAGCGGCACATGCCATATTATTAGAGTCATCATTATCTTTATTTTGTTTATAGGCTTCGTGGGACTCTTGCTGTGCAGAGTTCGCCTGGTAATGAGCTTTATGTTTTTTGAATTGTGCTCTACCTCTGTTATTATTGCCTCTGTACTTATCATTGTTTCCACTATTATAACCCCTACTCGGGTTTGAATCATAGCTCCTTTGGTTACTATCATCATATTCATTATAATGAGTATCTCTGTAATTATGATCTTGTTGTCTCCATGAAGGAAAACTTGGATAGTTTCTAGAATGACTTCCTTTGCGAAAGTTCCTGTAATTATGACCACCCCTGAATCGAGGGCTGTCAGCTCTTCTCCAGGTATTCGAAGAAGAACCCTGAAATGATTGGTTACCTTGGTTCTGATAACTGTAATAGTTACCTTTTTTATTAAACCTATTTTGAGGTCCTTGGAATTTGTGAGAGTGATTAGGGTTGTATGGTGTTGCAGAAGCAACTGGCATACCTTCTTTAACCTTACTGTTGCTAATAGCTACGTCCGGATGTGCAGTGACGTATTGGGTACAATACTGTTCCATTTCTTTTAGAGACTTAGGTTTACGCTCATGTAAGAATTCCAGGAAAGGTTTATTTATACTTGACATAATCTTGTCTCTGAGTATCAAGTCCATAAGGGCTTCATAAGTCTTTTCTGTTTTGGATAGCTCAATCCAACGATCAAATGTAAGACGTGTCCTTGCAATGAATTCTGAGAATTCTACACCTGCCTCAGGCACCATTGTCTTAAACAACTTCCGATAACCCTCTTCAGACAACTGATACTTCTTTAATAAGGCTGCCCTAATAACATCATAGTTATCTTTGTCAGCCTCTTCAACCAAACTTAAACTAGTCAGAGAATCACCTTTCAGATTTTCTGATAACTGGTTAGCATATTGTGATTTGTCCACATTATGGGCTCGACAAGAGCGTTCAAATCTATTTAGCCAGAATGTTATGTCATCACTGGAAGGGTTGAACGCTGGTACCTTGACCTTGTAAGTAAAGGGTTTACCATTACCACCAGATGCTTGATTACCATTACTTATGTTTGTTAACTTTAACTTTTCTAACTCAAATGCTAAAAGTTCTTTTTGGTGTTCATGTTCTCTTATTGCTTTTTTCTCTTGAGCTTCAGCTTCTCTTTGTAATCTTTTCTCTTCTGCAGCAGCTTGTAATTTTTTCTCTTCTGCAGCAGCTTGTAATTTTTTCTCTTCAGCAGCAGCTTCATCTTTTCTTTTCTCTTTTTCCATTTCCATCTGGAATCTTTTTTCATCAGTCTGTATCTGCAATTTCTTTTGTTCATCCTCTCTTTGTAATTTTTTTTCCTCAGCTGCTAATTTCTTTTCTTCAATCAATGCTTTTCTTTCTTCAGCAGCTAATGCTTTGTCATATTGAGCAACTGCCCATTCTTCTAATTGCTGACCAGTCTTATCAAGAGCTTTGCCTTGTGTGATAAAATAATCTAATGTAGACATCTTGTCTAATAAGATCAGTAATTTGCAAAAGTAAATAAATTCACTTTCTTAGTCTTAATCAAAGACCTTGTATGATAACTTTGTAACCTGTGGAAAATAGTACTTAACTATCCCAATCACTGTGGGAAACAAGCCTTACAAAGGTCTTGTATAAATCCTTATATAATAACAGCTATAAGTTGCTGGTTCACTCTATAATATAAGTGCAGTGCACCAGAAATAGTGTTTTATATCATTAACTGTGTACCTTTAGTAATAGCAATTAACTATCAGTTGATTCTTGTACATCAATTTATATGATCAACTATATTTTAAATAGTGTATGTCGATCAGGCACAAAACAAAACAGTTATACAGAAGAACATGAAAACATTTGCGGAAATGAAATAAATCAAATGGGAAAAACAATAAAAGATAAACCGCAAGAGGATAACAAATACAAATAACGCCACAGTATATAAATATAAATTGAGAATAGAACTGAAAGATAGAATAGGGTAGACCAACAAATTACAAACAAATCAAAACAAAACTAAAGTATGTGAAGAAAATTCCGAAAACAACACTGACCATCTCGTCACAACTAACCAAAAAAAAATAGCAACAGCAGTCGCTTTGCAAATTCCAGTATCGGAAATTTGCTCACCCTATAGACAACGCTCACAATAGACGACCTCTATCACGTGGTATGATCTAAGGGAGACTCCGCCCAACCGAAACAACAACCCGCTGGATACAAACAAATATCACATATAAATATTTAAACATAAATACATAAATGCATAAATAGTATGGCAATATGATGTAAATAGAGTGTTGCAGAAAGAATGTGTTGGAAAGAAGGCTCAGTTACACTGCCTAATAGTACAGTACTGTGGTACTTTATTAAACAAATACTTCTGGTCTAATTATTTTAAATTCAACACAGAAATAGAAGCTCCATCGTTGATGTGAATGATAACAATCGATGTAGGACTTCTCAGTTCAATAACACTTCCTTTCGCAAACACTGTCAAATATTCTCCAGTCCTGATGTGTAATGTTCTATGTTTCAACCAAGCTTGCTGTGTAACACTGTCAGTTGTATGGCAAATGTCCAACGAACCAAATGTCAACAAACGCTGACCTAGTTACTGCATACTCTCGACAGGACAGGTCACGCTGACATCACTGTAGAGTTGTACTGTTGATGTATTTGTGTGTCGTAACAGACCCCAAGGAACGTCTGGTCTCAGTAGTTTACTTCTCAATATGGTCACTGTGCAGGTTGACCCAGGAAGCTGGCACACCAGTTGTTAAATCAGACTGGCCACCAGTTGTTAACTCACGTTTATTTGTTAAATGCCGTGAATGTCCACCAGTTGATAAATGTAGATGTTGGGACTGGTGTGGTAAAGTGTAACGATTGTCAACTCATTAAACCCAGCACAGTTTTGGTCATACAGGTCATCTTGTCCTGGAACGTGATGAGGCTCTGACAAGAATGTGAGTGTAGACAATGAGTGTGTATATGAATGTCAGAACGCGAATGGTAGAATGATTCGATAGAGTTGTCAGGTTGGTAGTACATCACTCATACTCACACTGTTCGAATTCAAGAAGTACTGGAACTACGGTGGTCTTTTATAACATTTAATGAGACGCACACTTGGACAGTACGTGTATGGTTACAGGAACAAATGTCGACATAGACAGCATAATGTTGGTCACAGGAATATCATCTTAAGTTAGCATTCATGCTTGGCAAATATCATCATGGAGCATTCGTAAATAAGCATTCAGAGTTCCATAATGTAAATCATCTGGCTTTACTGACTGGGCACGTCAGTCCATAACCAATATATAGGAAGGCTCCTAGACTTAACCTCGTCTAGCGAATATCCCTTCACGTAAAGTTCAATATATATATTTTTCATAAAGATATAGGAATCCCAGACATGGGTTCTCACATGTAGCAGTGATCTCTTGGTTCATCGAGCGATAGTACAGGCATCCCTTTTTCTCACTCTAAATACAAAGTATATGGATTTCAACATGGCTGTTCTTCTCTCGTGAGCTTCACTCACTATTGGATACAGACCAAAATTGGTCATTCGTTAAATGTCCTCATTTCTTCATAGCTTCTATCATAGAGGTAATTGAATAATATCATATAATCTAGTGCTGATACATAGGAATGTCATCTTCCTTTGAATAAATATTCTTTTCAAAAGTACCACTGTGCATCTGCTTATCGACAACGATGGCGAAGCCCAAGTTCATAATAAATTGTGGTTTTACCTTTCTATGCGAAATATAACTTTGCCATTCCTTGGCAAAAGAGAATAAACACTGGGGTAAAGTACATACAACATGTCTAAATGACTATCACTTTTCCCCATCTACTTATAGATCACTTTTTCGGCGATAAGCCGGCTACAACAAAATTCGACATCCCGACAGGATGACAGCCATGAATCACACCCCCTGCTAGCGATACTTCCGCTGCATAGCCTTTGACCTTTTCTAGCGACCACCAACATAGTTCGACTTAGAAAGGTAAAGATATACATCTATAAGACAGACTCGTCCTACTCATACAAACACTACGTATAAATTCAGGCCATAGATATACTGAAGCAAGAACAATCTATTCCTACCCAGGCAAAGAATAAATCGCAGTAGGCCTAGATTCGTCCGCGGAGTCCGATCGAAGATGACGGAACTCCTTTCAAGGGAAGTAACTCAAAAATGACTTCTCCTTAAGCACTTAAAAAGGAAATACTTTGTTTACAAAATATTTGCGAACATAATAAGTATATAAATGTATTATATTGCAAGATAGTAAAGATTGCACTTTACAGTTACACATTCTAGGGATAAGCGAGAGCAGATGGACAGGGGCAGGAAAAGTTAAAACAGCAACAGGAGAAACAGTATTTTACTCTGGAAGAGAGGATGGACAGCCAAATGAAGGCGTAGCCATTATTCTACAGAAAGGAATAGAAAGGACATTAGTGGAATGGAAACCCATCAACAACAGACTGATAAGATTAAGATTGAGAGGAAGATTCACCAACACTACAATAATACAATGCTACGCACCAACGAATGATAGCCATGAGGAGGTCAAGGATGAATTCTATCAACAACTGCAGAAAGAAATGGAAGACACACCTAGATATGATCTTGTTATAGTAATGGGAGACCTCAATGCGAAAGTTGATACACACAATACATATAATGCAAGAACAATGGGGAAATGCGGCAGCGGAACAGCAAACGAAAATGGGGATAAACTAATATGTTTCTGTAGCATTAACAACCTGGTCATTGGAGGAACACTTTTCCCACATAAAGAAATTCACAAATTAACATGGGAATCACCAAACTGTCGGGACAGAAACCAGATAGACCACATCATGGTTAACGGTAGATGGAGACATGCATTACAAGATGTGAAGGTAAGAAGAGGTGCAGATGTGGGAAGTGATCACCATTTAGTAGTAGCAAAACTGAAAGTGAAACTAAGAAGGGCTGGACCAACTGTAACTACACAGAAAAGGTTTGACATCAGCAAATTGAAGGACTCCCTTACCAGAAAAGCTTTTGCGGCCGACATAAAGAAACGATATCAATTTGCCAAAAGTCAGGAAAAGACATTGACTGATGATATAGACAAGAATTTCAACACCATTTCAACAATATACAAGGAAAGCAGCAAATCATGCTTGGGATGCCAGGAAAGGAAGAAGCAAGACTGGATAACACTAGAAACATTAAACACCATAACGATGAGAAAGGAAATGAAAAGAAAGAAAACAGAAGCGAAGTCCCCCAGGTTAAAGCAACTATATAGCGAACAGTACAGTCAGCTGGACAAGGAAGTTAAACGCCAAACCCGAGCCAACAAAAGGAATTTCCTAGACGATCTTGCAAGACAGGCTGAGGAGGCAGCACTGAGAAATGAACAAAGCACAGTATACAAAATAACTAAATTCATCAGCGGAAAACGAGGTGCAAACAATATTACATTAGTAAGAGATAAGCAAGGTAATCTCATCACGACAGCAGAGGGACAGGAAACAAGATGGGCACAGCACTTCAGAGAAACTCTGAACAAGGAACCACCAGAGACACAATTGAATGTTCCTGAAGCTGAAAACGATCTAGATGTAAACACAGACATTCCACGAAAAGAAGAAATCATCACAGCAATCAAAGGGTTAAAGAATGGCAAAGCACCGGGCCATGATAACTTAAATGCAGAGCTATTTAAGGCAGACCCTGAGCTAGCAGCAGAACTATTAGAACCACTATTTGCACAAGTCTGGAAAACGGAGACAACACCATCAGAGTGGAACAAAGGAATAGTTGTCAAATTGCCCAAGAAGGGAGATCTTGCAGACTGCAATAATTGGAGAGGAATAACTCTTCTCTCAGTTCCCAGCAAAATACTAGGCAGGATAATTATACAGAGGATTTCAAAGGCAGTAGACCACAAATTGAGGAAAGAACAAGCAGGATTTAGAAAGAACAGAAGATGTGTAGATCATATATTCACTCTCAGGAACATTATAGAGCAGTGCTCAGAATGGCAAAAACAGCTTTACATTAATTTCTTTGATTTTGAAAAGGCTTTTGACAGCATACATAGGGACAGTTTATGGAAAATACTGAGGGCTTATGGAATTCCAAGCTGCATAGTGTCAATCATAAAAAGCCTCTATGCCAACTTTACGTGTAGTGTTGGGCAGAGCAACCTAACCTTTGAGGTGAAGACAGGAGTACGACAGGGATGCCCCTTATCAACCACTCTATTTTTAACAGTCATAGACTGGGGAATGCGCCAGACAACAGAGGGCAGTCCAAGAGGAATAAGATGGACAACATTTTCTACATTGGAAGATCTGGAATATGCAGATGACATTGCACTGCTAGCACATTCACATCAACACATCCATGAAAAAAACGGATAGACTTAATAAGTTTAGCCAGCACGTGGGCTTGAACATCAATTTAAAGAAGTCTGAGGTCATGACGCTCAATGTGAGCAACCCTGAGCCCATATCAGTAAGGAATCAGCAATTGGTACAGACAGATACCTTCACATACCTAGGAAGCATAGTAACACCAGACGGCGGGGCAGGCAAAGACATCAACATCAGAATGAATAAGGCAAGAACAGCCTTCTTTAGCCTAAACAACATCTGGAAGTCCTCCCAATACAGCACAAGCACAAAATTAAGATTATATCAGAGCTGTGTGCTTTCTGTGCTTCTCTATGGTGCGGAATGCTGGGGAGTTACAGAGAAGGAAATGTCGAAATTGTCCTCTTTTCACACAACATGCCTAAGAAAATTTTCACCGAATCTTTTGGCCGAATACCATCACTAACCAAGATCTGCTTACTCGTAGCAAGCAAGAGGACAAGCACACCATCATAGCTGGCAGACGCTGGAGCTGGGTTGGCCATGTCCTCAGAAGAGACACCGATGCCATCACAAGAACAGCTATGCTTTGGACCCCTATTGTTGTTGTTGTTGTTGTTGATGGATCCAGTGGCCATGGGAACAAGGCCCTTTGGCACTGTAATGCTGGGGTGTCTGTGGACTTTCCTACCAACCCGGTCAGAAGCTAATCAGCATCATAGCTCCTTCCCATCCACAGAGAGAGAGGCCGACCAAAAACAACCTGGCGGAGGACTATGGAGTCTGAGATGCAAAGAATGAACCAGAGTTGGGGCACTGTACGAAGGATGGCCACCGACCGAGCAAAGTGGAATCGATTTGTTGCTGCCCTAGAAGACGCCACTAGGCGTGATGGCCACTGACTGCTTTGACGGTCGGCGGCTAAGGATCAAAGACAAATCTCCGAGAAGGCAAAGTCCATTGCAGGCTTAGGGTTACCTACAACGCCGTGAATCGCTTGAAAAAATAACAACATATATACAACCAATTCACTACAACCATAATTCAACAACATTACCTACACAAATATTCACATACACCCCGTTTTCCCATACCATAATAAAACTCAAAACCAAATACAAGCCCTCATGCTCTACCCTATTTCTGCCCTAGGGTCAGACTTAACAGCTCACCCCTTCCCCTCTCTTTCATAGACAACAGCTTGTCTCTTACGCTTAACACAGACGCGGGCTGACCTGATTGCTTCTGAGGCCAGCTCGTGACCTAGGCAGATACGCGTCCCAACACCGCTTCACTGTCTCCCAATATTATAACTTTACTAAATAATTTCCCAGCACTATTCTTATATTAAAGGCAGCCCATGGAAGATTATAAAAATAGCACAAATATTTACACACAAATGCATACCCCATATCTCATAACACTAAACACCCTTCACTCACCGTATCCTTCTGAACTGAATTATATACACATGGCCTAGACATCGTATAATTTACCAACTCAACGTTACAATAACCTGGCTATAGCATTTAGAGGTCAGGTAATTGAGGGCAATACTACTGACTGATAATAATAAAAGTCCCCTTAGAAGGCTTACTCTGTCTTGCTAAAAACCTTAAGTCCAAATTCCTTAATTTCCACATCAACTATCTAATTCTAAGTACATACCGAGACTCCAGAATATCTCTTCAGGCAAACTGAATTTATGTCTGACACTATTCACGGCAATAAAATTCCAGGACTGAGAGACGACTATGTTGTTGTTGTTTTGAAAAGGTGATGGGTGGAGATCGGGCACTTAACAACTGACCATTATTGCCTCTTCTCGTTCCATCTTGGTCTACCCTGTTCAACCTGAAAAATTGTTATAATTGGGATATTTAGTGTCATTTTATTTACTAATTTTGTATTAAGTTTAAATAACTATTGTCTTTTGCAGTTGATGGTTTTAATTTATATTAGTATTCGTCATTTTATTTTCAGTTTTGTATTGTATATAGATAACTATTGTCCTTTGCACTTGGTTTTAATTTGTATTAGTGTTTGTTTTGTTTTTTTTTCAAACCTCGTTGCCTTTCCTTGTCCTATGAGTAGTTAGTGGGTTTGCTAATTTTACTGGTTTTATTTTTTAAAATGATTTGTTAGTTTTTGTGTGCTTAATTTCTATTTGGTTGAAAGTCTTTTCTGAAGTATCATTTTTGTTATTGTTGTTTGATATTGCCATTGTTACTAGCCTTATATGTTTTCCATTGTTTCATGTATATATCGTTTAAGTATTGACTGGGCTTCCCCTGGAGCATCTATACTTAACACCTTATCCCCTGTCATATCTATATTGTTATTTCTAAAGTATGTTTTTAATTCTAGCCTCTGTTGATCATATTTTCTACAGTGGATCAGATAGTGGTCTATGTCATTTTTTTCCTGACATTCTTGGCAGTGTGGTTCCTCTATCATGAAGTATGCTGCACCGAGACGGAGACGCCACAACTTTTGTTCGAGGGTACCTTTAGTTCTTCTCTGTCCTGGCACGTCCTTGTTAGTTCTTTCAGCAGCTTGAACGCGTCTGCCTTTTCTACTGTTCTTCCATGTTGTCTTCCATTCCTCGTTTATAGTTTGCTTCACGTGGCTCTTGATCTATGACCTTCCCAGTCCAGCTCTTATATTGTTTTTACTTATCCTTCCATACTTGGCGTTCTGGTCTGCCAACTCGTTACCAGCTATACCTATGTGTGCTGGAACCCACACTAGCCTCACACTACATCCTCTGTTCCCTAGTGATGTATTAATTGCAAGAATTTCTTACTTTATGTCTGGCCGGCTGCGTTTACCTGGGTGTTCTAGTGCTTGTAGTGATGATAGTGAGTCTGTAAATATCGTAACAGCTTCTGGTGGGTTATCTTCGATTATTTCTAAACTTTTTAGCATTGCTACTATCTCTGCGGTAAAAATCGAAGCCCCTTCAGTACACTGTAGCTCTTCTTTATTCCCACTGTGGTATTACTAATCCTGCGCCTAGTTTCCCACTATCACCCTCGGATCCATCAGTGTAGACGGTCAGACTTTGTTTTGTAAGTTAATTTATGAACTTTCTACTTATCGTTTTGGCTTCCTTATCTTCTATGTTTTGTTTGATCTTTTCAATAAGTGAGTAGTCTATGATTGGTGTTTTTAGTTCCCAGGGTGGTATTGTGCTTCTATATTTATTACTATTTTTAATTGTGTTCCAGCTATTTGTGTTATTTTGACTTTTTGGGGGGTTTCCTTTCGGTTGGAGTGTTCTTCATTTTCTCCTCTGTTTCCATGACTTCTTTTTGTTGTGTTTTCCTGAGTGTCATCTTTCCTTGGTCCTATCTTTTTGTTCGCTGTCCGGTTTCCTGAGCTTTCCCCTTTATTGATTCTGCTTTTTGTTGTTTTTCCTTCCGCGCCTCCTTCCTGATTTTCCATTATTGTTTCAATCGTGTCCATCGTTTCTGTTTTTCTGCTTTCATGGTTCGTGGTCCTGTTTCTTACTGTCAGGTTTGAAGTTTTGTCTTTTTCTGGAGTTTTGGCCATCGCTTTTCCTTCCCCGGACTGTTTTCTGGTGAATACTGCCATTGGTTATTTTCCCTGTCTTTTAGTATGCTACTATTTGTTGTCTTTGAATTATATTTTGATGATTGAATATTTATAGTAACAACTCTCTGATGCAACTAATGAACACATGCGTGGGAAGACCGACGCGATTCATAATAGATCTAGAATTATCTCCAACGAGATGCAACTACCCCTAATTCGACGTAATGACCAAGCTATTACCTAAATCAAAATCGAAAACAAATATTATTATTATCACTGCTACATGTGCAAGAGTTTCCGCAATAAGTACTAGTCTTGGAGATAACCCACACGGTGGAACAGACATCAGCATTTGGAAAGCCGGGGCACACCTGTGTATAATAATACAGTGGAGGAAATTTGAAACTTATGAATTGTGTAGACATAGCAGTGTGGTAATACTTAATATCTCCCACCATTTTTTCACTATTTGCCTAGTTTCACTATCATATTTAATTAACTAAATTGTACATTTCATCTGTGTATGAATTGTCTGTCACCATCATCCTTTTTACTTTCTACTAACACGAAACGTGTATATATTTAACTAACAAACTGTAGAGTCACTTTGATCATTGTTTGATTATTTAATGTATCACTGCTGTCTGGGTTAAGTATTTACTTATAGGCAAAAAGCGTTCATTTAGAAGGTTTGGAGCTATTTCTGTTTCGAGATTTCATGGACAGAAGTAATGTCGTTGGGATAAAGAAAACTTTCCATGATTTAAAAAAAATCACTATCTAGTGGAGGGCATTCGCCTACTCTTCTTATCTTCATCTCGAATAGGTCTTTTTCTTTCTTAACGAGCCTATTTCTGGAGACCTTCTTGTCAATATTCTGTAGGTCATTTCCCCTTATACTGTAGTTGTGCAAGTGGTGACCCGCCCAGTTCAGACAGTTCATGTTCTGGAACCCCCAAGGCAAGAGAAGTAGCGGTAGCCTGAAGAACATTCTGAAAGGAAAACTGGAGATAGAAATGAGAAGGATGAAGAATACATAGCTGATACTAAACAACAGGAAGACTTGGTTTGTGTTTGATGAATGCCTATGCTCCTTGGGGCACTAAAAGGATATGAATAGTGAAGCCAGGTTTTGGGCTGTGTACTTAGGTGTGTGTTGCTGTGACACCAATGTAATGTGGATGATGCCCTGCGTCGGTAGTCGTCTAGCTGTGATTTTCTTCTCTCTTTCCCTTTAGCGTTTGCTCACATAAAGCAGCTACTGGGTTTTGTCTTTGTGGAGTGTTTTTTCTGTTCCTCTTAGGTTTGCTCACGCACAATGCTAAGTTATGTCTCTGACTGCACACACAGAGTTTAACCACACAGGCAAATAGAAGTCAGAACCAATGTTGCCACCCTGAATTTTGAAAAAAAACCTAGATGGTACCTTAAATAAAACACATAGATATGTTTAGATTTTGAATTTTGGGCTACTATTGGGTGACTTAGGATGGGGCACTGTACGAAGGATGGCCACCGACCGAGCAAAGTGGAATCAATTTGTTGTTGCCCTACAAGACGCCACTAGGCGTGATGGCCACTGACTGCTTTGACGGTCGGCGGCTAAGGATCAAAGAAGAAGAAGAAGAAGAAGATTGGGTGACTTGAAGTACTTTAGGCGGTTTTTTGGGCTACTTTGTGCGAAACACCGAAATTTGATCTAGGTGGCGTTCTTCAACTAATGAAGGAAAATGACACCCAGACGGGACAAAAAAAAAAACTTAGATCTAGGTGAATCCACCTAGGGGTGGCAACGCTGGTCAGAACTTTGTAGTACAACGCAGTACTGTGGAAACATAAATGGTGCATTAGTCAGAGGTTTTGCGATCAGTCGCCCGCTGGTCCAAGTTTTACCAATCAAAAGCTGCCTACAACATGGGTCAGTCTTTACATAAGCTTAATCATTCTCCCAGTTAGTCTTTCCCGGTAAATTCCACAGGGGCGGTCAGCAATCACACATAAAGACGAGAAAGTAAACAATCTATTCATACAGTTTAACACAGAGTGCCCCCACCGACGAAAGTCACTGACTGGTGCAAGGCGTGGAAAAGTAGAAGTGCCAGACCACTTTTTTACACACTGAAAGAATAACTTCATTCGTTACCGGAAAACGGAATTCCGCGTGAACTATGTGTGCAGCGATTTAAAAAAAATCATATACACCTCATGAAACAAAGTCATACGCACACACATTCACACACAGGCATATATATATATATATATATATATATATATATATATATATATATATATATATATATATATATATATATATATATATATATATATATATATATATATATATATATATATATCTTTCTTCTTGTCGTTATATTATTGTTTCACTCATTATCTATAAACTATGTACTTGGGAAAACAAATTCATACATAAAAAAAAGTCGTGGATAAAGCCGGCAACTTAAAACTATGCTGAGAATCATTCTTGATGCGAGAGCATTACCAGGTAGGTATTCATATCCTACAGTATTGATTTGTGTTATTGTTCCTTTCTTTCCCTCTCCTGGGCAATTTCATGGGCTTATGACTATGGTGTCACGGATTGCCTCCCCTTAGCTCTGCAGTAGTAGTTCACCAGTGGCCAAAACGCAAGAGATTACTCTTGGCAGAGTTGTAGATAGAAGGGTAAAGACGCTTCTATCTCAAGGGAGTGTTAACAAGATATTTCCGAAGTCAAGAACAATGTTGCATTGGCAGGGCAGTTGTTACCTTTTATATCTGATCCGCCGCCTTTTGTAAAGAATTAAGCAATGGTTTTAGCCCGTTCAAGCCCCCAGCTGGTGTAAATCCACCGAAATTCCATTTTATAAGAATTAGCTCTATATATGTAAATATATGTATAGATGTCTATAAGAGTCTTGCTCATACGTTTGCTTTCATACGTATAATAACCGAATCAACTATGATTGTTATGTTTTAAAATAGCATGCAACAAATTTAATAATCAATTAGTTTTAACAGGTTAAAATAGAGATGAAATGAAGGTGAATTTTAGATGATAATTAAAGTCGTCTTTATTAAGACTTCGTCTGAGGATTGATATTTTAAAATTCTGTCCTTTTGCTGGTTCCTAGAACTTAACTGATCTAGGTGAATCATGCAGCCGTGGTTTCGTCAGTTCTTCTATGATGATGACACTTCACAGTCTGATAGCTTTGTTCTACGAACAGTGTGATAGCTTCGTTCCACGAACTTTTAGACAAAATAGAAAGAACAAATGCCTCTGTTAAGTACATTTGTGGGCTGCAAATTAACAGACGAATTGTCTCGCTGCCCACCCACCAATGTTAGTCTCTCTGAATAATTACATTCTTTTTGAGTATACACATCGGAGCTCAGCGAAGGTGATTAGAAATCACGAATATTCTTCTTGGTATTCAACTGGGAAAATATGTGCTTGGACAGCGCGAAAGCAATGATATGCCTGAATTACAATTAACATGATACATATATCTCACAAAATGAAGTGATACACTTGATGCACATGTGATGTAATCATCACTCATCACTGCTCCAGTCGGAGTCTGCAGTTGCTTTCGCGTTTATGCGCGAATTAGCATAACACAAACACCAGTGCTTGCTGTAGTGGTTTATGAATTTACTGTTTTCATATGTTGAGGTTGCCAGCCTCATATATAACCACTTAAGCAAGGAAAACATTGTCAAATTCACATTTGTAAAATAAATGTTTACACTTACCTCAAAGTAACTTTTGGGAACACAATCTACTGGCACAGTTTAGAATGGACACTAGCAACTTAGATTGCTCTTATGACGGGTGATCTGACTCCTTAGGTCCCCAGTCTTTGTATTTAAAAAAAGCAAGTTTACTTTTTTAACTTTTCAAAGTTGCCCAAATACTTCTATCTGTCCTGGTCCTTTAAGTTTCCAGTCTTTGTATTTAAAAATGTGGGTTTACTTTTTTAAGTTTTAAAGTTACCCAAATACTCTGATCTGTCACTTATAAGTTTGGAATTCTTAGTCCGGTCCTTCTCTTTCTAGCTCTGGTGAACTGCTAGCTTGACGTGGCGATGCAGTCTGTTCTGTGACTCCGATTTCGCTAGATTATATTTCCAATTCTCAGTTCAAAATCTCAGATTGTACTTCCGGCGAATTTGTCAATGAGAACCATTGTGTATTCCGGCTCTCACTTTACACCAATCCAATCTCTTTTCCTACCTGGTGGATTCCTTAACAAGGACTACCTTTTAATGCTATCAACATGTTTCCCCAGCATGAATTCCATTGTAAAAATTATGGAAATAGAGGCAGATGACGTTTAAACAAATACACGTGCAGTCAAATAGCACGACATGAGAGCGTAAGAATGGTAGAACTGGAATAGAATATCGAGGCTTGGGTTTGTGAAGAGATACGATCACTTATTTTGTGATGTTGTTGGTGGTGATGATGACGATGATGGTGATATTGATGACAACAGTGATAAAAATAATCATTATCATGAGGTAAATGATAGGACACACATTAAATAAACCTGTTGGTAGCATTACTTGCTGCGATGCCACTCCTAAGTGAATTCACCTAGATCTATGCTCTTTTTTTCGGTCCCGTCTAGATGTTATTTTCCTTCATTAGTTGAAGCATGCCACCTATATCAACTTCGCTTGTTCGCCCAAAGTAGCCCACAAGTAGCCTAATCTAGGTGTATCTAGGTGTATTTTAATGTACATTCTAGGTTATTATTTTTTTTCTCCAAAATTTAGAACTGCAACACTGATAACCACTTCCTTGGTCTGAAATACCCGCATTGCAGAGGCAGAGACAGACCGAAGTACACACACACAGAAGACAGCTGGCGACAGAAATGAAAGGATAGATGAAGACATGGGAATATCATGTGCTGGTGGCGCTGGACAGGAGGACTTGGGGTAACGTCGTTGAAGGCATATGCTCCTTGGGGAGATAATGACAATGAATAAATCACGGTTAACATGCGCACGCACACATTATTATGGCGAGGTGCAGGAAAAGCTAACTGTAAATGATTCACATTCACTTGTTTTGAAAAGTCATAGACGGTTACAGATATAAATGAAAATGTCTTCCATTGATCTTCGACGCCCAGGTCTAATAATAAAAACAGCGTCAGTGTTGAGTACATCATTGTTGAACAGCAGTTCTCAAAGTGTGGTCCGCGGATCCCTGTGGTTCCCTTAGACCCTTTAAGGGGTTCCGTAAATTCACAACTATTCTCATAATAATCTAAGACTTTTTTTTCCCTTTTCACTCTCATTCTCTCACGGTACGACCAACGTACACATAAGCTCTTTGAAGTCCTCAAGAGTTCAAAGGGGTACTGAAACTAAAATGTTTGAGAAGCGCTGCTGTAGAAGACGAAGTTGATTACTTGTTCTCGTAAAGTCTCTAGAGAACTCCACAACTCCACGTACATCCCACTGCCTGAAGGATAAGCCGTAACGGAAAGATCCAAAGATTGTATTTCCGACCCGACCCACTGGTGTGAAATTAGGATTGTTTAGAGGGAAACGCCCCCGGACGAGTTCATGTTGTTTAATAGAGTAGTAGGATATACTGGCAGATTTCTCCAACGAGGATATCTAAAAACTGATCTCACATGTTTTACTTCTGGTTTCTTTTTACCGCTGCGTTTTAGTCTGGAAGTGTGAAAAAAAAATTATTTATTCATTATCAGGGCTCAAGATCCATTAAATAAAACAGAGAGCCAGGAAGGTACACAACAGTCTACTTAATGGAGCTTAATTTATTGTTATATTTAAAGGTTTAATGCGTGCATTATTTCAACATCCCCATACACCCACGGGCTAACACATATAGCCCTACGTACATTTACTTGTGTAACAGGTGCTTCACTCACTGTTTGTCAGTGAGAAGCAGGATCTGCACTTTGACTGCGCATTGATTCAAGCATTTGTTTTTATTTAATGAGATATTTACATCCGTTATTTCTAAGTTCAAATAAAGGTCAAGGTAGTCCCACAGCAAACACTGACGTTGGGGAGTGAAGTGTTAGAGACTTCACTATACAAGGTCCAGCATCAGTAGGTGGAGTGACTATTTCCCTTCCTTGCTGCTGCTTTCCTTCCCTAATTGAAGAGAAAAGTCAGGTACCCATTTACAGCCTAGACTGGAGCGTTTCGATTCCGCGAATCGAACCTGGCGTCTTTGTCGCGAGATACCTTGTACCAGCGCTGTAAACACTGTCAATCGGACGCTCTCAAATAAATAGTTTGGAAACATTACGTTCCTGAATGAAGTTTTTAAGACTGAAATTGCTGCAGGATGGGGTAGCTGACCCCAAACCCAGTTCTTCGTAGTCACTTCTCGCAGAGTGCCCGGTAGCTGACCCCAGACCCAATTCTTCGTAGTCACTTCTCGCAGCGTGCCCGGTAGCTGACCCCAGACTCAGCCAGTTCTTCGTAATCACATCTCGCAGAGTGCCCGGTAGCTGACCCCAGACCCAGTTCATCGTAATCACTTCTCGCAGAGTGCCCGGTAGTTGACCCCAGACCCAGTTCATCGTAGTCACTTCTCGCAGAGTGCCCGGTAGCTGACCCCAGACCCAATTCATCGTAGTCACTTCGAGCAGCGTGCCCGGTAGCTGACCCCAGACCCAGTTCATCGTAGTCACTTCTCGCAGAGTGCCCGGTAGCTGACCCCAGACCCAGTTCATCGTAGTCACTTCGAGCAGCGTGCCCGGTAGCTGACCCCAGACCCAGCCAGTTCTTCGTAATCACATCTCGCAGAGTGCTCGGTAGCTGACCCCAGACCCAGTTCATCGTAGTCACTTCTCGCAGAGTGCCCGGTAGCTGACCCCAGACCCAGTTCATCGTAGTCACTTCTCGCAGAGTGCCCGGTAGTTGAGAGTACTAGTATTCTTTGTCTCTTCGGACTCCGGTAATACACCGGATCAAACCAGTTGCCGTCTTCACACGGAAGGTCGGCTGCAACGGGTATGTTTATTTTTATTTTTATTTATTTTATTTTTAATTCATTATTATTATTATTATTATTATTCTTTTTTAATGTTAAAAACGTACTTTAATTATGATGAAAGGATATAGTATATATGATGAGAGAGAGAGGAAGGGCAGAATGTCAGACGGGCCTGCGTGCCCAATTCTTAACCCTTTGAAAATAAAGTTCGTTCGTTCGTTCTCTGGAATTATAATAAACTAAATAGCTCTATACCGTTTAGGATAAGAAATGAAGTGCGACGGGGATGCCTCTTGCTACCATTTTGTCTTCCTATTGGCTATAGAATTGGTTATGAAAACATCGACCTCAGCCAATAGAAATGGAATCCAGCTTGAGGATCTAGATTTTGCTAATGACCTGGCACTTCTGTCACATAACTGTAATCAGATGCAAGACAAAAATTTAAATATTTGTTGAGAGATAACAGCAAGTGTTTCTGAACATACGTAGGGAGAAAACCAAGATAATGAGAATAAATGCA
Organism: Oreohelix idahoensis; assembly: GCA_024509875.1. Taxonomy (NCBI): domain Eukaryota; kingdom Metazoa; phylum Mollusca; class Gastropoda; order Stylommatophora; family Oreohelicidae; genus Oreohelix; species Oreohelix idahoensis. The sequence goes on along the minus strand of JAMPIV010011701.1, from coordinate 267,916 downwards.
GGAAAAGATAACAAGATTGTATTGGAAGAAGCACAACTACAAGATTCAGAATCATACATACACCTTGGCAGCAATACAGAAACAATTGGAGGGACAAGCAATGATATTAAAATATGAATACAAAAGGTTAGAGGAACTTTCATTGAGATCGAAAGAAATCAGGTCCAACACAAAAATCATAATTTTCAATTCAAATGTCAAGTCAGTCCTATTGTATGGCTCTGAAACATGGAGAACAACAAAAACAAACAACTAAAAAGCTACAGACTTTCATAAATGGATGCCGACGTAGAATAAAAGGATTGAAATGGTATGACAAGCTCACTCATGTGGAACTGATGACAAGAACAACAGAAGTGCCGGTGGAACAGGAGATGAGAAGAAGACGCTGTAGATGTGGATAAGGCACGCAATGAGAAAACCTGTTGATAGCCTTACCAGACAGTACTTGTTCTGGAATCCTCAGGGTCATAGAAGTAGAGGAAGACCAAAGAAAAAATGGAAAAGAGAACTGGAGACAGACAAGAAAAAGAATGAAGAAGACATGTAAATACCTTGAGCTGATGGTACAGGACAGAAACACGTGACATAAGTTTGTTGAAGGTCTACATCATACATCCTACCTCCGATTCCTGGCCTCTCATCCGGCCTTACTGAAAATGCCAACAGGAATCTATCCTCAGTGTTGCCAAAGCTGGGTATTTTTTACTAGATCTGGGTTTTTGGGCTTCCGTCTGGGTACTTTTTTTTTCAAAATCTGCATTAATCTGGGTATATTTGACAATTGGCATTTACAGTGTGTGTATATTCTGTGCACTGAGCATTATACATTATATTTATATTATAATTAAATGTAAAAACATTATGTGCTATATATTTTTTATTCCACTTAAATTTAATTCTTGTTTTTAACCACACCAAAGACGTTGTTTTTTTACTCGTTTACATCAACTATCTATTTCCAGTTATTCTGTTAATGGCAGTCATCTACAATACCCAGTCACTTTTGCGATGTGTTTTAAAGTAAAAAATAAAAAAAAAACAATAAGCAGATAAACAGCATATTAGTAGTAGAGAATGTTAAACTTAGGTAGTATTCAGGTGGCGCGCAGGTGGCGCGTGACTTTTATATAGCAAAAATGCCAGGTGGCGCGTGACTTTTATATAAGCGCATTAAGGAGGCGCAAGATGGCGGACTTGAGATAACAAGGGGGGATAACTAGGTTGTTGTATTGCATGACTTTTTATATAAGGAAAATGTGGCAAGATGGCGGACTTGAGATAACAAGAAGAGGGGAGATAACAAGAAGACGATATATATTTAGACATATATATTTAGATAACAAGAAGACGATATTTATAGATAATAGGAAGACGATAACAAGAAGAGGATAATAGGAAGATATATATTTAGACATATATTTAGATATTTAGACATATATTTAGATAACAAGAAGACTTTTAGACGATAGGAAGACGATAATAGTTAGATAATAGGGAGACGATAGTTAGACGATATATATTTTACAACAGTTAGACGAACAGTTATACAAACAGTTATACGATATATACATATATATATATACATATTTTACAACAGTTAGACGATATATTTAGACAAACAATTAGACGAAAAATTAGACGAAATACAACATACGATATAGGTAACAAAAAAGCGTTTTAGTTAATATAGTTTTTATTTGTTTCAAATACTAAATGACAACTCTCAATCGCTTGGTAGGTTTCTTCTCCTTCGGTGGTAGATTAGGGACATCGGCCAGGTCTGTAGTGGTGGTCGTAGGAAACCAACTCGGTTCTGGTGACACTGGGCAATTAGAGTTCATGTATTCGTCAAACAGGTTAGTGAAGGTGGTAGGTTTCTTCGGGGGTAGATTGGGGACATCGGCCAGGTCTGTGGTAGGAAACAAACTCGGTTCTGTTGGTTGGTAACAGCTGGAGTTGATGTACTGGTCAAACGTGGTACCAGTCGTAGGATAGGTAGCCGTTGATTTCGAACGTGAAGTAAAGGTTGGCCTCGGTAAACACTTACAGACGCAGCCTTCAGACCACTAGCCAAAGGTTTAAGCATTTCATCACTTCTTTTGATGTAGACCCAGTTGGTGGGAGCAGTCATTTTCAACGAGGTGTAGATTATCACGGCGTTAATAAAGTGTCTTCCGTTTATATGCAGGCATACCAGTTCAATCTGGTTTTTTTAGGCGTGCCCTAGCTAGGATTTGATTCGTCGAACATCGATCGTGTGTTAGCCAGGACGTGATTCGTCGATGTGGTTGCGTGGGAACAATGACACATGGCCGTATTGGGGAGAAATCCGATAGCGAAAAATACACACACCTGTCTATTGATTTCGTCCCTTGTTTATGAAAGTGGGGTTGAGTTTCGCTAGCCAGGGTCTGACTAATCAAAAAATTAATCGATCGTTGGCGTGTTGTCTAACCGAAAAGGGTAGTAGGACCCGCTGCATAGTACCACCTCGTGTTTTGATCAAGATGAAATAAATGGCGTAGAGCCCGCAAACGTTGGTGACTACATCTTGTAAATGTCTGGGGTTGTAGTTAACAGGTCGAGTAGACACGAGCTAACACTTTAACGAGCCCAGTTCGTTTAACAAATATGTCTGACAGGAGGATGGTGCGTATCTCGTCTGTATTCATTGTCTAAGTGGTGTAGTCTGTCAAAACTTGGCGCGATTTTGGGATCTCCAAGATCGAGTCTTGCGTGGTGTGACCTCGGTGAATGTAGGTTTCTTCTTCTTCTTCGGTGGTGGATTGGGGACATCCGCCAGGTGGGTGGTAGGAAACCCACTTGGTTCTGGTGATATTGCACAGCTAGAATTTGTGTATTCGTCAAACGTGTTAGTGGATGTGGTAGGTTTCTTCGGTGGTAGATTAGGGACATCGGTCAGGTGGGTGTCAGTGCGTGGTGCCTGTAGTCGGGCAATTTCGGCGAGGATTTCGCTCCGTAAAGTTAACAAATCTTTAAGCACTTCATCTCAGCTCTTGATGTAGACCCAGTTGGTAGGAGCAGTCATTTTCAATAAGGTGTATCTGTCGTTATCACTGCGTTAATAAAGTGTCTCCAAAAGTCTGTTTATATGCAGGAATACCAGTTCAATCTGGGTTTTTTTTAGGCGTGCCCTAGCTAGGATTTGATTCATCGAACATGGTGTGACCAAACTCGTGTGTTAGCCAGGTTGTGATTCGTTGAAAAGGATAGTTGACGTGGTCGATGTGAAAAAATGACTCATGGGCGTATTGGGGTGAGGAAAAAACGACAACGACTATTCATAAAATGGTGGGTAATACCTTATAAAAATGAGATAGAGAAAGGAATAGGGTTCTTGTGTCGATGTCTTTTGGTGATGTTTTTACTCCTGTTGATCGTTTTCTCGAGCCGCGTGATGTTGTATATAGCGTATTAACACCCGCCGTAGGAACTCTACTGTTAGCTCGACAAGGTGGTCATGTGGGACCACAATGTAATTACATATCGATGTACACGGTGGTAGTTGTATCTTAATTATTGTATATCACGATTAATAACGATACTCATTTAGTGATATTTAAATTAACTGTGTTCCTGTCATGATCTGTCCGGTTTGCTGTTCCTTAGTGTGTGTGTGTGTGTGTGTGTGCCTGTGGTTGTTGTTTTGCTCCAAGCTTGTTCCACCCCGGGCGGTCATCTGGTTAGCATTATGTTGGACTTACTTGGTTGTGTTGTGGTACAAATAGGTTGTTGTATACGAGTTATCGTTACTCTTGTTTAATACTAGTCCTCTATATTTATTTTATACCTAGCATCGAAATGACTTACAATTAGTATTTATGCTCTATATATGTCTAAAGCTAAATTAACACATAACAAGTTATTAAGTTAGCTTTCTTGGTTTGATAGACTCGTTCGCTATTGATTATCTGTAATGTTTTAAAGAGTCTTGTTAAGGTATTATTTCTATAATATTGTGTATGTTCGTAAGCAATAACACGGGCTTTTTGTGTGTTTCATGAAAGTGTAGGTACACTACGCAAAAGTGGTCTCAGCAGAACATTGTACTCTTGTTACAAACAACAAGCTGATTTAGAAGTAACTTTATCATTTTTATTGGCAGGAGTTGTGTTATTATCGTTTACAAGAATATAACAATTGATTGTCCCAAACCCTTCAGACAACTATGTTACTACTTGACTTGAGAAAAAGGACTTTTTATAAACACTCTTTAGTGAATCCTCCTTTGCCTAAGCGCTATAGAATAAAGAGGAAAATATAAAATAAAAAACTAATTTGGTTTTGTGTTGTGTGTGTGTGTGTGTGTGTGTGTGTGTGTGTGTGTGTGTGTGTGTGTGTGATGAGAATATAAGACGTTGAGAGGTGAAGTGGGATCGTAGGCATCTACTCCCTAGAAAGAAACCAGATCGATGGCCCACAAAACAGCGCGTGTAAATTTCTGTTCACGTCACTAGGGCAAAACACAATCGAACAATAGTAGAAACATTCCTTCGTTCATGTGTTCGAATCCGCTACTTAAGGTTTTCACTTTTTTTAAATTGTTATTTTTTATTTTACAAGTGCGGGATGTGGTGATAGGTTTTTATATTGTCTCCCAATCGTACCAAACAGGAGGCGACCCTGGAAATATAGTACATTAAATAAATAGAAATATGTGTGTGAGGTGATAGAAATATCCCTGCCAGGTTATAGAAATATGCCCTCGAGACGACAGAAATATGCCCTCGAGTTGAAAGAAATATGTATGTGAGACGGTAGAAATACGCCCTCGATGAGATAGAAAATATGCCCTCGAGACGACAGAAATATGCCCTCGAGGTGATAGAAATACCCCTATGAATTGATAGAAATATCCCCTCGATATGATAGAAATGTGACCACCGGGCAAACAATATTACATTAGTAAGAGATAAGCAAAGAAATCTCATCACGACAGTAAAGGGACAGGAAACAAGATGGGCAGGGCATATCAGAAAAACTCTGAACAAGGAACCACCAGAGACACAGTTCAATGTTCCGCAAGCTGAAAACGATTAAGATGTTAATACAAACATTCCACGGAAGGAAGAAATCATCACGTCAATCAAGGGGTTAAAGAATGGAAAAACGCCTGGCCACGCTAACTTAAATGTAGAGCTAGTAAAGTATGAACGTGTGTGTGTGTATGACCAAGGGCGTTAAAAGAAAAAAAACTACGCGTGTTTTGAGTTTTATTAAACATGGATGAGAGAGAAAAGAGAGAGTCAGAGAGAGACAGAGAGAGAGAGAGAGAGAAAGAGAGAAAGCGAGAAAAGCGAGAGAGAGAGTGAGAAAGAAAGAACGAAAGAGAGAGATAGAGAGAGACAAACTGAGAAAGAGAGAGAGAGAAATAAAATAGTACACTGCGCGTGCTGTCAGAAAAGATATTGATTTAAAAACCACGCGCTCACGAGACAAGTGACGCCCTATCGTTTAAAGTTTGTGTTATAACAAGATCTTGTGTAGTTCAGTACTGTTAAAAATATGCTATGTTCTAAATATTCTCTTTAATTTTCTTTATTTCTTTATTATGTTAACACATAAAAAATAAACCTCGCAAAAATAAAATGAACAAAAACACTTGTCTAACAACAGGGGAGAAACACGGATAAGTGTTAGTCTTTTTTCCTAGTACATAATCGGTTAAGTCTTAACTTAGCTAAACCATACACACATGTCCGGATTTAACATATAACACACAGATAAAAATAACAAGTGACGATCTGCGTTAACAAACAAATATTAAAATACCAGCTAGACTAATTTGAAACAGCCTTTAGCAACACCGGCTAGTGCACAGACATATATTTTTGTTTAAATATTTAATACGACACACGAATAATAAAAATATAAACAAAACAACTAAAACTTTTTATAATTTTATTAAATAGAGATATTTTTACACCCTAACACACGAAAAAAAGAAGAGATTTTTAAAGATATTTATTGTTTCCTAACGAAAACAGCTATATAAAATTCTATATAACGTGTAAAATATTTAACATCCTAACACAGAACATGCTTAATTTTATAATGTTATTAAATAGAGATATTTTAACACAGAGTACCGAAAAAACAGATATTTTTAAAGTTATTTAGGGTACCGTAACAAAAATTAGTTGTCTTTTTGGTTTGTAACTAAGAAGTAAATTTAACAAAGAAAATAGAAATAAAACAGGCCACACAACGATCAAAAGTTGCTATATATATAAATATATATATATAGTCTATTGTAGAACATACCTACCACACGCTTACATGCTCTCTGTTTGAATGACATGGGTGTGAAGCCCGTTGTTCCCCACTGTCTGTGTCTCTACCATGAATTGATAATATGGTGCCATATAGGGTAGATAAATGGTTATATCAGACATGTGTAGCCCCGAGATCACCCTCAGATAGTGAATATCATAGAAGAACGACAAAACGCCGAATGCCAAGATGTGATAATTGCACGTTAACAAGTGCTCGTTGCATAACGTTAGGTTACACATGGTTATTATCTGTTCCAGCTCTACCTCTGTAACACGAACATTCGCCTCTAAACTGATAATCCCGAGATATATTTCCACCCATGATAACACTGTCATCGGGTTCACTGAGAATTGTATTGTATGTAATATGTGGCGCTCTAGACTGAGATATTCATTCGCGGTACGGGTGTTACAATACAGATCGACTAAATCACGCACCCACAACACTCCCCCTTCTTCAAACTTGCTAGCTATGAATAGACACGTCAAACCCACAAACTGAAAGTTTTCTATGTTTAATTGTTCCTTACTTCCATAATGTTCTAAAAGAGCGATGGTTAACTGAAATGTTTGTTTCTGACATTTATAAGCATCACAAACAGATGAAACCCATTCTAGTAAAATCAACCTCGCTCTGTTACTGATGTCTCCCGGTATAAAAACAAATTTAGGGTTCTCAGGAATTACTTCGAGCATCGCTTTTAAGTCAGCTAAGTTAAAATCTGTGTTACGATTCCCGACACTAAAAATTGCTGCCATTTTAGAAACTCGCGTTCTTCGTTGAGAAATATGTAAGAGCTGTTTGCTGGTGTGATTCAACTAACCGAATATACAAGGTATTTATATAGAAAGACACACAACAGGACCATGGTGATTCATATCAGGCACGTGTATGTCACAGCTGTTAAAGTGTTTAACATCATTGTTCTTTACAAGCTTGAAAACACAGCCTTGTTTTATGTTTACACGTAAAATAGTTGACTTCGAGGGGGGCTAATAATGTATACTCATCTGAACGGAGTTTTGTTGAACAAAAGCCGTCCGTTTGCTGAATGTCCAAACGGCATGTGTGAGCAGCTTTGCTATTTGCCCAATGTGGCCACATATGGCCATCTGCGTTATTTCTCTAATTATTTTATCACAATGTGAAAAATGCTCTCTCAGAACAGCTGCGCTGATTAAACATTGCTGATAATTAGCTTCTTCTTAAACACGCTCTATCGAGTCGTTATCGTTTGAACCAAATCATCGCAAACAGCTTGTGTGCTAGATATTGTCTAACATAATTCATTGTGAGACCCACTACCCCATAAGAGAATCGCTATTTAACTAATATATAAAAGTGTATGTTTTCCGAATAACATAAATATCTCTGGGGATTTCGTTCTACAATGTGGGAGCCTTTGGTGTACCAAAATGTGAGAATCACTGATACCAACATGTATTGAGAATCACTGTTCTACAATGTGGGAAGTGCAAAAAAAATGTAAGAACTCAACCAACCAATACGAGAACCCCTGATACCAACATGTATTGAGAATCACTGTTCAAGAATTTGAGAATCACTGTGTGGTCAAGAACATGACAATCCCTGGAATATGTTTAAAAGTGTACGTTTTCCGAATAACATAAATATCTCTGGTGATATTTTTTTTATACCAGGAGACATTTTTAAAGCCTTTCTCTGTCTCTCTTTTAATATATATGTTTTAGATAAGAAAAAATGCGTGTCTTTCGCTACCGAAAAGTCTAAAGAATATATTATTTATTTTTGTAAAACATTTGTTAAAATGTACTCGGAAAGAAAAATCATATGCCTTTCTTTCTCTCTCTCTTTTAATATATATGTTTTAGATATTTAGGCTTTAAAAATTTTTCTCACTTTATTTCAACATAATTGTTAGATATTTTTTGTAAACCGTTATTCGTAACAGTCTGTCTAATGCCTTTTCTTTCTCGTCAACACCTGGGCGCTAAACAAATAAAGTTCGTTAATGTGGAAGCTCCACAGGGTAATTCAAGTTATTCACATCTGTCTGTGAGTAAACAATTACTAGCGGTTTTCGCTGTGGATCAATAATCGTACGTGCCAAATCAGACACGAATTAACAGATGTATTGTTTGTCTAAGTATTTTATTACAATCCCGAAACAAGCTCTTTCAGAACACCTGGACAGTAATTAAACATTGTTGAGTTATTTCTTAATCATGTCCCGTTATCGTACGTGTCAATTTACAACAAACTGTACACGGGCGTAAACAAGTGGGTAAACATTAGGGTTGTTGAATCCTGGTATGTTACGCGTGAAATACGCGGGGACTTTTTTGTAATATAATGAGAGCAGTGTAAAAAAACTCATGCAAACGACAAACCTTCAACGCAGAAACAGCTCTGAAACAAACGTTTTTGAAGCCTTCTGAAAGAAAAGAACCACTTGTTTTGTCATATCAATTGAGTGTTACGTCGTATGTATTATTCATCTGTTAAATATATTTCTATCGTTTTCTGTATTTAAAAGATATATGTCTGTGATTTCCCTATTTAAAAAAATATATACCCGTTTGTTGTTCTATTTTCTTTGTTAAATTTACTTCTTAGTTACAAACCAAAAAGACAACTAATTTTTGTTACGGTACCCTAAATAACTTTTAAAATATCTGTTTTTTCGGTACTCTGTGTTAAAATATCTCTATTTAATAACATTATAAAATTAAGCATGTTCTGTGTTAGGATGTTAAATATTTTACACGTTATATAGAATATTATATAGCTGTTTTCGTTAGGATACAATAAATGTCTTTAAAAATCTGTTTTTTTTTTTTTCGTGTGTTAGGGTGTTAAAATATCTCTATTTAATAAAATTATAAAAAGTTTTAGTTGTTTTGTTTATATTTTTATTATTCGTGTGTCGTATTAAATATTTAAACAAAAATATATGTCTGTGCACTAGCCGGTGTTGCTAAAGGCTGTTTCAAATTAGTCTAGCTGGTATTTTAATATTTGTTTGTTAACGCAGATCGTCACTTGTTATTTTTATCTGAGTGTTATATGTTAAATCTGTCTCTCTCTGACTCTCTCTTTTCTCTCTCATCCATGTTTAATAAAACTCAAAACACGCGTAGTTTTTTTTCTTTTAACGCCCTTGGTCATACACACACACACGTTCATACTTTACTAGCCCTACATTTAAGTTAGCGTGGCCAGGCGTTTTTCCATTCTTTAACCCCTTGATTGACGTGATGATTTCTTCCTTCCGTGGAATGTTTGTATTAACATCTTGATCGTTTTCAGCTTGCGGAACATTGAACTGTGTCTCTGGTGGTTCCTTGTTCAGAGTTTTTCTGATATGCACTGCCCATCTTGTTTCCTGTCCCTTTACTGTCGTGATGAGATTTCTTTGCTTATCTCTTACTAATGTAATATTGTTTGCCCGGTGGTCACATTTCTATCATATCGAGGGGATATTTCTATCAATTCATAGGGGTATTTCTATCACCTCGAGGGCATATTTCTGTCGTCTCGAGGGCATATTTTCTATCTCATCGAGGGCGTATTTCTACCGTCTCACATACATATTTCTTTCAACTCGAGGGCATATTTCTGTCGTCTCGAGGGCATATTTCTATAACCTGGCAGGGATATTTCTATCACCTCACACACATATTTCTATTTATTTAATGTACTATATTTCCAGGGTCGCCTCCTGTTTGGTACGATTGGGAGACAATATAAAAACCTATCACCACATCCCGCACTTGTAAAATAAAAAATAACAATTTAAAAAAAGTGAAAATCTTAAGTAGCGGATTCGAACACATGAACGAAGGAATGTTTCTACTATTGTTCGATTGTGTTTTGCCCTAGTGACGTGAACAGAAATTTACACGCGCTGTTTTGTGGGGCCATCGATCTGGTTTCTTTCTAGGGAGTAGATGCCTACGATCCCACTTCACCTCTCAACGTCTTATATTCTCATCACACACACACACACACACACACACACACACACACAACACAACACAAAACCAAATTAGTTTTTTATTTTATATTTTCCTCTTTATTCTATAGCGCTTAGGCAAAGGAGGATTCACTAAAGAGTGTTTATAAAAAGTCCTTTTTCTCAAGTCAAGTAGTAACATAGTTGTCTGAAGGGTTTGGGACAATCAATTGTTATATTCTTGTAAACGATAATAACACAACTCCTGCCAATAAAAATGATAAAGTTACTTCTAAATCAGCTTGTTGTTTGTAACAAGAGTACAATGTTCTGCTGAGACCACTTTTGCGTAGTGTACCTACACTTTCATGAAACACACAAAAAGCCCGTGTTATTGCTTACGAACATACACAATATTATAGAAATAATACCTTAACAAGACTCTTTAAAACATTACAGATAATCAATAGCGAACGAGTCTATTAAACCAAGAAAGCTAACTTAATAACTTGTTATGTGTTAATTTAGCTTTAGACATATATAGAGCATAAATACTAATTGTGAGTCATTTCGATGCTAGGTATAAAATAAATATAGAGGACTTGTATTTAACAAGAGTAACGATAACTCGTATACAACAACCTGTTTGTACCACAACACAACCAAATAAGTCCAACATAATGCTAACCAGATGACCGCCCGGGGTGGAACAAGCTTGGAGCAAAACAACAACCACAGGCACACACACACACACACACACTAAGGAACAGCAAACCGGACAGAGCATGACAGGAACACAGTTAATTTAAATATCACTAAATGAGTATCGTTATTAATCGTGATATACAATAATTAAGATACAACTACCACCGTGTACATCGATATGTAATTACATTCACCCAACAATGGAAAATCACTATGATATGTCCCGCTTATCTATAGATATATAGTAACTTTTTTGTTTTTTCATTTTTACAGATGCCTTCACGTCCTCGAAACATCCTTACCTCCATATTAAGCTACCTCCAGGCGAACCGGTCTCGGTATTGCGAAGGTTGTCGGGATGAACAATCGAACCAACTAGCCCATTCCTGTCTGACATCATCGGATGAGGACCTGGTTAATATGTACCTAGAGGACGTCCTTCTACGGGTGGTCCCACATGACCACCTTGTCGAGCTAACAGTAGAGTTCCTACGGCGGGTGCTAATACGCTATATACAACGTCACGCGGCTCGAGAAAACGATCAACAGGAGTCAAAACATCACCAAAAAACATCGACACAAGAACCCTAACCCTTTCTCTATCTCATTTTTATAAGGTATTACCCACCATTTTATGAATAGTCGTTGTCGTTTTTTCCTCACCCCAAATACGCCCATGAGTCATTTTTTCACATCGATCACGTCAACTATCCTTTTCAACGAATCACAACCTGGCTAACACACGAGTTTGGTCACACGATGTTCGACGAATCAAATCCTAGCTAGGGCACGCCTAAAAAAAACCCAGATTGAACTGGTATTCCTGCATATAAACAGACTTTTGGAGACACTTTATTAACGCAGTGATAACGACAGATACACCTTATTGAAAATGACTGCTCCCACCAACTGGGTCTACATCAAGAGCTGTGATGAAGTGCTTAAAGATTTTTTAACTTTACGGGGCGAAATCCTCGCCGAAATTGCCCGACTACAGGCACCACGCACTGACACCCACCTGACCGATGTCCCTAATCTACCACCGAAGAAACCTACCACATCCACTAACACGTTTGACGAATACACGAATTCTAGCTGTGCAATATCACCAGAACCGAGTGGGTTTCCTACCACCCACCTGGCCGATGTCCCCAATCCACCACCGAAGAAGAAGAAGAAGAAACCTACATTCACCAAGGTCACACCACGCAAGACTCGATCTTGGAGATCCCGAAATCGCGCCAAGTTTTGACAGACTACACCACTTAGACAATGAATACAGACGAGATACGCACCATCCTCCTGTCAGACATATTTGTTAAACGAACTGGGCTCGTTAAAGTGTTAGCTCGTGTCTACTCGACCTGTTAACTACAACCCCAGACATTTACAAGATGTAGTCACCAACGTTTGCGGGCTCTACGCCATTTATTTCATCTTGATCAAAACACGAGGTGGTACTATGCAGCGGGTCCTACTACCCTTTTCGGTTAGACAACACGCCAACGATCGATTAATTTTTCGATTAGTCAGACCCTGGCTAGCGAAACTCAACCCCACTTTCATAAACAAGGGACGAAATCAATAGACAGGTGTGTGTATTTTTCGCTATCGGATTTCTCCCCAATACGGCCATGTGTCATTGTTCCCACGCAACCACACCGACGAATCACGTCCTGGCTAACACACGATCGATGTTCGACGAATCAAATCCTAGCTAGGGCACGCCTAAAAAACCAGATTGGACTGGTATTCCTGCATATAAACGGAAGACACTTTATTAACGCCGTGATAATCTACACCTCGTTGAAAATGACTGCTCCCACCAACTGGGTCTACATCAAAAGAAGTGATGAAATGCGTCTGTAAGTGTTTACCGAGGCCAACCTTTACTTCACGTGCGAAAATATGTTGGTGAATCCTACCTCAAATTTCCTACCAAAAACGGCTTTACGTTAACTCGATCCGAGTTTGACCATTTATTGACATTACAGAGTGAAATCCTCGCCGAATTTGACCGATTACAACCACCAAACACGGCTACCTATCCTACGACTGGTACCACGTTTGACCAGTACATCAAGTCCAGCTGTTACCAAAAAACAGAACCGAGTTTGTTTCCTACCACAGACCTGGCCGATGTCACCAATCTACCCCCGAAGAAACCTACCACCTTCACTAACCTGTTTGACGAATACATGAACTCTAATTGCCCAGTGTCACCAGAACCGAGTTGGTTTCCTACGACCACCACCACAGACCTGGCCGATGTCCCTAATCTACCACCGAAGAAGAAGAAACCTACCAAGCGATTGAGAGTTGTCCTTTAGTATTTGAAACAAATAAAAACTATATTAACTAAAACGCTTTTTTGTTACCTATATCGTATGTTGTATTTCGTCTAATTTTTCGTCTAATTGTTTGTCTAAATATATCGTCTAACTGTTGTAAAATATGTATATATATATATGTATATATCGTATAACTGTTTGTATAACTGTTCGTCTAACTGTTGTAAAATATATATCGTCTAACTATCGTCTCCCTATTATCTAACTATTATCGTCTTCCTATTGTCTAAAAGTCTTCTTGTTATCTAAATATATGTCTAAATATATGTCTAAATATATATCTTCCTATTATCCTCTTCTTGTTATCGTCTTCCTATTATCTATAAATATCGTCTTCTTGTTATCTAAATATATATGTCTAAATATATATCGTCTTCTTGTTATCTCCCCTCTTCTTGTTATCTCAAGTCCGCCATCTTGCCACATTTTTCCTTACATAAAAAGCCGCCATCTTGCGCCATATAACCTCTTCTTGTTATCTCAAGTCCGCCATCTTGCCACATTTTCCTTATATAAAATGTCATGCAATACAACAACCTAGTTATCCCCCCTTGTTATCTCAAGTCCGCCATCTTGCGCCTCCTTAATGCGCTTATATAAAAGTCACGCGCCACCTGGCGTTTTTGCTATATAAAAGTCACGCGCCACCTGCCGCGCCACCTGCGCGTCACCTGAATACTACCTAAGTCCGACATTCCCTACTACTCATATTGTTCTTTTATTATAAGATTATAAAATGAGCGATGATGAAGACAAGCTAGGTCGTTGTAACAGCATGACGACACACACGCCACCACGTAAAATAGTGAAGCCATGGTCATCAGGCTTTTTGTGAGGAATGGCTAACAGACAGCGAACTGGAGGATTGGATAAAGCCGGACTCTGGCAATCGCTATGCTGCGATTTGTACGGTCTGTTCCTGTACATTAACTAATGCTAACAAAACAGCTTTATTGACACATAAAAACACACAGAAGCACATGAAAAACTTCGAAGCCAAAAGCAAAACTCTGAACATTAACAAGTTTTTCATCAAACCAAAAGAGCCCTGTCTCCAAGACAAAATGGCTAAAGCGGAGATACTGTTGTCGGCTTTAATGGCAGAACATAATACTTCGTTTTCGCAAGCTGATCATTTGATTAAATATGCAAGCAGATGTTTCCAGACAGCACAATTGCTCAAAAAAATGTCACTGAAGCGCAACAAGCTTTTGTGTGAAACAGTTTCCAATCGAATACTACCCAAGCAAGCAGTTGTCAAAGATGGAGTTTGTCAGAAGTTTAATCCTAGTAAAAGCGTGGTTGAAGATGTGCGTGAAGGACATTGTCGGCAGAGATATGCAAAGATTTTGAATCTCCAAAATCAAGATTCTACGTTGTCAATTCATGCATATGATCTTGACGAAGAAGTTGTCGACATGGATGCCGAGTAGCTGCCAAGTGACAATTTTCAACAGTAACAAGTTACAACTTATATTTTATATTTGATTTGAGGAACATTTTGTTAATGTAACTACTGTAAGTATGTTACTGTTAAAATATATCATTTTCAAGAGTTCATTTATTGGGGGGTTAATAAAATAATTTTTATATAATTGTGAATGTTTGGTAATAAAAAATAAAATAAAAATGAAGAAATAAATAAAAATTGGTAGCACACAGCGTGTGTATTCCAAAGTTGCATAAAAGATTGTGAAAGCATCGGCTATCCCGTGTATTTGAGGCATAAAATAATCTGGGTATTTCTGGGGGTTTTTTTAAGAAGAAAATCTGGGTTTATCTCTAGAACTTGAGTGGCAACCTTGTCTATCCTAATAATTTGCTTGGTTTGCCCGCAAGTCACAAACGCAACGCTGAATGAGGGGGCAATCACTAAAACAGTTAGGTTAAAAAAAAACACACAAAAAACACCCACATATATAAAGGCGGGTCGACGGTTTAGTGGTAGAACGTTTCCATAGCAAGAAAACATAATGCCTTTGATGTTATCTTCCCGGCAGTCTTTGGTTGTTTTTTTTTTTTTTTAAATTAAAAATTACGTCATTTGTCTTAAATTTCTGTAAGTATGTTTTTGTTAATTATGTTATCAAAGCGTCTGTAGTGTTGACCGGCTTAATTGCTCAGTGGAAAGTTACAAATGGAAAGGAAGAAACTTAAAACGGGAGAAACATTGCTATTCTCAGGACATGAGACATAAATCGCACACCATAATTCTTTGCCGCACTGCTTGCCCGGTTGCTTGCTAGCCTGGTTATAATTCAGCATTGACCTACACATGCCACATAAACCATCGCGGCAAGAGCACACAAATGCTTGGAGCAGGTTTCCTGAATGGAGACCAGCTGTGGTGGTGGATCCATGCCCTATAAGGAGCAAAATGGAAAACGATGATGATAACGATGATGATGATAATGAGAAGCCAAGCAACACATTTACTTAACAGCGTTACGCAGCCGACTTGCAAGGTCTGTTGACTTCTTCTCTTCAATGGAGGAGCGATCCTAAGGCTCCAGTGAGGTAGGCATGGGTGATAACCGCTTTACTATTGCTAGCATAGACTAGCCAACATGATTGTAGGTACCCAGAATATTTTATGCCTCAAATACATGGGATAGACGATGCTTACATAATCTTTTATGTGCATCTTTAGCACAAATAATCTGTGTGCTACCAATTTTTATGTATTTCTTTATTTTTTTTTTTAAATTACCAAAAATTCACAATTAAATAAAAATGATTTTAATAACACCCCAATATATAATAATAATAAATTCTTTAAGCACCAAACACGGCGCATAAGGCAGAAACCAGTGCTCTCCAGGTTGTACGTTGTGACGCCACTCCTCTTAGCTCTTGCACATTGTTTAATCCCAACGTTCTTCCTTCTCTTATTATTGTTCTTCTGAGTGTTTCTTTTGGTCTTCCTTTTTTCCTCTTACCCTCAGGAACCCAAGTGAGTGCCTGCAATGGTATTCTGTTGTTTTGCATTCGTAGGACATGACCGATATATGACCATCGTCTTTTCCTTATATAGTTGGAGACATATTTCTGCCTAGAGTCTTCTCTTATTTGTCGATTAGTCTTGAATTCTTTCCAACTGATGTTCATGAGTTTTCTAAGACATTTGTTCTCGAATGTATTCAGCTTGTTCTCCAATGATTTTGTTATTTTCCAACTCTCACAGCCGTATGTTAACACTGAGATAACATTTGAATTAAACAGACGAAGCTTGGTATGTATATTCAATGATCGTAATTTCCAAATGTTAGATAATCTATTGAAGGCGCTAGCTGCCAAAGCAATTCTAGTATGAATTTCTCTTGTTGTGTCACCATCCTGAGTCATTTTACTGCCTAAATAATTGAAACTTTCAACTTTCTGTAGTTTTTCCCCGTTCAGGATGATATTAAAGGTCTCGTTAGAAAAGTTCATAACTTTAGTTTTAGAGGCATTTATTTGGAGACCTATTTTAACCGAAAGATGACACAAATTATTTACCCAATATATGAACTCTTGAAAATAAGATATTTTAACAGTAATATACTTACATTAGTTACATTAACAAAATGTTCCTCAAATTAAATATAAAATGTTAGTTGTAACCTGTTACTGTTGAAAAATGTCACTTGTCAGAGACTCGGCATCCATGTCGACTACTTCTCCTTCGTCAAGATCATATGCATGAATTGACAACGTGGAATCTTGATTGTGAAGTTCCAAAATCTTTGCATATCTCTGCCGACAACGTCCTTCACGCACATCTTCAACCACGCTTTTACTAGGATTAAACTTATGACAAACTCCGTCTTTGGCAACTGCTTGCTTGGCTAGTATTCGATTGGAAACTGTTTCACACAAAAGCTTGTTGGTTTGTTTAGTTTTAACTAAGTTCTTCTTCTTCTTCTTCTTCCGTCCTTAGCCACCGACCGTCAAAGCAGTCAGTGGCCATTACGCCTAGTGGCGTCTTAGGGCAACAGCAGATAGGTTTTCTTTGCCATTGTTTCCCATCACGCCTATTGGCGTCTTTAGGGCAACGGCAAATCAATCCATTTGCTGTTGTTTCCGTAATCGAAGTGACTGGCAAACGGGTGATCAGCCCGTTGGTATTTAACTAAGTTAACCTTCGAAAACACTCTTTCGACGCATGCTGAGGAGTGAGGTAGTGCCATAAGCGTGCACATGAGGTCAGCCAAAACATCAAATTTCTTCTGGTTATTAGCATATTTTACTTGTTGCAGTCCCAGCCAGAATGCGGGCGGATCCTCATCCACTAGATGTCCAAGATCTTTTCGGTACGATGCCAGTTCTCGCCATTGATCAGACAGACGATCAAGGCTCTCTTCTGAAACAACTGTTGGGAACTGCGCTGCTAATGGAATGACAGAAGGTTTGTTGATATCGAGAGCTTGCTTTGGATCCAACAGCTGCATTTGCGCCAGAACACGGTTTTGTTCAAGTGGGAACCTGCGTCGTATTTGAGTACAAAGTTCAATCAGGTATGCCAATGCATCCTTGCGAAACTGGACTTCGTTATCTCGTAACGGTTGTCGCATTAACTGCGCTTCACATCGTCCACCCAGCTCAATGTAATTCAGTTTCTTGTGCACCTGTACATCCGAAGGATCAATGTCAGCAAGAGTGCGATGCTCATGCTGCAATACTTCCTGCCTAATAAACATACTGAGAAGAAAACAATACTCTCGTGTTACACTCGTGTACACTTTGTGAAGACGGAAGTTCTCGGACTGGAATTCCATGTTCATGACGTTAACTTTACCCAGTAAGTAGCCGACAAATAGAAGCATGTGCTTCGTGCCAGCAGTGCTCATCGTCTGCAGGATTTGCCCCGCACCGTCGACGTTGTCCACTGAAGCTTCGGATTGGTAACTGGAACTGGAGATTTCTTTTACTACTACGCGAAAGATAGAAGCAGACATTCTTTATGAAAATTTCAAGCCAAGACGGTAGGTGGTTGCTGGCAGCATTTGCACAAAGTGCAAATGAATGACAAACACAGCCGAAAACAAAGACATGTGGAATCTCTTTCTTCAGATGTGCCTGTAAACCACTTGCAGTCCCCATCATAGTGGCACAGTTGTCTGCAGCAACACCAATGACGTTACTAAGCGGGATTTCATGCGTGCTCAACAATTTCTTAACAGCTGTAAACATGCCAAGATCAGTCCCATCCTCCACCTCAGTGAGGTCTAACAGTAAATCAACTACTTTTTTGTTTTTGTGTCACAGAATCGCACAACGACTGCCAACATCTGGTTCGTAGAAATATCAGTACTCTCATCAACGATTATAGAAAATTTCTGATTTCTGCAAATGTTTATAACTTCAAGCCGCTCAAAATGAGCAATGCCCTACTGCATCACATAGGCAGCCTTGGTGCATTTCAGTGACATATTTTGAGCAATTGTGCTGTCTGGAAATATCTGCTTGCAACATTCAATCAAATGATCAGCTTGCGAAAACGGAGTATTATGTTCTGCAATGAAAACCTACAACACTATCTCCGCTTTAGCAATTTTGTCTTGGAGACAGGGCTCTTTTGGTTTGATGAAAAACTTGTTAATGTTCAGAGTTTTGCTTTTGGCTTCGAAGTTTTTCATGTGCTTCTGTGTGCTTTTATGTGTCAATAAAGCTGTTTTGTTGGCATTAGTTAATGTACAGGAACAGACCGTACAAATCGCAGCATAGCGGTTACCAGAGTCCGGCTTTATCCAATCCTTCAGTTCGCTGTCTGTTAGCCATTCCGCACAAAAAGCCTCTGATACCATGGCTTCACTTTTTTTACGCGGTGGCGTGTGTGTCATCATGCTGCTACAACTACCAAGCGTACCTTCATCATCGCTCATTTTATAATCTTATAATAACAAAACAAAAAAACCACCAATACGCTGTTTATCTGCTTAAGTCTAATAATGTAAAAAGAAGACTTATAACGCATCGCAAAAATGACCGAGTATTGCAGATGACAGCCATTAACAGAATAACAAGAATAGATAGCTGATGTAAACGAGTCAAAAAACAACGTCATTGATGTCGTTAAAAACAAGAATTAAATTTAAGTGGAATAAAAAATATATAGCACATAATGTTTTACATTTAATTATAATATACATATAATGTATAATGCTCAGTGCACAGAATATACATACATTGTAAATGCCAATTGTCAAATATACCCAGATTAATGCAGATTTTGAAAAAAAATACCCAGATACCCAGACGGAAGCCGAAAAACCCAGATCTAGTAAGAAATCGGCGTCAGGCAGGCGACATAAGGGGACTTAACTCGCGCCGCAAAGAAAAAAAAAACAGACGAATTTGTGACAAGAAGCAGATAATTTCTGTTTCGGCGGCCAATCTCAAATAATAAAACAATTGTATGCTACAATATTAAACATGTATGAATTTTTATTAAATTTCTTCTCTTTTTAGTTATACCTTACTTTTATGTAACTATATAAATTGCTAAATTTAAAAAAAAAAAAAACATTTTTAAGTTACTGTATAACAAAACTATCAGGCTGTCACTGTCACGGATTTGACTCCCCTGCTTTGCAGTAGTGGTCCAACAGTGGCCAAAACTCAAGAGTATCTACCATGTGTGTTCAAAGGTGTCTACCTTCGCACAAGATTACTCGCGGCAGAGTTGTAGATAGAATGATAGTGATGCATCTATCTGAAGGGCGTGTTCATATGATATTACAGAAGTCAAGAACACTGCTGCATTGGGCATGGCAATTGTTAACTTATATCTGATCCGCCGCCTTTTATGAAGAATTTAGCAATTATTAATTTCAGCTCGTTCAAACCACCACCCTGATTTACTCAGTGGAATTCTTATTACACAGGTATAGCACTGTTTAGAGTGTATTTAGTAAATTGACGTAGACAAACATGGAGTACATTTAAAATAATTAAACCGACGTTAAATTTGTATATTTACAAATAACAAATTTAATAATCAACTAAGTTATAATAGTTTTAAAAAATTGAATAATCTTTAACAGAAAATACTCATCATCGTGCGATGGCAGTGTTTTATGAAAGAAGTCACTTGGCAGCTTTTAGGTTAATCTAGCTGCAAATGGTAGTTTCTTCTCCCGCTGGGTTTTTAGGTTCTGTGCAGATAGGTCACTGGAGTTCTCGCGTCTCTGATCAAGATTAAAGTAAGATCAGGGAGTAACTGCAAAGGTGGTCCCGCGTCTCTAAGACCCTCTGATGATGGTGTCTAGCTCGACTTCATGCCACTTCTACCCTTACTTTGTTCCAGAGATTAGTATCCTCACTGGTACTACCAACTAGTATGGTAAAAGAATAGAAACGAATACCCTCTGAGTATTGAGTTTCCCGACACATACTTATGTGTCCCCATCTTCCTATTCCACCATCCCATCTACCTCAGACTAAACCCTCGATGAGAATTAAGCTTAATCCCTCGAGAGAAAACTTTCTTGACATTTAAATTGAATAGCTTTATATTTACTTCACATTCAAATGAAAAGGTTAATAGTATAAACAGAGTATGTTTACATTTACATATACACTGATTGAAAAGTGTTCTTAATATAGATTGAATATGTTTTCATTTACATCTACACTGGTTGAAAAGCTTGAAACTTTCATTAATTTTAAAGTGAATATGTTTACATAGACATTTACACTGGTTTGAAAATGGAAATATTATAATTAGAATGTACATCCTTTCTTTCATCCTTTCCTCTCTGCTCCATATGGAACTATGCTTTTTAGTGCTCTTTAAGAAACTAGCAATAAAGCAGTCACCAGCCCTTGCAGTGGGGGTTCATGAAATCATCATTTTATACACTGAGGTTGCCAGCCTCAAATGACATGGACATCCACTAGCAATTTTCACACATTAATATGCACATGGCAATATATACAGATTAGTTCACATGTTAATTATATATCATAACCATCCACTCCCAAAGGAGCATAGGCCTTCAACAAACACATGCCAAGTCCTCCTGTCACGTGCCATCATCTCTAGTTCTTTCCACGTTCACCTCATCATTTTCACCTCTGGTTCCTGCTCTCTTCTCCGAGTGCTTCTTGGTTTACCTCTGTCTCTCTTGCCGTGGGGGTTCAAGAACAAGAACTGCCTTGTAATGCTATCAACAGGCTTTCTCAGTGTGTGTCCCATCAATCGCCATCGTCTTCTTCTCATCTCTTGTTCCACTGGCACTTGTCTAGCTCCTGTCATCAGTTCCACGCTGGTAACCCTGTCACACCATTCCAATCCTTCCACTCTACGCAAGCATCCATCCATGAAAGTCTGTAGCTTTTTGGTTGTTGTCTTTGTTGTTCTGCATGTTTCAGAGCCATATAATAGTACTGACTTCACATCTGAGTTGAAGATTCTTATTTTCGTGTTGGATCCGATTTCTCTTGATCTCCATATAT
The DNA here is from genome assembly GCA_024509875.1 of Oreohelix idahoensis. Classification (NCBI taxonomy): domain Eukaryota; kingdom Metazoa; phylum Mollusca; class Gastropoda; order Stylommatophora; family Oreohelicidae; genus Oreohelix; species Oreohelix idahoensis. The sequence continues at coordinate 246,184 of JAMPIV010011701.1, read as the reverse complement.
TTCCCAATGCAATGCAAGCTCCTCTTGCTGTTTTGTATTCCCATCCTGATACCACTGACTGTCTCTCCAACTTTGTCTATATTGCTGCCAAGATATGTGTACGATTCCACATCTTGTAGTGGTGTTTCTTCAAGTTCAACCCAGTTATCATAACCTGCATTTATTCTCATTATTTTTGTCTTTTCCCTGTTTATTTTCAGACCCAATTGCTGTGACCTCTCATTGAGTGTTTTCAACCTGTCCTGCAACTGATTACGGCTATGGGACAGAAGAGCCAAGTCATCAGCAAAATCCAGATTATCCAACTGCTTAGTCAGAGTCCACTGGATTCCATTTCTGCTGTGTGTTGTCTATGTTCTCGTAACCATTGTCAGCAAGAAAAGAAATGGAGACAAGAGGCATCCCTGTCGCACTCCCGTTCTTATCACAAACGGTTCTGTAAGCTGTCCTTCATGAAGAACTCTGCATGTCATGTCTTCATATGTTTTCTTTATTAAATTAATGATCTTCAGGGGAATTCCATAATGCCTCATCAATGTCCAAAGCGATTCTCTGTCCACATTGTCAAATGATTTTTCGTAGTTCACAAATCCAATGTTTAGTGGTGAATTCAATTCCAGACTTTTTCCAACTATTATTCTCAAAGTAACTATCTGGTCTGTACAGGATCTGTTCTGTCGAAAACCTGTCCGTTCATCTCTCAGTTTCTTGTCTATGGACTCTTTTACTCTCTCTCGAGGATAATCCTGTTTAATACTCTTCCTGGCACTGATAGTAACATTGTTCCTCTATAACCTGTGCACTCCTGTAAAATTCCCTTCTTAGGCAACTTAACCAGATATCCCTCCTTCCATTCTGCCGGCATCTCTTCCTTTTCCCAGACTCTACCAAGTAATGTATATAACATCTCTGTAGCCGTGTCGATATCTGCTTTGATGGCCTCTGCTGGAATGCCTTCTGGTCCAGCCGCTTTTTCATCTCTTAGAAGCTTTATGGCTTTCTTTATTTCTTCCTTCGTTGGTCTTTCACAGTTAATTTATAGCTCTTCTTTTGCTGGCTGTAAGTCTGGGAGGTTTTGTGGAGCTGGTCTATTAAGAAGGTCCTCAAAATATTCCGTCCACCTCTTCATTTGCTCTTGTATATTGCTGAGCAGTTGTCTATTCTTATCTTTTATGAGGCAACTTATTTGCTTGTATTTCCCTGTTAGCTTCTTTGTGCTGTTATACAGTTCTCTCATATGTCCTTTGGCTGTAGCATCTTCTGCCTCTCTTGCCAACTCCTCAATATACTTCCTCTTATCTTTTATGATACTTCTTTTTACTTCTTTGTTTACTTCTGTGTACACTTCTGGAGCCTTGGCTTTGGAACTTCTGGTTTTGCTTGTGTTTAACTTGGTTTCTGTTGTTTTGCTTTTGTTGTCGTTCCCTTTTCCCCAGTAAATCTGCTTCCATACTTTTGTTTTTTCTGTCTTTGTATCTTTTTCCATTGGATGGCTTTTGTTGTTATCCGCATTTGCTTTGTTTCTTAGTTGTCGTGTCCAGAGGGTTTTCCCCAGTATTTCTTCTTTTTCTTTCATGTCTCATCCATCTATTTTTTTGATTTGCTGCCAGTAGCCTTCTGTATTCACTACATTTTCCAGCTGTTGGAGCACTTGGAATATGTTGGATATTGTGACCGCAAATTTGTCTCTTGTTTCTTAGATGTTCTACTGTCACAGAGGTTTTATGATCATTGAATTGCCTATTTCCTCTTCTTTTTCTTTCACCCGTATCCTCTTTTTTATTATCACTCTTTATTTTTTCCCTGTATTTTTCGAATTCGTTCGTTTGCGAGAAATAATTTCTTTCCCATTCTCCATTTGCCGGTTTCGTTTTCTCATTTAGAAACGCAGTAGATGGCATAACGTGTCAGTCTCTACAGAGACGGGAGAGCGTTAAAATGCATTCTATGGCATTAGATCACAGTGGACGAAACTGTGACTTTCGCTTATCTCAGACATATGAGCAGACTATGTCTGCACTTTCAGCTGACAGGCGCGTTTTCTTCGGCTGAGCGCTCAGGAAAGGCGCGATAACTGACATCTCTACGGCGCAGTACGTAGAACAGGTGTCTGGGAATTCCACCTGACACGACACTCATTGGGGCCCATGGTCAGCGCGATGTGCGAAAACTGCCTGGGCATTGGAGACAAGCCGTCTGAGAGTCGCAACTGACACGCGCCCTCTCGGTCAGTAGGTGGCAGTTACGGCATGCGTTTAAGTGTTAAACGTAAGTGTTAAAGACGGAAAGGGGAGAGTACTTCATTTTGCGAAATTAAACGTTTACCTCTTTGTCTGGTAATAGATATAACCAGAATGTTAAACTAGATTTTCATTCTGACTCCTAAAATGTCGGAGTAGACAGACCGCTGTGCTAGATCAAAATATCTGTGTTTTGGCAAGTCTGAGTTCTTGGCCATTTTGCCGAGCTCTAGACTACCATTAGATTGCAGTATTCTACATCATGGTTTAGTCTGTAGTTCTGTATGGAGGTAAATATTTTATATTAAATATCTAGTATTTTGTGAAGTGTTTAAAGTGGTAAATCGCTTATTTTATTTCACTAGTTAGATTTGGTGCAGAGCGCTTAATTTATATAGTCTGTATTATTTTATAGTGACGAGTTACAGTGGAAAACAGAAATTATATTTCTAGCTTAAACTCAGTCGGCTATTAAGGAATTTAATTTTAGTGCTAAAATAATCAGACGAGAATAAACTTTCTAAACTAACTTTAGTAATGCTAGATGCTTCATGAGTGGTGACGGAACACGTAGGTATTCCTAATTCATGAGGATTGATTTTATGTATATAACTTATTTCACAAGAAGGTTTAAATGATAAGTCAAGCGGTACGCTTGCAGTTTAAAAATGTAAGTTATAATCCGAGTACGTAGCATACATAAGTATTTTATTTGTGGGTTTTCTTCCCTATTCAGTGAATACTGGGGTAACCCAAAACTTTGCCGGCGTTTAGTACAGAGACATACCTGTGAGAAACATAAACATTTTTATCTTTTAACTACGAGGGTTTACAAGTTAACACCTGTCTGACAGTGCGTGTGTCTTCATAAATAGACATAGTACAACTCTCACTAACGGGTTTTATTAAAGACTAAATGTTTTATACTGGGCCTTTGAGCCAGATCAGATTTTCTGCACAAACTCTATGTACAAATTTAGCCGTTGTGGCAAGAAACATATTAACGTCAGTAACATTCCGACGGAGTTTCGACTAGTGGTGTGGTGACCAAATATAGTCTTTTCCTGAAAGTAGACCCCGATCTGACATTCCTCAATTCTAGAAACCTAAGCTATTGACACTGTGCTCGTTGTTAATGTTTCGTGCCTGGACAATTTTAATGTGACCTAAACAGACATCCGAAAAATCAGAACACCCAAGGAGTCGTTCCCGGAAGCAGAGAATTCATCCTGTCTTTTTTGGAACTGGGGATTTCTTGGTCAAAGACTGCCCTTGACGAGTCTGTAGGTGAATGTCCTAAAAATTGTATTACCAGAAGTGGGTATCTAAGCTCTGATAATGAACATGTGCACGTGTGCTCTGCTGAATGAATAAAGTGAATGCAGGACGGAGTGATTTTTTTATTGTTGTAATTGGGCACCCATTTTGCTATCTTAACTTTCTGTATGCAAGTATTGCTAATCATATTCCCCTTAAAATAGAGCAGAGATATCAAGTCTGTCCATACCTTAAGAAGGGGAAATATTAGACCTAATCCCATGTATCCTTGTGGCTATCACTTTCTTCCAACAGGACTGTGGGCATACCTCGAGGGATAGGATCTAATTGTTGGTCTATCATTTCTTGTAGCAATTTCTTGATTTTTTATGACTATGTGTATAAGCTTTGATGTAATTTCTATGTGTTGTGAAGAAATTTTAGATGATAATTAAAGTTTCTCTTGAAATTAATCAGCGTGTTTGTCAGCTAGTTCTAGAATATTTACATAATCATTTGTTATAGTTTCCCTACGTCTGTACGTATAACTGTCGTCTTGTATGTGTGTGCACGTGAGTGGTTAGAGATATTAATATATATATATATAAATATATATATATATAAATATAAATATATATATATATACATATACATATATATATATATGTGTGTGTGTGTGTGTGTGTGTGTGTGTTTAGACTGTCTGACTCCTCGAAAGCTGTCGTAGAAGATAGGTGAGAGAGAGAGAAGATTTCTCGATCTCAGAGACAGCCTCTATCACATTTCTACCATCTCACTCGTGGAAATCTATTGCTATTACTACTTCTCACTGTGACTATCACTTATTCTAATCTATTCAGAAGAGACCAACCGAAGTCTTAATTCCCCTATCGAAAATCTACGACATCTACATTAAATTGATGTCTATAACTTTGCATTGTTGCATATCTCTTGAGTTTTATTTTTACTTTGGCTATCAGAAGGTGGTGATCTGATGCCACGTCTGCTCCTCTATATACCTTTACATCCTGTAGTGATGATCTAAACTTCTTCTTTATGCATATATGATCAATCTTATTTTCTATTCTATGGTTTGATGATATCCATGTCGCCTTGTGTATTCTGTTATGTGGAAACATGCTTCCTCCTATAGCCAGTTGATTTGAAGTACAGAAGTTTGAGAATAGCTCCCCATTTTCATTCATTATTCCTAGCCCCTGTTTTCCCATGACTTCTTCAAAGCCGGTGTTGACTGTACCTATCTTTGCATTCATGTCACCCATCAAAATTGTGATGTCTCTTCTTTTTACTTTCTCTATAATTTCATGTAGTCTAGTATAAAATGCTTCTTTCACAGACTCTTCTTTGTCCTTCGTTGGCGCATAACATTGGATTACATTTACATTTATTTTCTTTTTAGCTGTTTTAAAAGTAGCTGTTATTATTCTGGGTCCAACGGCTTCCCATTCAATGAATGCTTAATGTGCTTCTTTAAATAACATAAGAGCTACCCCTTTACTGTGGTGTGAACTTTCGTCTTCATGTCCCGAGGACAGCACCAAGTCACCTGTGATGAGTTTCTTCCTGTCTACCCCCTTCCACTTTTTTTCACACAGTCCCAGAACCTCGAGTCCATCATTTCTGCTGCTACTTGTGCCACTTTCCCTTGTTCGTTCAATGTCCGAACATTCCAGGTGCCAAGTCTGGAGGTTCTCCTAGAAGAAAGAAGGTTAGTCAGTAACACAGAGTCCTTTCGGCTTACTCTGTGTTGCATCATACGCCTCCCTGCGAGAGGACATTCGCCTGTCTTGGATGGCTGTGTTTTATTTTCCTTAATTGACTTGTCCATGTTTGTTGAAGTTTTTTGTGGTTTAAATTTATTTACAGGATGTTGTAACCAGCCCCATGCCCAACCCTCCTTAGTCACTTTCTACGACATGCATGGTAGGGAACATTGTTACTATTCTTTGCTCCCCTTTCGGGCCCCGGTAACACACGGATGAGTTCACATGTTATTAAATGACAAATATAGAAATTAAAATGTACACTTACGCCAATCTTGGCTCACAGACTGTTTGCTCAGAGAAATAAAGTTAAGGCAGTAGCAGATGCTTTTTTACACATTTCTGGGGTGTTGTTATGTTGACAATGAATTCCCACTATGACTCCGTGTTTTAGATTCCTCAGATTCCGGTTGACCTTGTTGAATGGTAGAGTTTATTCTGGGCTCTGAAGTCCTCAAAATTGCTCAAACAAAGTCCAGTCTGATATATGGAACTTATTATAGTCTTAACTCTGGCAGCCTGGTGGTCATCTTGGCAAGCCATTCTCAAAGTGTACTAGACTTGAAAAAGCCAGGTTGTATTGACTGTCTTCTCCCGCATTTGTTTGTTACAATGTTAAGCAGAGCGCCAATCGTTTCAAACATGTTTTGTGGGGTAATTTCAAAATTATTTAAGCCTGAAATTCTGTGCTTGACGCAAAAGGTCACCTCTCTCATATATGGCGATAAAACATCAGATTGCCTTCTCTGAAAATGCCTAAAATTACATCTTACTTTCCTCAAGGTGTGCAGGAAACGATTATGTCATTCCTGTATGCTGACAAATAAGTTATCTCCCCGAAGTGGCTATCAAACTTTCAGCGTATTACCATCTTGGCGAAGAACGCACCCTTTCCTTATCAGCGATTAAAAAACTGCTCTGGGCGATTTTAGTGTTAATCTGTCGTCTAATTTCGGCCACACCCGAGATTAAACAACATGGTTGTCGGTTAATGTTGCATCACCTGTCTACTCTCTCAGCACGGATGGTCAGGTAAACAGACAAGACGAATTATTACTGAAAGGAGTGAAATGTTTGAAAATACCAAATATCTGCTACTTAGCAGAGAAAGAAAGAGTTGCCGACCATTGAAAAGCATGTAATTAGTCAGTACAACAAATGTAACTGATTAATGCCGTAGTGAAGCAGAGATAGACCCAAAATAATGTCACAGTCACATTTTTTTTCAAAATTCGCTTTCTTCTTGGGTTTTTTAAGTGTAAAACAATGTGTGTTATTAACGAACGGCGGGGAGGGGGGGGGGCCCTTATCTTTCTGATGTATCGCCCCTCCATTGGACAATTCCTAGATCCGCTAGTGGGTATAGCTTTGCTGAAAAAACACGCGCATACGCACACACATATTTACACGCACACACATTACAAATGAAACAATTCTATAAGTTTCTGTAATAATAGAAAAAAAAAAAGAAAAGAAAGAAAGCAGGAAAACATGGTATACATTTATTTATTTTTTTAATTTTTTTTTGAGGGGGGGGAGGGGGCGGGGGGCGGGGGGGGGGGGGGAATTTACCTAGTGGAAGCCATACCATGGTAGAAATGATGAGAATCATCACGAACATGAGTGGGAGAAAATTAAATTGTTATGATGGCACGGACTACAGTCATACCCCCACTGGGCTAGAGAAATGGGGAACCGGATGTACGTGGATTAGCACGCAAGTATTTTGCTTTATTTTCGTAATCACTCTTTCGTTTCGCTAGATACAAGTCTTTATTTACAGCCTTATTCTCAGTTCCACCGTTGTTATTATTATTGTTGGCCAAAAAATTGTTCTTAATGTATTACCACTCACACAGTAACCGTGTGATCAGAGAAGAAAGTTAGTTTCAAAAACTCAAATTTAAAAATCCAAACTAAATGGGCCAAGTTACTAATTTAGTGCACGGTTATTTCAAAGGCAAGTCGGAGGATACTGTATGCTTCCACATTTTATGGAAGACTTTCTTCCGTTTACAAAATTCCTTATTATACATTAGAAGTAGAAGGGTTACTGTCTCACACCTGGCAAAATGTCGTTCATTTCCAGTGTAGCTAAATATGATGTACTGTATTACTACAAACCTAACCACTAGCATCAGATTTGGACATTTCTTTTCTTAAGTCAGTTTTTTCCTCGTATACAAAGTCCAGGCACCATCTGGATTGGTTATTGCTATTGTTATTCACACTGATATCACTGCATTCCGGGCAAATCCATATGCTCTCAGTCTCCCTTAGCAAGTGTTGAAGGTCATGAATATTGATTGTTCCTATAACGTGCTGTTTCTATACACGCCTGATCCGCCTCTCAAACGTCCATCCCTCTATTTCTGCGCTTGATGCCAAATTCCACTAGTCTTAGCCCTGTTGATTTATGACTGCAGTGTCGTTCTCTAACAGGCGATCATTAATTGTCCTTCAAATCGCTGTTTTTTAAAATCCGTATTCAGTGTCCCCACTATGGGTGCTTTCCAGGCAAGTCGGTCTCCTCTCTCGTTAGTGATTCCCCATGCACGGACAGGACAACAGATCTACACAAACTCCTCAAGGTTTTGAGGCATGTATGTATGTTCTCCAGTTACGTCGTTGCCATCCATTTTGGACCTTCCGAAGCCTGGAGTGAGAGTTCGTCACAGTTAGATGCACGTGAGCGAAGTTGAAAGAAATACATTTATTCCATGCAATTTGGATACAGTTATGTCCACGAACTTTCATACAAATGCTAACATTTACTCACTGATTCGTGACTATTCGGCTCCTTGCTGAGCAGAGGCCTTCAAAAAATTCATGCCAACTCTCCCTGTCATGTGCCCTCCGTTAAAGGACTTTTCTTGTCTTTTTTAATCCCTTTCCTATCCATCTCAAATTTCCATCTGTGCTTTTTTTTTTTTGGGGGGGGGGGGGGGGGGGGGGGGGGGGGGGGGGGAGGAGATGTTGTTAAATTGAACTGCTTATATTTCATTTACTCCGAAATTTCAAGAACAAGGACATCACTGTAGTGCTAATACATATTATGAAAGGAAGATAGTTAAAAAAAGTTTGAAGTTGTATTTTTTTATTTGAAGTGCTAAGTTTGCAAACCGGAGCACCCACTAATCATCATCATCCTCCTCCTTACCTTTTATGTCCCAGTGGAACACAGGCAGGTTTTCAACAAATATATCCCAGTTTGACTGATATGTGCCATGCGATCAAAGGTCTGTCCGTGACTTCTTTATCCCTTCACGTCTGTCTCTAGTTCTGTTCTCCGCGTGTTTTTTTGGTCTCTCTCTCTCTATTTCTCTTATCGTTGGAATCCCAGATGAGGAACTGCTTTGTAATATTACCTGCTAGTTTTTTCAACGTGTGTCCTTTTTAGCAAACCAGCGTCTTCTCCTCTAATCTTGTTCCACTGGCATTTCTCTGGTTCTTTTCATCAGTTCCACGTAGTGATCTGGTCATAATATTTTTATTCTTTTATTATCGCAAGCATTTATTTATGAAAGCCAGTATCTGGAAGCACCCGCCAATGAAAACAGTGGAATAGTCAACTCTTCTTTACTTGATACTGGAGTCTCTCAGAGTTAAGATGCAGTCGATAGAAGTAATGTTGCCACATAATAGGGTTCAACCATATTTGGGTTCCAGAAAAAGGTAACCAAAAACCAGTTCTTGAGTTCAGATGCCTCAATCATAATTACAGATAACTGGACGGCCACACTGTCAAATGTTCAGAGTCACTAATCAGAATCCCTTTCTTGTCAGAAGGAAGAAACAAGGAAAGCTGATATTGAGGCTGAAAAGGAAGCAAAGAAGGAAGAAACAAAGAAAGCTGAAATTGAAGCTGACAGGGAAGCAAAGAAGGAAGAAACACGGAAAGCTGAAATTGAGGCTGAACGGGAAGCAAAGAAGGAAGAGACAAGGAAAGCTCAAATTCAGGCAGATTAAGAAATTACTTTGAAGAAACTGAAACTTGAGGCTGCTAGTTCTAGACCAGCTACTAAGGAGTCTACTCGTCCTTTCAAGCTGCGACTCCCGTCCTTTGTTGAGAGCGTCGATATGATGGACGTTAACTCCAAAGGTTTCAACAAGAAGCAGTATCTTGGAAGGTTAAGAAAGAGGACTGGCCATTTTTGCTCAATAATTTGCTCACTGGAAGAGCTTTACAAAGTGTAGTTGCTTTGCCAGTAGAGGATCGCATGAATTATGACACTGTTAAGGAGACACTGCTTCGAAGATTTAGACTGACGGCTCAAGGGTACCGTGATAGATTTAAAAAGGCTATTCCTACAACCAGCAATGACTTCAGTGAGTTTACTGCGGAAATCAAGTTGCTGTTCAATAGGTGGATTGAACTATCAGGTATTGTCAAGAATTTTGACGGGCTATCTGATCTCATGCTACAGGCCAAGGTTCTATCATCCTGCAGTCCAGAGTTAGTGGCTTTTCTACAAGAGCGAAAGCCAAAAGATATAAATATTAAGTCGGAGTTAGGCAGCAGTACGTTACTGCTCACCCTGGGAAGCCAATTCACAAGCCGTTAGTTGCTGAGACCTTTCCAGCTTGTGTGGCTTATGACAAAATTGGGAAGAAGCCATACATACATCATCGGGCCCGCAGCTTAGACAGGTACAGATGGTGACATTAGAAGATGGAATGGGGACAGAAGATATTCTCATACGAGACAGTACCGTTCTTTTGGGTCGGGCTTAATTAGAAGGGGTTGTTATAAGTGTGGCTCAAGGCGTCATCATCTTATCAGTGTGGGAGAAACTCAGAGAAGCGTCCATTCAACCAGCAAAGAAGTAAATATGCCAGCCCAAAGAAACATTCTCATGTCAGTCCAAGGAGAAGCCCTGACAAGCGCCAAGAGATGGATTTTCACTGCCCCAATTGTAGTGAGAGAAGAACCAGTCGAAAGGAGCGCCCAAAGAAAAACAGTGTACAGGCAAATTCAGCTTTTGTCCTTGATACATTTAATAGCGAGGAGTTTGAGGGGTGCAGACCATTGTTCGAGCCTGATGGCAAGCCTGTTTTAATATGTGGTCACACATTGCCTTGCCTTTCATCATTTGATGAGAATGGTAGCTTAACTTTTCATAACGGTTTTGTGGAGAATACATCTGTTGCTGTTTTAAGGGACACTGACTGTACAACCATTGGTGCAAGGAAGACATTGATTAAGGATACTTGTTATATTGGAAAGATAGCCAAATGTATTACTTTTGGTGGTAATGTTGAATACTATCCGCTGGCTATTGTGCAGATCGACACCCCTTTCTTGTCGGGTAGAGTTCGAGTATGCGTCCTCGACTCACCCATCGCTGATCTCATTATTGGAAATGTTAGTGGGGTTCATGATTGCACTAATCGGGATATTGAGGAGTGGGAAAATAAACATGAGTCGTTTGCTAATGCAGTAATGATGAGAGCTCAGACTAAGGCTGATGATGCGAATATTATGTCATCGCAACCCAGTAATATCCCTTTGGTGCCTAAGGTTGCTGGAATTGCAGCATCTGATTTTGCAGACAGGTAGAGGCGAGACATTTCACTTCTGCCTTTGTTTTGGTTGGCTAAGTCCAAGAACGTAAGGCATACCAAGTCTGCCCGTTACTGGTTCGAGGTTAAAAACTCCATTCTAATCAGGTGCTTTGCAGAGCAACATTCGGTCACTGGGCAGGTGGTTATTCCAGCTGAATTAAAGAATACAGTGTTAAGGACAGCACACGATATCCCTTTCTCGGGTCACATGGGGATTTGCGAGAACTCGCTGTAGAGTGTTGTCCCAGTTTCACTAGCGTGGATACAATAGGTATGTGAAGGTTTACTGTCGGTAGTGTAAAGTATGTCAGAAGACATGCCAGAAAGGAAGGACTCCCAAGGGACCATTAGTAGCCACGGATTTTGCAGTTCGCCCTTTTCACAAGGTTGCTATAGACATTATTGGGCCCCTTACCGTTATGTCAGATCGGGGGTATAGATTTATTCTAACATTAGTTGATCTACGCACGAGATGGCCTGAAGCCGTGCCAATGAAATCCATCACATCAAACAATATGGCAGAGGCTCTAATGAGTTTTATTTAGTAGATTAGGATTTCCTGAAGAGATACTGTCTGACAGGTGCCGGCAATTAATTTCAGAAGAGATGAAACACATATCTAAACTGCTAGACATAGCCCAAGTATTCATTATCCCTTATCATCCTCAGAGCACCGGGTTCTGCGAGTGGTTTAACGGAACACTGAAAAGAATGCGAGGTAAAGTTACAGGAGATTTTCCGCAGTTGTGGGATAGATACCTACAAGCGGTTTTGTTTGCATACAGGGAGACACCACAGGAGAGCACAGGGTTCTCAACCCTTGAGCTGGTATTTGGGGCAAATCCTCGGGGTCCCATGAAGATTTTGAGAGACTTACTGTCCGAGAATTACGCTGATGATAGCGTCAGGTTAAGTTATGAGTATGTCGTTGACTTGCGAGAGTACATAATTACATTTTGTTCGATAGCGCGAGAGGCATTACATATATCGGGTGCAATGTATAGACCGTACGCCAATAGGAATAGCAAACTTGTATCCCTCAGTCCTGGCAGCGAGGTATGGTTGTTGTTACCTACCAAGGAAAATCACCTGCTAGTGTGCTGGCAGGGCCCATTTCAAGTAAAGAAGCAGATTACCGATGGGGATTATTTAATATTAGTCCGAGGGAAGGAGAAGAATGTCCATGTTAATATTCTAAAACCATTTGTAGTACGTCATACTGAACTGGAACCAGTTGTGAACGCTGTTCTTGATAGTACAGTTACTGAAGCTAGTGCAGCAGTCATCGAGGAAGATGTAGAGAAAGGTGAGGAGGTCAACCTCCACATACCACTATTGTCATTGGTTGCTTTGGAGTCATGGAGAGATGTAGTCTCTGCATCTCTCCCACAGCATCAGAGGAAACAAGTGCAGTCACTGCTCTGCGAATTTCAAAATGCGCTCATGAGTATTCCTAGAAGAACTGATTTGGTTGAGCATGATATCAAACTGACCTGTGGAGAGCCCATCCGGGTGAGTGTGATGCTGCACTGTAATTCCGTCTTTCAACCGGCCCGATCCTGTTCTTTTATTTTGAATTTTCACCATTTTTATTTCTTCTCATTTGAATATATATCGTGTTTGGTAATTTTCGGTAGGAATTAAATGGGGTCGTTTTAGGATGGTAGGTTTATTTTTCACTCGGCCAGTTTTTTCTCTTATAGATTTTTTCACGATCACGGAGATTTCGTTGTTTACGAAATAATCGCCATTTCCGGCACGCAGTATGACGAGTCCGGAAACACGCGGCCGTCACGTAATGTGACGCAATTTTGGACACGCGGTTTTCGCGTTGTTTTCAAATCTGATTGGCGCAGCTCATAGTTATGTTTATTTTTCTAAGCGTTTCCATTGGCCGAGCGGATAATTTGGACAATGCGTAGGCGATACGCGGGAGCGGTTCCCCGGTGTGTATAAATAGTCAGTAAACGGCGGCCCAGTTCTCTATCGTAAGAAATATTGTCAGCCGTCAGACTACGTAATTTATCGTCTCCACTGTGGGGAAAACAGCGATGAATTGGTATGTAGAATTTTATTAATCGTTTTATTTATTAGTGGGTCTTTTAGAATTTCGCCCGTAGTTAATTTCTTCGGGGACATTAAAACTTAAAGTTTTAAACGATCGTTCCATCCATTATCATTTTTGAAGAACGACGTAAATGTAACAGTGTGCTTATTCTTTCTATGATTTTAGCAGTAGATAGGAGTGTGTGAAGTTGTGAGAAACACGTGTGCCCATATTTGTAGAATGTTATGTAAAACCACTATTTATTTCTGTGTATTTACTAATGTAATTTTATGGGGAAATCCCTGGCGTGTTCGTTAATTTTACTGAGCCTTAAATGTGAGAAATATTGTCGGAGGGTTCAGATTTACGTTGTAAGTGAATTATACTGCTTAGGGGAGGAAACTATTCCTATAGCGAGATTTAATTTAATTTTGGAGCAAGCCGGGAAACCTCAATGGGTAATGTTAAAAAAAGGGAGACCCCGGAATTTCGGACAAAAGAAGTTCCCGAGTTGAAAATGTTGACACGTGGGTAGCCATGTGTGACGGCCAAGTGGGCCGTCAGACAGGTTTTGTTTACTTACCTGGCAGATTATAGATGAGAGAGAGAGGGGGGGAAGGAGTGAGAATGAAGAGACACGTGAGTAGCATTATTTTATGTATCTTTTTTTCAGAACGAGAGAAGGGGAGGAGGAGAGAGATTTAAGTGCCACGTGGGTAATATTATTTTTTTTGTATTGTTGTACATGACGAGTGGAGTATTGAGTAAGGGAGTTATAAAGATTAATGGGTTAGAGATGCGTTATGTTGGAGTTGTTATACAATAGACGCATTTCCTTTTAATTTCAGCTAGTCACGGCGAAACAGTGGGGAGCATAATTTTGTCAAATAAAATTATCCACGGCAAAAGACATATCTCAGGGTCAGAGTACTCGAGTTATCGTCAGGAGCAAAAGAAAATTACCCTATGGTCTCTGGCAGGGAAGCCCCTATGCTTCAGCTGGAACGGGGTTTATTTATCATACAGCCGAGAGCATCGCTATTATAGTCTCTAGCAACGGCAGGTGGCCGTGAGACTGGTTTCAATTGCGTACAGCCGGAAATCAAGGCTGTGGTTTTTCCTATAACTCCGAAGCGGGTTAAAAGAGGGAAGCTATTCAGCAGCAGAGAAGTTTTCGACAGTTAATCAAGTACCTCATGCTTGATGCCAGAACTTCATCATCATCATCGCAGAATTCAGGAACAGGTGATAGGGTTAACATACCTGGGTCGTGAAGGTAACGAGAGAAGAGCGTAACGGAGACGCCGCATCATCAGTCGTCGAGTGTTAGAGAGACACTGAGGCCAAGGGAGAGAGAGATAGAGAGAGAGAGAGAAGGGGGGGGAAATAGACAGGACCAGTAGGGTCTGTTCAGTATCTACTCGAAGGATAGACACTGAGCCATTGTGTTACTCCAAGTCTATTATTATAGCATTTCCAGTGGTGTTCGATAGCGGCGCATATCGCCTAACAAGTGGAAAGCTGTGTAGACGGTTCGTTGAGGAAGAGTCAACAGGACTGAGACAGTAGAATCTTATTTGTATTAGAGAGTGGAGGCTAAAGTGGACAGCCCCCACAATAGTAGAGTTATTAAATCACCAATCATTTTATTGTTCCTCAGCAGGGTGACAGAAAGAGTGAATGTGATTTGGGGTTTTTTTTCCTAGTGTCTATCTAATCTAATTGGTACGTTGTTTTCAGGCCGTGCAACAGTGCACGCTATCGACTGACTTGATGACGTATGATGCCATTTTATGTTTTTCTTGTATGTAAATAAATATATACATATATTATTTACTGGATCAGCTTCTATTCTATACTATACCTACATATGGTCTGTATAGTGGTGTCTGTGGTCGTTTTTATACACCTTATCTCCTTGTATTTAAAGGAAGTCAGAGGAGGGTGAGATTATAGCCAGTTTGACGTCACGAAGCGGCAAGGGCGAATCAAATCCTGGTTCTATCTCTTGAGCCAATAGTCTCATCTGTCCACAGGCATGTCAATTTTTTCATCTAAATTCTATTTCCTCAGACTTTCTCATACTAGGGTCTGGCTTTCATTCAGGCAAACTCTAAAAACTTAAAACCACTTCGTGACAAGTTAAGTCCCCCCTTTCAAGTGCGGGAATCCGTGCTAAATCACTGAAATCTCTGGGTTTCATACTGGTCCGTATCTAGATCTACTCCCCGATCTAATCACTGTCATAATTAGCATTAACATACAGGCCCATCTCCATATCCTTGAGAATCTTTGCAAGCCCTGGATCGTGAGGGTCACGCCTGGTGATTTCCTCCTGGCGACTGCAACCTGACCGGTCGCCCTTCCTCCTCCCTCTCATGTGTTTCCTTCGCCCACGAATTTTCCTGGCGGCGCGTGGTAAATAATGATTACCAAATGGTGCGACCTCCCAGTGTTTTGAAACAGACTGACTGGCTTGGCCAGACATCGCCGTAACAGGACGTAACTGTTTACGGTTGACTAAAGAACCGCGCACATGTTCCTTCTTGTCAGTATTTCCCTCCCTTGAGAGATGTAATACCATCGGGGGCCTAATTCTCGACGACAAAGAAGATACTTCCGAAATCAGAGACGTCGCCGCTGTAAAACCTTTAGGCTTACCAGGGCTGACAGGCGTATACGCCTCTGTAAATAACCTTCCACTGTCTTTAGAGGCTTCCATCCTCTTCATCACAAGACATGGGTGTTGGTTGAGCTCTCGTGGGGCTCCGTGAATCAGGGGCTGTCCCCTTTCACTTCTCGGGCCTGTAGTAGGCCCCCTTGCATTAGCAAGGATCGGTGTGGTTGGGTTTCCCAAAACTAAGTATGGGCTTCCCAGGATGAAATCATGTGCTGGCTGTGCCATTACAGCTGCCTTGATTGTGCCAGACACAAACTTGCATTTCACCACGATATTGGCGACGGGCAACCGTTGTGAGATACCTCTTCTCAAAATGCCACCAATCTCAACTATTTCTCCTGTCCACTGCCCTGGTTTCACCAAATGACGAGCGATGATACTGGGGTAAGTAAGCCCGCTGTCAAACAAACACGTAGTGGCTGTCCCATTCACTACGGCTGGTCCACTGTTAGAGAACGACTTCTCTGCCTAAACTGGTTCCCATTTATTCCCTTTAGTCCATCTCACCGGCCTTAAACAAGCTGCATGATGAGCTGGGGGTTTGTTCATGCACCGGGATGTTCAGTGGGACGTGGTTCTACACTTCTGACAATACCTCTCATTATCTCCTCTGTTCCTAGCGGATTCCTGAGATGTTGTCGGCCGTGCTTGGTTATGCTGCTGGGGGCGCAAGTTATAACTAGAATGAGGCTCCTTGCGGGAAGGCCCTGGTTGCTGATGAGCTGGTGAAGTAACCAACCGCAATGATGAAGCTCCTTGGTCTGGGGCTGGCAGGTCTGGGTTTTTCCGTTTCTGTCCCAGTACTTCGGCCTGTGCTGTCTGGTACCTTTCGGCAAACACGATAATCTGATCAAGTTGCTGGGCACCCTGCTCTGCCAGATATCGCCTCAAGTCCGGGGACATGTTTGCTTTTACCTGTTCACACAGAACTAACTCCTCCAACCCTTCAAAAGTTTTTGCCAGTCCTGACAGTTCCCTCCACCGGGTTAAGTAATTTCTCACCCGCTCGGCAAACTGTGCGAAACTCTCTCCCTTCTCCGGCCTGCTCTCCCTGAACATGGTTTGGCATTTACGGGGTGTCCACTGAAATCTTTGCAATAAAGCGTTTCACAGTGCCTCGAAGTTGTTCTGGTCATCTATGAGCATCGTGTTGTACACTTCGTACGCATGACCTTTGAGTGATTGCGATAATTTTAGGCACCAAAGACTCTCATCCAATCCGTATGCCTTTGCCATTCTTTGAAATTTCTCCAAGAACACGTCAATCTTTTCTGTCCCGTTAGGGAACGAGTCAAATGGGAAGCTCATGGCTGCCATTCGGGGCCCTCCGTTTCCTGAGGTGTCTCTCGCTCCTGCTCCAGGTGAATCTCCATTAGCTGAACTGCCTTCCGAAGATCGATACTGCAGTTCCAGAGAACGCATGGCAAGTTCATGCTGTCTCTTCGCTGCCTTCTCCTCTTTTTCTGCTTCCAATTTCCGAAGTTCCATCTTGCGGCGGCTGCCCTCTCTTCTTTCGCTGCTTCTGCGGCGGCTATTCTTTGCCTTTCCTCAATTTCTGCGGTGGCTATCCTTTGCCTTTCCTCAATTTCCCGTTGATTATGCCTATCATTTTCTCTGATCATGTAGGCTTTCGTCTTCTCTTTATCCATTCCCATGTCCTGGGCTGCCTCACGCCATGCAGCTCGCAACTTGACCATATCCGCCATCTTACCTGTAAACTGCTGTAAGTTCCCAAATACAGAGAAATGACAGAAAAGGAAAAGAGAAGGAACAACCTGTTACGTAATATAAAATACTCCCTCTTTAACCGCTGTTCCAAAACCCCGACCTCAGACTAGCACCAAGTCTGAATAATAACCTGAGAAAAATTTAGTTAAGAAGCTACCAAAACTAAATTACCTTCCTGTTAAAGAAAAATATGTCGGTATGCCATCAATTACCTCTATGTCATATACATCAAAATTACCACAAATCTACTAGACTGCAACCTGTGGAAAAACCTATAACTGGATCAGTTCTAGTAGCTCAAGTCTAGGGGATATTTAAAGAAATTCTATTCTCAGAAAACTTCCTAGAGACACTCTATGAATCTAGATCACAGAATTGATCTCCACAGAATGATCCACCGGACGATTGCCGCCCACTTGTCACGAAGTGGTTTTAAGTTTATAGAGTTTGCCTGAATGAAAGCCAGACCCTAGTATGAGAAAGTCTGAGGAAATAGAATTTAGATGAAAAAATTGACATCCCTGTGGACAGATGAGAATATTGGCTCAAGGGATAGAACCAGGATTTGATTCGCCCTTGCCACTTCGTGACGTCAAACTGGCTATAATCTCACCCTCCTCTGACTTCCTTTAAATACAAGGAGATAAGGTGTATAAAAACCACCACAGACACCACTATACAGACCACATGTAGGTATAGTATAGAATAGAAGCTGATCCAGTAAATAATATATGTATATATTTATTTACATACAAGAAAAACATAAAATGGCATCATACGTCATCAAGTCAGTCGATAGCGTGCACTGTTGCACGGCCTGAAAACAACGTACCAATTAGATTAGATAGACACTAGGAAAAAAAACCCAAATCACATTCACTCTTTCTGTCACCCTGCTGAGGAACAATAAAATGATTGGTGATTTAATAACTCTACCATTGTGGGGGCTGTCCACTTTAGCCTCCACTCTCTAATACAAATAAGATTCTACTGTCTCAGTCCTGTTGACTCTTCCTCAACGAACCGTCTACACAGCTTTCCACTTGTTAGGCGATATGCGCCGCTATCGAACACCACTGGAAATGCTATAATAATAGACTTGGAGTAACACAATGGCTCAGTGTCTAGCCTTCGAGTAGATACTGAACAGACCCTACTGGTCCTGTCTATTTCCCCCTCCTTCTCTCTCTCTATCTCTCTCCCTCGGTCTCAGTGTCTCTCCAACACTCGACGACTGATGATGCGGCGTCTCCGTTACGCTCTTCTCTCGTTACCTTCACGACCCAGGTATGGTAACCCTATCACCTGTTCCTGAATTCTGCGATGATGATGATGAAGTTCTGGCATCAAGCATGAGGTACTTGATTAACTGTCGAAAACTTCTCTGCTGCTGAATAGCTTCCCTCTTTTAACCCGCTCCGGAGTTATAGGAAAAACCACAGCCTTGATTTCCGGCTGTACGCAATTGAAACCAGTCTCACGGCCACCTGCCGTTGCTAGAGACTATAATAGCGATGCTCTCGGCTGTATGATAAATAAACCCCGTTCCAGCTGAAGCATAGGGGCTTCCCTGCCAGAGACCATAGGGTAATTTTCTTTTGCTCCTGACGATAACTCGAGTACTCTGACCCTGAGATATGTCTTTTGCCGTGGATAATTTTATTTGACAAAATTATGCTCCCCACTGTTTCGCCGTGACTCGCTGAAATTAAAAGGAAATGCGTCTATTGTATAACAACTCCAACATAACGCATCTCTAACCCATTAATCTTTATAACTCCCTTACTCAATACTCCACTCGTCATGTACAACAATACAAAAAAAATAATATTACCCACGTGGCACTTAAATCTCTCTCCTCCTCCCCTTCTCTCGTTCTGAAAAAAACGATACATAAAATATTCCTACTCACGTGTCTCTTCATTCTCACTCCTTCCCCCCCTCTCTCCCTCTCTCTCATCTATAATCTGCCAGGTAAGTAAACAAAACCTGTCTGACGGCCCACTTGGCCGTCACACATGGCTACCCACGTGTCAACATTTTCAACTCGGGAACTTCTTTTGTCGAAATTCCGGGGTCTCCCTTTTTTTAACATTACCCATTGAGGTTTCCCGGCTTGCTCCAAAATTTAATTAAATCTCGCTATAGGAATAGTTTCCTCCCCTAAGCAGTATAATTCACTTACAACGTAAATCTGAACCCTCCGACAATATTTCTCATATTTAAGGCTCAGTAAAATTAACGAACACGCCAGGGATTTCCCCATAAAATTACATTAGTAAATACACAGAAATAAATGGTGGTTTTACATAACATTCTACAAATATGGGCACACGTGTTTCTCACAACTTCACACGCTCCTATCTACTGCCAAAATCATAGAAAGAATAAGCACACTGTTACATTTACGTCGTTCTTCAAAAATGATAATGGATGGCACGATCGTTTAAAACTTTAAGTTTTAAAGTCCCCGAAGAAATTAACTACGGGCGAAATTCTAAAAGACCCACTAATAAATAAAACGATTAATAAAATTCTACATACCAATTCATCGCTGTTTTTCCCCACAGTGGAGACGATAAATTACGTAGTCTGACGGCTGACAATATTTCTTGCGATAGAGAACTGGGCCGCCGTTTACTGACTATTTATACACACCGGGGAACCACTCCCGCGAATCGCCTACACATTGTCCAAATTATCCGCTCGGCCAATGGAAACGCTTAGAAAAATAAACATAACTATGAGCTGCGCCAATCAGATTTGAAAACAACGCGAAAACCGCGTGTCCAAAATTGCGTCACATTACGTGACGGCCGCGTGTTTCCGGACTCGTCATACTGCGTGCCGGAAATGGCGATTATTTCGTAAACAACAAAATCTCCGTCTGCTACTAAAGCTGTCCCAGTCTTGTTTTTCAATGGAACAGCCCAAGCGAATTTACTAAATACGTCAATACGCGTTACTAGATACGAATACCCATCGTTGAATCTTTTTAAACCACGCAAGTCAATTAAATCAGCCTGGAACTGTTGATCGATACCACCCGCAATGGTCGTACGTCGTTTAAATTTTCTGCGCACCGGTTTATGTAGGGTGTAGCTGTCCTGATGGCCTAACCACTCTTCAATTTTTTTACGACTAAGTTTGGTGCTACGTTGTAAGGGGGCGATTCCACCATAAGCTCCAGGTCGTTTTGGGTCGTAGTAATGTTGTTTTAAAATCACTTCTTTGGCCATGGTTCCCACTTTGGCGTCTTTTTCCTTCTTCTGAGCGAATACGACGATGATTCTCGCAATTTACTGGCCACCACCTTATTTCGATTAGTGGGTGTGACGGGTGGGGACTGAGACGTTTTGTCTACGACCTCCTCTTTAAGTACAGTGGGTTGTTCGTTGGTTTGTATTGGTGGTTTAATATCTACGAACCCTAGAGGTACGTGTCTGTACTGTTCTAGTCGAGTCAAATAAAGCTGTAATGTTTGTTGGTAGAGTCTAGCCTTGTCAACGAGTAGGAGATCTTGTCGATCCAAGACTAGTTGCATTTGACTGTCCAATTCTCCCAAGTTATCTCTTAGCGCATCGGGTGGTCTATAAGGTTTTTCTAACAAACGAGGATCCATCAAAACCATTTTTTTAGCCATCTAAAAGAGTCCTTTTAGTACAGATAGTATTGGGGTTAACAACGCGGATAAGAAACCTCCAGATTGTAAAAATTGTTTTCGTCTTTTGAGCGACAATTTTTTCTTGGTAAGCGCTCGCAGGATGTTTTTGTAACGACGCATACATCTCTTCTGAGGAGGTGTCAGTGTAACGTTACCTTTTAAAACGTTGTGACAACATTCACAGAGTGTTCCTACCAGCTCCGGTGATGCTGTTTTCATAACAGCCTTGATGACTGGTGGTTTGGCTGTACGTAGACATTTTAACATCTCAGCGTGTCTCTACTTTTTCTGCCATTTTACTTGGGTACGTAAACAATTTGTTGCTCCTCTGGGAAGATGCGCGAACGAAGCCTTAAATTATCTGGTGTGTCTTGACGAAGATCAATTCCTATATACACACATTGGGATTCTCGCAGGTGCTACGGAGTTCGTGCACTGTGCCAAGATCCTCCTTGTGTGATCTAAGGGAGGAGATCGGAGCACTGAAGGAGTAGTCCGTGTGCAATGAAGATAGTCCTTAAAACCAAACCAACCAAATCAATACTCTTTATTTATACACTGTCAAGTAGAAAAAAAGACGCAATTATCATGTATTATTGCCTTGGTTTTACTGGCGCATCCATTTCTCAAGACATACAATAGAGCATTAATTATATTTATATACGGGTTTCCGATTTTTTTTTAACCTTTAAAATGTTAAGTCATTCCTACCGAAGGTCAGGTAGAGGAGGCACTGTACAGTGTTCCCTATCGTTAAGTGCGTCCTGCCTGGAACACCGGTCTTACGATGTTCGATTAGCGTTTTTTCAATATAATGCTGTTTCTATTTTCTACTAAATGCCCGTTATACACTTTAAAAAAATTCGATCTTACGCCGTGCGCTAAATTCTATAGGAGGCAGGAATATAACATTCACATGCTCATCACGTTTATTCAGGGTGGTGGGATAGCACTGTCATTATAAGCCTAGTGAAGCAAGACCCCAAAATGCAATGCAGTTCTATGGTAATCGGTAACATAAAATAAGATCTTAATTGCTACAATGTGCTTCTTGTAGAGAAAAGAACGTGCCAGAGGAAAGCAAGCTCGATTAATTTTATTTTTTTATAGTCTCCTTGAACATTTTCTGCCCCCATTCACCAAACAGCAGTGCATTCTACACCTGGAAACAGAAACACTTTTTAAATACCTACAAAACCTTCTGCTAACCAGTCGTCTGATGATCAAGGCAACTCTGACGTGACAACTGTTGCCATAAACGACAGAAGTAGCAGCGATTGAAGTTATATCCTATTATATATATATATATATATATATATATATATATATATATACACACACTAGCAGTTATACCCGACCCAGCCCGGGTCAATGTCGGAATGGCTGCAGGTCGGGTTTGGTGCGAATCGTTTTAGAAAGGTTTAAAGTGCTATCGAATAGAGTTAAAAGCATTATGATTATTTCCAGTTAGAAAATAAATAATTTTTAAAAAAATTACGTGCCCGTCACACACACATACACAAAACGTGTCCCGTCTGCGCCGTATGGAACGTCTGCCCTGTCCGTCCCGTCTATCTATCTATCTATCTATCTATCTATCTATCTATCTATCTATCTATCTATCTATCTATCTATCTATCTATCTATCTATCTATCTATCTATCTATCTACCTACCTACCTACCTACCTACCTACCTACCTACCTACCTACCTACCTATCTATCTATCTATCTGTCTGTCTGTCTGTCTGTCTGTCTGTCTGTCCGTCCGCCTGTCTGTCTATCTATCTATTTAAATTGCTATCGAATAATGTTAAAGACATTAAGATTATTTCCAGTTGGAAAATTTTTTTTTTTTTTTTTTTAAATAATGTTACCCATCGCACACAGATCAAAACAATTTTCGGGGCAAATTTAGTGAATGTAACGTATTCTTAGAGCCGTATCGTGAACAACTCTACATAGCTGAGTTATACATACACGCACATACATACATTTGCATTCAGGCACATATGTAGCTCCACACACACGCTCTTATGTATTCGAATGTATGCATGTACAGTACTAATGCCTTTCCTCTATAAAATAATTCTTTAAGGGGATGCATTACATATAAAAACTACACACGCGTAGTTTCACTTGCATACTTAAACATAAAAAGGAAGGAGAATAGTACTAAATAAAATAAAGTAATAATTTCTCTCAAAAAAATGTGTGCGCTTCTTCTAACAACAAAACCATTTTTGCAGAATAAAATATAAATCATGAGCGCAATTCCCGTGGCATGTTTAAAAATTAAACATTGTTCAGGAATCCTGATGTAGAAAATGTGCATAATAGAAAGCAAACGCTTTGTATGTTTAAGGAAAGCTCTACACAGCTGAGTATTATTCAAACTTTCATTGTCAGGAATCGTGCTTTAAAAAACTTACATAACAGAAATCAACGCACTTCTTCTACATTTAATGAAAAAGGATAATATTTATGACTTACATAGTTTCTAAGCTAAGGACGTTAACCGTTGTTTTTACGTCCCTTAAGAATGAATGGAGTTTGGGAATCTTCTAGAACATACACAAGTCTTGTAGCACAAACATGGCTGAGAATTAATCAAACTTTTCTTGTCAGGCATCCCGATTTACAAAATTGTCTTAACAGAAAGCATTGCACAGTAAATTTAAGTAACAGCTTTACATATATGAGTATTATTTAAAGTTTCCTTGTCAAAAACAACCCTGGTTTAAAAGAATTACACAACCGAAAGCAACGCACTTCTTCTAATTTTAACAAAAAAGGATAAACATTATGACGTATATAGTTCGTAAGTTACGTCCATTGTCCCTTGAGATAAGAATGAATGAAGTCCCTTGATATAAGAATGAATGGAGTGCAGAAAAATTCACTGCTCAGCCTCCTGACGTTGCACCATGACGATTTATAGTTTAAACCCTTCCCAGAGAAATGTCCAATACGCTGTAGAAAACCGCATCAAAATCCGTTCAGCCGGTCTTGAGTTATGAGGTAACAGACAAAAACACATTGTAGAGTATATATATATATATATATATATATATATATATATATATATATATATATATATATATATATATATATATATATATATATATATATATATATACATACATACATACATACACAGACACATTTGTTGTAAGTACATTACACAGATAATATTTCGTTTGTGTTCAATATTTCTTATAATTATAGGTAGTTAATATATGTTGTTAACTCTGTAATTTTTAGTTGAAATCAAGAAACAGCTGCTTGGCTTGCAATCGAGTCTGAAGCCTTCTTTATCTTACATGTATGCATCAGTAGTTATCTACTTTTCAACAGTTATCTGACGAATAGCAGACTTTGATAAGCAGACTATTAAAAATAACTTTGAAAAAGAGAGAGAGAGAGAGAGAGAGAGAGAGAGAGAGAGAGAGAGAGAGAGAGACAGACAGACAGACAGACAGACAGACAGACAGACAGACAGAGAGGTTAGAGCGTTCCCCTCGCTCAGCAAAATTATCGGGTTCCAGAGGTTCTATTTCAGCATGTCTCAGTTAGACAGAGACAGCAAATAATATTTTGCGCACCTCGTGGAATAGGAAATAACAGCCGAACAAATCGCTATGCCAGAACAAAGCCGTTAACAACAGAAAATCTGACTTCAGGGCTAGGGGGGAAATCCCAAAGGAAGCTAGCTGGACAGTGTTAAAGAAAAATATTGAAGCAACACAGTTGTCACGTGAACAATAATTGTGTCACCCACACGTGACATTTAGCAGCATATATTGGCAAGAAAAACTGAGAAGAAATGACAAGAAAGAGTTGGTTTTCGCTAATATAGCAGGGAACGTAAAAATGCCATTTGCAGTTATGAAATGCCAACATTCTCGTTGCTTAAAAAAAAAACATAAAAATGTTGTGTATGAAATAAATAAGGCGCAATCTGAAAGTTATTGAAAGGAGGTATGTTCATGAAAAGATTGTTGTTCGATGATAACATACTTTTCATTCACACAAAGCCGGTCTTAGGTCAGTGTGACCGGCGCGGCCGCTTAGGGCGCTAAGGGCAAAAAGGCGTTCGAGCGATGGATAAGAAAACAGTGTGTTTATGTCAAGTAACTCGACTTCTCTTCAGCTGTGATACAATTTGCATAGACCAAAGCACGCAATGTAAATCTTTCATAAGATAACACTGAAACAAAAGTGTAGCATATTCCAATCAATCAATAAATACCATTTAGCTCCCCAAGGAGCATAGGCCTTCAACAAACACATGTCGTTCCTCGTCATTTTCACTTCTGTATCTAGTTTCCTTCTCCATGTTTTTTGGTCTACCTCTGCCTCTCTTTCCTTGAGGATTCTAGAACAAAGACTGCCTAGTAACGCTATCAACAGGTTTACTTAATCTGTGTCCTATCTATCGCCAGCGTCTTCATCATATTTAGCCTTATTTAAAAGTATTTTTTTGTTTCGTAAATAGCAACTTTCAAAAAATAATCTGCAATTTCACAAATCTTACTTGATTTTCCAGTAGAGTTTAATTATTTTTCGCAGGTAAGGGGCGCATGTCAAACCACTCGCCCCTGGTGCCGAATGCTCTAAGATCGGCTCTGCATACACAAGAAACGTTTTCCTTCTTATCCAAAGCTGTCTGACTCACTGGAATGGCCACATCATGAAAACACTTCCATTTTTATTTAGTTACACATTTTTTGCAACAACATGGAATAATAACAATTTTCAACCCTGCCCCCAGGAGATAATTCAAGATGTACAATAAAATTAATAGGCGACAATATTATGCAAACTATTTGCTCATTGACGTTGAATTAAAGTTCTCCTTTGAGTTTCTGTGATGTTAAAAATTAACGACAAGACGCATATTACTTTTGTTAAAAGTGTTCTTCTGATCATTATGGCGCAAATTATGTTGTTAACAGTGCTGTTCTTATCATAATGATGCATATTACTTTGTTAACAATGTTCATCTTATCATTATGGTGCACATTATTTTGTTCAGTGTTCTTCTTAAATTATGTTGTTAACAGTGTTATTCTTGTCATTATGGCGCAAATTATGATGTTAACAGTGTTATTCTTATCATAATGAAGCATATTACTTTGTTAACAATGTTCATCTTACCGTTATGATGCATATTATTTTGTTAATATTGTTCGTCTTATCATTATGATGCATATTACTGTGTTAACAGTGTTCATCTTATCATTATGATGCATATTACTGTGTTAACAGTGTTCATCTTATCATTATGATGCATATTACTTTGTTAACAATGTTCTTCTTATCATTATGAAGCATATTATTTTGTTAATAATGTTCTTCTTATCATTATGATGCATATTACTGTGTTAACAGTGTTCATCTTATCATTATAATGCCTATTACTTTGTTATCAATGTTCTTCTTATCATTATGAAGCACTGTACTTTGTTAACAGTGTTCATCTTATCATTATGATTGCATTTTACTTTGTTATCAGTGTTCTTCTTATCATTATGAAGCACTTTACTTTGTTAACAGTGTTCTTCTTATCATTATCATAAATATTTTTTGTTAACTGTGTTCATCTTATCATTATGATGCATATTACTTTGTTAACAGTGTTCTTCTTATCATTATGAAGCATATTATTTTGTTAATAATGTTCTTCTTATCATTGTGATGCATATTACTGTGTTAACAGTGTTCATCTTATCATTATAATGCCTATTACTTTGTTATCAATGTTCTTCTTATCATTATGAAGCACTGTACTTTGTTAACAGTGTTCATCTTATCATTATGATGCATATTTTTTGTTAGCAGTGTTCATCTTATCATTATGATGCATATTACTTTGTTATCAGTGTTCTTCTTATCACTATGAAGCATTTTACTTTGTTAACAGTGTTCTTCTTATCATTATTATGCATATTACTTTGTTAAGTGTTAATCTTATCATGATGCATATTTGTTTGTTAACAGTGGTCATCTTATAATTATGCTGCATATTTTTTTTTTGTTAACTGTGTTAATCTTTTCATTATTGTACCAAGATGAATTTGGGGCGACCTCTTCTCCACTACGGCAGTACTCATTTTCAGTTGAAGTGAGGACTGATTAACTGGAATTTCCAGGTCGACACCTTCTTCTTTCTCGGCTATGAAGCAGATTTTTTTGTATTTACAAACATTCTTACTCTCCTCTCAGTGTTAAGTCGTCATGTCTGTAAGGTTACCCGTTCCTCCCTGCTTTG
Organism: Oreohelix idahoensis; assembly: GCA_024509875.1. Classification (NCBI taxonomy): domain Eukaryota; kingdom Metazoa; phylum Mollusca; class Gastropoda; order Stylommatophora; family Oreohelicidae; genus Oreohelix; species Oreohelix idahoensis. The sequence goes on along the minus strand of JAMPIV010011701.1, from coordinate 218,946 downwards.
CAAGGAACGGCTAAGATAATAATTAATCGACAATCATGTTAGTTAATCTTGGGTGTGGCCGACATCAGACTACAGATTAACACTAAAATCGCCCAGCGCATTTGTTTAATCGCTGATATGGCCAGGGTGCGTTCTTCGCCACGATGGTAATACGCTGAAAGTTTGATAGCCACTACGGGGAGACACCTTATGGACAGACATGAATGACCTGATCGTTTCCTGTCCGACTTTCACGAACAGATTACTTTGTGGGAAAGTAAGAGGTTACATCTTACACACATTGATAAGAGAGTGTACGGACGTGTCACTTCCATGCATGGGACAGGTGACCTTTGGTATCACGCACATTATTTTAGGCGGAAATAATTCTGAAATTACCCCACAAAACACACATGTTTGAAACGATTGGCGCTCTGATTAGCCTCGTAACAAACAAATGCGAGGGAAGACTTGCAATATAATCTGACACTTTTTGCAAGTCTATTTCACTGTGAGAATCGCTTGCCAAGACGACAATCAGACCTTGCCAGAGCCTAGAACCAAGATTCTTATATCGGAGCAGGACCATTGTTTGAGCATTTTTTAGGACTTCAGAGCCCATAATAAACTCTACCGTTTAACAAGGACACCGGGAATCTGAGGAATGTAAAACGCTGAGTCAAAGTGGGAATTCATTGTTCAAATAACGACCCATAAGAACACGCGTTAGAGGCCTATTCCAGTGCCTATATTCCTCTGAGCAAACAGTCTGTGAGCCAAGATTGGTGTAAGTTGTGCATTTTACGTTCTATATTTGTCATTACTAATACGTGAACTAATATGTATATATTGTCACGTGAATATTAATATGTGAAAATCGCTAATGGATGTCCAAGTCACTTAAGGCTGGCAACCTAAGCCTATAGAATGAGGATTTCATGAACCACCACTGCAAGGGCTGGTGACTGCTTTATTGCTAGTATCTTAAAGAGAACTAAATGCATAAGTAGTCCCAAGTTCTATATGAAGCAGGGAGGGCAAGATGAAAGAAATGATGTACATTCTAATTATAATATTTACAATTGCAAACCAGTGTAAATGTCTATGTAAGCATATTCACTTTAAAATTAATGAAAGTTTTCAAGCTTTTCAACAAGTGTAGATGTAAATGAAAACATATTCAATCTATATTGTGAACATTTTCCACCCAGTGTAAATGAAACATATTCAATCTATATTGTGAACACTTTTCAATCAGTGTAGATGTTAATGTAAACATATTCTATCTACACTATTAAGCTATTCAATTTAAATAAAGTTTTCTCTCGAGGGATTAAGATTAATTCTCATCGAGGGTAAATTCTGAAGTAGATGGGATGGTGGAATAGGAAGATGGGAACACATAAGTGTCAGGAAACGCAATATGCAGGAGAGCGTTTTGTTTCTTTTTTTTTACCATACTAGTTGGTGGTACCAATTGCGGGTACTAATCTATGGAAAAAAGTCAGGGTAGAAGTGGCCTGACGTAGAACAAGACACCATCATCAGAGGGTCTTAGAGACGCGGGACCAGCTTTGCTGTTCCTCCCTGATCTTACTTGGAACGTGCTGCACCTTTAATCTTGACCAGAGACGCGAGAACTCCAATGCCCTATCTGCATAGAACCCAAAAACCCAGCGGGAGCAGAACCTACCATTTGCAGCTAAGTCAAACCTAAAAGCTGCCAAGCGACTTCTTACATAAAACCCTCATTACACCACACCAGTGAAAAGAATTTTTCTGATAAATCATTATTTATTCTTTTAAAACATTGTTAAATCTAAGTGATTATTAAATCTGTTATTTGTAAATATATAAATTTTACGTCGATTTAATTATTTTGGATGTACTGCATGTTTGTCTCAGTCAAGTTACTACATACACTCTAAACAGAGCTATACTATAATAATAAGAATTCCACTGAGTAAATCAGGATTGGGGGAGGGAGGGGGGGGGGAGAAGGGGGGCCTTGAACGAGCTCAAATTTATAATTGCTTAATTCTTGGGATCAGATAAAAGTTAACAATTGCCCTGCCCAATGCAGCATTGTTCTTGACTTCTGAAATATACTACTCGTCAAAAGTCAAGGGCCACTTAGAAAAACCTTGGTTGAAACCATAAAACAAATCTGATATAATCGTAATTGGTATCAGTAAAAACGGCATTTATTGAATACCAAATTGACATGTCACGTAAAGAAATGGAAACACACATTCAAACGCAATGAAGCTGTGAAGTGTGTCACCCACCTTTTCACAAGTCGCACAATATATATTGGACAAATAGACATTTCAAAATCGGGTATGACCACCGTTTGCAGCAAGGCATTCAAGACAGCGTAGACGCATCAAGTCTACAAGGGTCCGAAGAGTATCCTGAGGAACAGCTTGCCATTCCTGAAGCAAAAATGTAGTCAGCTGTGCAACATCCATTGGCAGTGGGTGATTTGTTGACAATCTTCGACCAAGGACATCCCAGAGGTGCTCAAACGGAGAAAGGTCAGGTGAATGAGCTGGCCACACCATCCTGATGATCCCATGTTGCTGAATAAACTCATTCACCACACGAGCTCGATGGGGTCGAGCGTTATCATCTTGGAGGATGGCATTACCACCTATGGCCTCCAGAGCAGGCTGAACAATTGGTCTCAAGATTTCGTTCTGGTATCTTGGGCCGGTCAAGTTGCCTTGTATAATGTAGAGTAGGGTCCTGCCGTGTCTGTAGAAGCCTCCCCAGACCATGATAGAACCCCTACCATAACGATCCACCTTTCGAATTGTGCCATCAGTAAATCGCTCTTCTGGTCGTCTCCAAACTCGAATCCTGCCATCATTGAATGACACAGTGAAGCGAGATTCATCAGTGAAGAGAACTTGACTCTATTGTTGCCTTGTCCATCAGATGTGCTCGCGACAACAAGCAACACGGGCTCTGCGATGAGCAGGAGTAAGAGGGATTCTGACTGCAGGACGTCGAGCAGCCAGTCCAAATTCATGTAAACGTCTGCGAATGGTGCTTTGACTGACATTAACGTTTACAGTTTGTCTCAGCTGACATCTTAGAGTGGAACAAGTCACTGCTCGATGGCGCAGGGCTGACAACAAGAGGTACCGGTCATCATGTCTATTGGTGCATCTAGGGCGACCTGGCCAGTGGCGATCCTCCACACTTCCTGTGACCTGAAATCTCTCCAAAATTCTTTGGATAGTAGAGTGTGACACTGCAAGCCGTCTAGCAACCTCACGGACAGATAAACAACTTTCAACCCACGTTATAGCCCTCATTCTTTGTAAGGTGTCAGGACTTCTTCTCGGTGGCATGGTTTTTGCAAGTGATGAAACTACCCTAAGTCTGCTGATTGTAAAAGAAATTAAGAGTGAACTCTGTTCACGAAAAATCGCCATTGCACGTGGAATGTCAATCAGCACGATTACTTCACCTGTTTGGTTGTACTGAAGTTTGAAAAAACAAATTAAAAATGTGAATTTATGGTCAGCAAACCAAATTGCACGTGATCACCATGGTTGTCGATGAGTTGTTTTTATGCTTAACGTGCATAGAGAACTGTCAGAGGAAGATATTGCACCCATTTTTACTAAAAACTTCCTTCATTTAATCATTCTATGCGCTTATATAAAAGTGTATTGAAAATAATAGGGTGGCCCTTGACTTTTGACGAGTAGTATATTTTATGGAAACCACCGTGAGATAGAAGCGTCATTATCCTTCTATCTACAACTCTGCCAAGAGTAATCTCGTGCGAACGTAGACACCTTTGAAGACCCACATAACTTACTCTTGAGTTTTGGCCACTGGTGGACCACTACTGCAGAGCAAAGGGGAGGCAACCCGTGACATATTTATCATTATGATGCATATTATTTAGTTAACAGTGTTCGTCTTATCATTATGGTGCATATTATTTTGTTAACAGTTTTCACCTAATCATTATGATGCATATTATTTTGTTAACAGTGTTCATCTTATCATTCTGTATAATAACTATTCTTTTGCTCATTGTGTAGCTTATGTCCACTATTTCAGCTCGTCCCCTTGCAGGAAATCTGAATCCAATCATTCATAGTCCGCTCGACCTGGGCCAAACAGCTTTGTCATGCATGAATAGCTCACCAGGCGTTGATGCTCTGTAAGGGTGCCATGTTGACATTCGAACATCAGACATTCCTTGTGTGTAAGATACTCGAAGTATGTGTGGTCGACGAGTGATATGGGTGTGTAGAGACACGAATGCGTTTAGGATCTTTGGTATGTAAATAAGGCACCCACTCACTCACATGCAGTAGTCAGTAATTGAAGAAACTGCTGGAACTTTCAACCATTTATTTACATGACACAGTGACATCAACAGTTACAGTCAATAATGGACGAGAATCAAGAAACATCATGTATATTGGATACGACTGGCAAAAGACATGTGGTATTATAGAGCTTGAACCACTCGTCTATAAGGACGTTATCGACAATGGTCTGTCCTTTAATAACTGTTCATAGGTGATAACAATTAGATATCTCGAACATCATCAGTTCTGTATAGCCTGTAGGTATGATGCTAATAATGCTGGCTTGACACATATTCTTTTCCTACAGTAGCTCAGGGCCTCTGACTGAACGCGTCAGTTAATCCTTAAACAAATATATAGTTGCCTAGTATAGAAGTCTGTAAACTTGTAAATACATCAAGACTTCGTCTAGTTTCACCTTGCAGGTACTTCTTCTTCTGTTCCAAGTTATAGGCCGTAATAACGGACCTTATAATGGTTGATAAACCACTGTACATTTTTCCGTAAACATGTATTATCTTTCCTGCTGGAACATACCGCCATCCTGCGGATTTCCTAGCAATATATATATATAGTTATTGTGCTTCAATAAAGTACTTGAACGAATAGACCTAGTTGGCTACGCAAGCACATACAAAGGACTCTGGATCACAAGAACTGTGAGAGCTACTCACAGGTTCGTACTCAATGTTCTGCAAACAACTTTGCATATTAATAAAGTAATTTTACCTTGGTCAGAATTCCAACACTACACAAATAACACCTGTCGTCATTCCAGTCGAACAGAATAACTCTAGGGAAATCACTAATAAGATAAGCCTATCTTTTCCCCAGATAATACAGACGAAGGACAGCGGACATCTTCGTCCGGCAAAAACCAGCTCATCACTCAAGGCGGAAGTTTGCCACGTTCGCCCTAAAAACTAACGCATGCGTAGACAGAACAGATTTGAGAACAGTTAACTATCCCCTCTTAAGAAAAGAACAAACACAGGGAAGGTAACTCCTAATCAACCTGTGTCAGGGAATCAACATAGAGTTCTGTACCTTCGACTATCAAAATATAAATTAGATTTACATCTTCTGGAAGCGTCGAAAATGACGGTAACACATACATTATATTTCTTTAAAATGTTTAAGAAAAAAAAAATGTTGTCTTCATTTGGCCAGACGTGCACCGTTCAACACACACACAAATCTTCAATTCAAATGTCAAGTCAGTCCTTTTGTATGGCTTTGAAACATTGAGAACAACAAAAACAACAACCAGAAAGCTGTAGACTTTCATAAACGGGTGCTTGCGTAGAATAGAGGGATTAAAATAATATGACAAGACATGGAACTGATGACAAGAACCAGACAAGTGCCACTGGAACAAGAGATGAGAAGAAGATGCTGGCGATGGATTGGACACGCGATGATGAAACCTGTAGGTAAGAAGTCCTTGCTGTGAAACCCCCAGGGTACGTGCAATACAGATGAACCGAACAAATACGGAGAAGAGAACTGGAGACAGAAGTGAAACTGATGATGAAGACGTGGAAAGAACTTGAGCTGATGGCACGTGACGGTAAGACTTGGCATGTGTACTTTGAAGACCTTGTGCTCCTTGGGCAGCTAATGGGTAGTGATTGATTGTACGGTTTAAACTAGACACACAGTCCTTCAGCTATATTACAGCGCATATTCAAATATACAAGACCTTGTGGTCTGGAAATATAATTTTTACATATGTAGATTTTATATATCAATGATAGGCATGGGGAGCTTAGAAGTGGTGTAGCCGGGTGGTCTTATTCAGTTATTTCATAGTTATTTCAAGACTGGAACTCGGCACCATTTATGTATTATGTAGCCGGGGTAATGAGGCATCCATCCAAAGATTGTCGCGGCACTATTTATGTTATATGTGGCGGTGTCCTCAGAGTTATCAATGTTACCTCATATTGTTATTTCATGTCTATTTGAGTGATTGTTATACTGGCTTAAAGCTCGCCAGAGATGGTAATTTCTCACACTCTATCTGAGTGGTCTCAGGTATCGTTCAAATCCTCCTACTGTTGGTGTAATTGAGAGCCTTAGTGGTTAAGATTTTAAACGAGAACAGTACAATGCATCCAGACATTTCAGCACGACTAAACTTCTCAAGAGTCATATTAATTTCCAAGAATTTTATTAACTTCAGAACTGATGCAATAGGTTTTCAATCAAAATTTGTACAAGAATATACATGTTTATACAAATAAACGAAGTCGATCGTTTCCGTTCATGAAGTGCCTATTTCCTGAATAATGACTTGACACAAAAAAGTCTCATAGTAGTATTCACTATTATTTATATCCTTCCAGATCTCTGGTTCTCAAAAGCTTCATATTAATTCTCCTTTTTATACAAGTTACCACCTGTAGTGTTTCTTTTCCAATATCTTGTAGTTTTATTTTTCCTTCAGCAAATGTTTTCAATATTTTGTTCATTTCCTCATAGCAACCTTTTATAAGATATCAATCGACCTGGGCTGAAAATTAAACAAGGCGATACAATGCTTCACTCTACTTACATTGAAGGAAAACCAGCAAGATAACAATTTCTTGAACCAATGTTCAAGACTTTCTCACAAAACACGTCTGTAGGCATGTCTGACCACTGCTAAAAATAAACTGCTGGGGAATCTTGCCGGCCAATTCGTAGTGAGCTTCAGCTGGCTACGTTTTTCATTGGATAAATATCACGTGCTGAAGGCTTGATGTCCCTATCTTTAACCTGCTGCTAAGGCCGTAAAGCTGCTAAGGTATAGGGCTGGTTCCTTTCATTGTTGAATCGCGAATGTGTGCTTCGTTCGTTATAATCTTCAAATGAGGGTGTTTCGCACATATTCTTTTGTATGGAATTGTGTGACGCACGGATTACGTCAGTGAGGCATACAATTCATCCTGTATGTCTATTTAATATGGAAAAATATATATTTGTATTTATTGAGTGTACGAAGATGCTTTCCTTTGTAAAGCTAGATAATCCATGATTGGTTTATACTTTTGATTATGTGGATGATCTCCCTTGAATATTGATTTAGCGTATGAATACCGAATTTATGTCATTTCTCATTTGTTAGGGCCAGAAAATAGATTGATTTTGCTTAGAATGTTTATGGCCTGAATTCATATGTATTACTTGTCTAGTGCAAGAAGATTCAGTCTTATATTGTATATCTTCGTATGTTTAGGTCGGACTATATTCTTTGTGCCGAAATATGGGACAGGTATTCGTTGTCCTACGGAGGCGTACTGAGTCTCGACGAAGCCGCCTGATAATGGCTGTGTGTGTTTTTTGGGCTGGTCCTGTAAAATGGTTGAAAGTGATCTGTGAATGATCTTTCAGAAGGAGATTGTGTCTCTGCGAGATTCTATTGTCAGAGATTCTCCTCATGTACTTTATTGTGTTTAATTCGGACTCCAGGTAATACCAGACCCTTTAAAGATCTCTATTTTGTTAGACCTAGATGGACATCGTGTTTCGAGCATCGTTGGTCGTTTATATATACAGTTGAAGATGACAGGTTTTCCAACAGAGCTTATGTCTACATGAAGCAACCTTATTAATGTGGAACTGTAGGGAACTCTATGAAATTATTGATATTCAAATTGTGAATTAACTTTGGCTTATCATTATCCTTCTTCTGAGTGAGTGAGCGAAACTCAGGAAGGTAGCCATCTTGTATGCTTGTCATCGTTATGGATCACTGTCAAGAGAACAGTATATCAAACCTATTATCGGACAGTGATATGGAGATCTTATTAAGATGAAAACCCTATCGTGGTTTAACTTTGTTACATAAACATTTGATATATGCCGCTGGAGAACTTAGCCAAGGAAAAGGTTCGTCCAGTGAACTCTTTATATGTTTACACACCCACACCTACTGATTCGTTCAGTCAGTTAGGGGATATGGCAATAGTCTGTCAGAACATTGAATGATTACCTTATATCGCCCATCATATTTGAATGCTGCATGAAATATGATCTACTATTCAAATGCCTATTGATGTACATGTCAACATGTTCCTATGACTATGTTCCGTGCTGTCCAGATGTGTGCGTCCTTATTAAACAGTGTGAAATGTCAGCTGTAGTGTAGTTCCAGTCATCATTGACTTGCATAAGAGTGTATGAGTGTATATTATCAAGTGGTCAACTACACAGAACCATTCCACCATTCGCGTTACCTGACACTCCCACTCTGGGTCAACATGACCGGTGGATTCAATTATGCAAAGGTAACCCAAAGAAGACCTTCTTCAGTGATGACCAGTACACGACCCTGAAAATAACAGTCGTTAACACTCGTTTTCAGTGGTGGCCAGTATGGGGAACGAACCCACGACATTCGCGTTATCACCGTTATATGGACTCATTATGTGTTGACTGTCCAAGAATACATTCGTTCCTTTCGGAGCTCATTAGGATATTATAAATCTTCTCATCGGAAGAGTTCTTCAATGTAATAATAATCAACATTATCAATGCAGCAAAATAGCCGTAACGTATCGACGTAGATAAGTCTTCAACTTGGAGTCCATGATTTATTAACAGTTCACATTTGAAGACAGTCATACAGGTACAATATTCACATATAGTTCATTAGAATTTACTTGCATAAATATATCCTATTCCGTCCGTGTCATATTAAATTCATGTCGACAGACCATCATGGCTATGTACATGCGCTGCTGGGATCCAGACAGCCAGAAGTGAGCGCATGATGTCTTGACGAAAATAATTAAACTATTTATGAAAAGATCCTTCCTTAACACAGGTTAATCACAAACCTTTATGAATTCTCTTATATATAATGTTATCTGGACTAACCCTGAGTCCTGGTATCAAATTACATAAATACGGCTATTAGCAAAGCCTAACCTTGGAAGGAGGTAAAAACACGACTTCACGGCTTGACGGACAACGTATTAAGGGTCCAGTAACTAAGTCACGAAGCGTGACCTTATCGACGCTAACACGTCATAACTTGACCGTGTATTTTGCGTTCACTATTCCGTGAAGTATAAAAATCAATTTATATTTATTCTATTGACCTAAAAAATGCGCACTTCCAATTCTAGCAGACGATATCAATAAAACTACCGTAACAATTCTCTGCTCGCCGTGGAAAAAAAAAATCTATTGGACAGATTTTTTTTGAACTATCTTACTCAAACATATAAAAAATTTAACAAAAACCCGACATATGGCCTACGACGTTCTGTCTAGAACAGTGTCGTGGTCATGTCGATAATATATCAGTCATATAACATTATTAAACAAAGGGGTGTCAACTGTCGCTAAATAATTAGCTACTAAACTTAAAGACTGTTGTGAGTGAATAATGAAGTGTTGTGTAAAGAAAATTATTCTAACTAATTAAAATTAAACTAATTAATCATAGTAAGTATGTAAGGTATTAATTAATTAACATCTAATTAAATAAAATGAGAGATAGTGTCATAATAAAAGATATGAGAAGTAAGGACAAGTAAAGAAAAAAGAGTAAAGTATAAATTAATTTAGTCGTGTGTGATTAAACTTAATAATGAGTGTCGAGTAATTATTAAGTAATTAACTTAATGACTTAATAAAAGAAAAAATAATCATACATTTCATGTGAATATCTTAACTAAATGCATATAACAGCTATCATATTCATAAATAAAATATTTAAAGTATTCGCTTGTGTGATATTATATTATTTTTTTCATCTTTTCTTTCTTTTGACACTTTTTCTTCTTTTTTTTAATTATTATTATCACACTTCAATTTTATTATATTCTTTATTGAATTAATAACTATTAAACTTAATAATGTCGGACATGAAGATCCAGCCGTCGTTATGTCCTTTGCGAATGTATGGAAAGTTCCTTTGGAGAAGAAATTTAATACTGTTACACTAAGTTTCGTTCCTGGTTGAGTATAAACTTGTATCGTGTTGAATTAGTCAATTTCTGTAGCATAACGTTATATGTCCAGCTTGGATTCATATCATATTCCCGGCCATATCGTAATGAGTTGTAGCACGATTGGACACTAACCAAAGTCCAAATGTCAGAAAAGAACCATCGAAATTTGTCTCTTGCTATCACGAATCGTCTTTCGGAAACTGTATATATTGAATGATTCACTGCAAGTATTCGAAGTGTTATTCGTATGGAGGTGGTTCATATCATTTTCGTCGCAGGAATAAGTGATAGTTCCAGAGTCAATCTTGTTCAGGCTTTTTTAACCTGTGGACAATTATTATTCGACTTCAGTAGGATGTCTCGAAAGTGCATCAGCAATTATATTTTCTTGTCCCGGTATGGCTTCAATGACAAAGTCATACAGCTGTAATAGAATCGAAAATCTGGCAAGTTTGGGGCTTTTGTGGTTAGAGCGACGTAACGATGCCACTGCCTTCTGATCCGTTTGGATCACGAAAAGTGCTCCCAACAGAAATTTTTCTAGTTTAGTAATGGCCCAAACTACGCCCAGCAACTCCTTGTCCACAGTAGAGTATCTTGTTTCCGGTAACTTCAGTTTTCTTGATATGTACATCGTAGAATGGAGTATATCGTCGTGATATTGAAGCAAACAAGCTCCGATTCCGTAATTACTGGCATCAGTATGAAGGAAAAACTTTTTGGAAGTATCTGGTATCTGTTACCGGGGCCCGAAAGGGGAGCAAAGAATAGTAACACTGTCCCCTGCCAAGCATGTCGTAGAAGGCGACTAAGGAGGGTTGGGCATGGGGCCGGTTACCCCATCCTGTAAAAAAAATTTAAACCACAAAAAACTTCAACAAATATGGACAAGGATCAAGAGAAATAGGATCCAACACGAAAATAAGAATATTCAACTCAAATGTGAAGTCAGTCCTACTGTATGGCTCGGAGACATGGAGAACAACAAAGACAACAACCAAAAAGCTACAGACTTTCATAAATGGGTGCTTGCGTAGAATAGAGGGATTAAAATGGTATGACAAGGTTACCAACGTGGAACTGATGACAAGAACTGGACAAGTGCCAGTGGAACAAGAGATGAGAAGAAGACGATGGCGATGGATAGGACACACACTGAGGAAACCTGTTGATAGCATTACAAGGCAGTCCTTGTTCTGGAACCCCCAGGGCAAGAGAGGCAGAGGTAGACCAAGAAGCACATGGAGAAGAGAGTTGGAGACAGAGGTGAAAATGATGAGGAGAACATGGAAAGAACTTGAGATGATGGCACGTGACAGGAGGACTTGGCATGTGTTTGTTGAGGGCCTATGCTCCTTTGGGAGTGGAGGGTTATGAATGAATGGTAACCTCAAATTGGTGGATTAGAGAAGATGTTCATTATTATCCGAAAAATTTTGTCGCATTCGTCAGTCCAATTTACCTTCAGCGGCCTGTCTTTCCTTAACAATGATGACAAGACAGCCGTGATGGATGATAAGTTAGGTACAAATCTACTGTAGTATTGGACTAGACCTAATACACTCCTAACCTGTTTCTTCGTTTGAGGAACCGATAAATTTAAAATTTTAGATACCGTACTGGGGACAGTTTGAATACGTCCAGCCCCAATGATATGTCCCAGAAAGGTTATCTCCTGAAATGCTATTTGTATTTTCGTAGGTTTAGCGGTTAACTGGTTTTCTCTTAATATCTCCAAAACACATCTAAGCATCGAAAAATGGTCCTGAAATGATGAACTAAATAAACATATGTCGTCAATGTATGTAATGATGTCTGGTCTACCTGATAAAATTGTTCGCATCATGCGAATAAAGGTAGCAGGGGCGTTCATAAGCCCAAAAGGCATCACATTCCACTGGTAAAGACCTTGTGGAGTGGAAAACGCTGTGTAATATTTGGCCTTTTCGGTTAGTGGTATCTGCCAATAACCTTTAGTTAGATCTATCTTAGTGAAAAGTGTTGCATTGGACAGACGAGACAGTAAGTCGTCAATATTGGGATGTGGTTCACTGTCAGCTATGGTCTGAGCATTTAGCTTCCTATAGTCAACACATAAGGGAATGTTGTTGTTCTTCTTTCGGACAATGAATAAAGGTGACGAAAATGGTGAGGTACTAGTCTCGATAATACCTAACGACAACATCTGCTCAAGTTCCTGAGTCGGTTTGCTGAGAAAGTGTAATGGGACAGAATAGGGATGTACACGAATTGGTGTATCATCTTTAAGAGTAATCTCGTGAGTAATCACTGATGTGCGACCAGGTACGTATGTCAGCACATCTGGAAATGATTGTAAGAGATCAGCAATCTGGTGATGCTGTTGCGGTGTAACCAACGAAGAGATGGTTACATCCCGCCAAGATTCCGTAGGTTGTAATACTGGTACAGGTAAAGGCATCTGTACCTCAGGAAAAGAGGATTCTTCTTCCTGAATTACTGATAGATTAGTATAATGACAATTTGGTACTACTGTGTCATCTAATTCGTGGAAAATAGATTTCAAGTGTTCTGGACGAGTGTGAAATTGTTTGAGCATGTTTATATGGTATATTTTTCTGTGTCCCTTAATGTCTAAGACGTAGTCAACGTCAGAAATCTTGTCAATAACCTTGTACGGACCATTCCATGATATACGTAATTTATTGTCATTATGTAGAAGTAACACATAAGCTTCATCGCCTGGAAATAGTTGACGTAATCGTCTAGTTCTATTTTGTAAGGTCCGAGCCTTAGCTTTCGCAGCCTCAGAAGAGGCTGTTGCCAACTGGCAAGATTCAATGATATTCTTACGAAGATTAATTACGTACTCGTATGATGACTGGGTATCCTGAGTCATCTCGGCGTCAATTAGTAAGTCTTTTATGAGTCCCATAGGACCTCTTGGTGGAGCGCCGAAAACTAATTCAAATGGAGAGAAGCCAGTCTGTTCATGTGGCACCTCTCGATAGGCGAACAGGACAGCTGGGAGTGCTCTGTCCCAGTCCTGAGGATGTTTAACCGTAACCTTATGCAATAGTTGTTTAAGTGTACGGTTAAGCCTTTCCACTGCACCATTGCTCATAGGATGATAAATACTACTAAGATTCCTATCTATGTACCATGTCTTCATTACCTCTGTCATAGTATCAGATATGAATTGAGATCCATGGTCTGATAACAACTTCCTAGGAAAACCTACAATAGAAAAAATAAGATGTAATGCATCAGCTACATCTGCTGTAGTGGTGGTCTTCAATGGTATCGCTTCTGGCCATCGTGTGCATAAATCAATGCAAGTGAGGACGAATCTATGTCCTCTGGCCGAAGGTAAGAGCGGACCAATAATATCTATGCCATTTTGTCAAAAGGTCGCACTGAAATATCACAAGCCTGAATAGGAGCCGTGTGAAAATCTCAACGTGCTTTAACTTCCTGGCAGGTCGTACAAGAGCGTACATACTGTGATATATCTCGTGAAACACCTGGCCAAAAGAATGAAGACAATACTCGGGATCGTGTCCGAGTATATCCCATGTGACCTGCACACTGTGAATCATGTGCATGTTGGAGAATATAGCGTCTAAATGCAGAAGGTACCATGACTTGTTGTTTTACCTGAGAACTGTCCATTAAACATCTAATTAATACATCATTTTTGATAATAAACCAAAGTTTGTCTTTATTACTCGAGGTAAGATTATCAAACTTATTCACCACAGCAAAAAAATTTTTTAAAGATTTGTCTTCCTTCTGTTTTCTTGCAAACGTAGCTCTGTCAATGGGAGAATGAACCTCAATATCTTCATGTTTTTTTGTTTCCACCCTTTTAGTGTCGACACTCTCTACAATTTTAGTCTGTGCTCTAGTAGTCACTGCATTTCCAGTGCACAGATTGTGTTTCTCCCATTCGATAATTTCTTCTTGGGTGCAATCTCTACTGCCATGGATGCGACCAACCATGAGATCTGCAATAGGATTTTTTAACATGCATACTTTAACATTTCCTGAAAAGAAAGGTGTATCAATATGAATTATCGCAGTGCGGTAGTGTTCAATTGTACCCCCGAAGGTCATACATTTAACATATTCGTTAGTAGCACAACTTGGATGGATAAGTGACTGTCGGACTCCAATGGTCGTAGATCCGGAATCTCTCAAAACAGAGACGATAGATCCATTTACTATCCCTCTGTTAAATATAAGAGAGCCTGTTCCATCGTTGGCTGCAAGACCTACTTCTGGTAGAATATGTCCGCAGTTCAATACTGTCTCCTTTGCTTTCTGAAAAACAAGATTACATGCTGGGCAACTATTTGCCACGTTATAATTCATAGCATAACATGTGGACGACGATTGAATTACTTTATCGTTTTGTGGAACATCTGGGGTTGTATTTTTAGTAATTGCTGCCTCTGTATTGTGATGATAATTAGACGATCTACGAGACTGAGATCGATGACGAGAATGATCATTAGAATTATCCCGTTGTCCCCTGTAGTAACTGTTATCTCGATGTCTCGAGCCATGATTATTTTTATTCCAATTGTTACTAGTGTTATAGTTATATGATCGATTATGATTTGCGTTATGTTGACCATTGTTGTACCTCGACTGAGGTGAATAATTCCTATTTTGTGGTCTTCCTCTATTAAAATCACTCTTATTGTTAAAATTATTATGTCCCTTATGAAAATTAACATTATAATTTCCTTTGAAGCGACTTCTATCTACGCGGTGTGTTCTTGGTTTGTCATAACCATGGTATGACATATTAGAGGCCACAGGTAGAGGTTCCCTATTAGCGAGTTAGAAATGCTCGCATTCTGATGAGCAGTGCAATAATTTATTGAAATTTTTTCTAATTCATCGATCGTAGATGGTTTTCGTTCTTGCAAAAAGGCAAAGAACGGTGGGCTGACAGAGGATAACACTTTATCCCTCAGTAACAAATCGACTAACTTATCGTATGATTTGTTGACACCTGCCAGTTCCACCCATCTGTTAAAGGTATTGCGTATGTTCGCAATAAAACCTGTAAAGTCTTTATTAGAATCTGGTAGAATTCTGTTAAAACGTAATCTGCAACCCTCTTCGTCCAAATGGAAACGACGTAATAATAAGGCTTTAATGGCGTCATAGTCACCAGTTATAGTTGGGTCAACATTCTGAACTGCACTTAATGGTTCCCCGTCCAACAATTCACTAAGTTTTAAAGCCCATGTTTGTTTTGGTAAGTTATGTGTTAAACATACCTGTTGGAAACGTGCCAGGTACGATCCAAGCTCATCGAAATTCAATTTGAAATGTGGTAATTTAAAGTTGTAATAAGGTTTGTTTTGATAGGATGAAGATCCATTTTGAGCATTATCATTCTGACTCGTATTAGCACTTTGTGCCTGAAATTTTGCAGTTTCCAACTTAAGACGTGCCAATTCCATTTCTTGTTGCCTTATAATTTCCTCTCGTCTCAATTTATTCTCTTCTTCTTGTCTAAGTTCTTCTTTTTCTCGTTTTAATTCAGCCTTACGTTCTTCTTCTTCCTTCTTCAATGCAGCTTTTTTATCAGCTTGTTTTCTTTCAAGTTCCTCCATTTTTGCTTCATATTTCGCAAGTTCCGCCACTGCGTATGCTTCTAGTGCTTCTCTTTTTTTTCCAAAATCTTTCCCGTTTTTAATAAAATGGTCTAAGGTAAGCATCATGACGTTAATTTTGTAAGTAATTACTAGTCTATCGTAATCACCAATACAATTTATGTAATTATTTGTACTTACTCAATGTATGAATACTCAATAAAAACAATTATAATATCTTTGTATTGTTATTTGTAAATTCCACAACTATATAATATTTTGTAATAATATTATATGTACCTACTAATATACATCATAAATAGTTATGCTATTTATTTATTTAAGATGCTGAATTTATATCATACACCTAATATCAATATTTAATAATTATGGGTATTATCCCTCCATAATTATGTTATTTAATCAATTATATGTGCTAAGTCAACACTGTAGTATTATGAAAATGTAATAATTAATATTTAATATGTTTGTCCTATTCAAGGCAAACCATAAATCAAAGTTATTTATCACTATATATTATGCTATTGTGCCCTCGTCATAATCTACAATATGCTTCGATAGTATATTGGGAGCCGCGCTAGCGTAGTGGTTACAACACCGCTCTGG
Organism: Oreohelix idahoensis; assembly: GCA_024509875.1. Lineage (NCBI taxonomy): Eukaryota > Metazoa > Mollusca > Gastropoda > Stylommatophora > Oreohelicidae > Oreohelix > Oreohelix idahoensis. The sequence goes on along the minus strand of JAMPIV010011701.1, from coordinate 202,464 downwards.
CGACCGGGTGATTCAGGATCAAACCCGGGCGACGGCATTTGAGGATTTTTCGTCGACCGGGAATTGGACTGGATTAACTCGAGACCTGGCGAGGACATTTGAAGGAGTGTCGTCGACCAGGGATTGGCGGCTCCTGAGCCGACCCAGCTCTAATGGGTACCTCCGAAATCGGTGAGTATCTGCCGGAATGGCGAGGGACACCTGTCTCTGTACAAGAAAAGGGATACTCACGTAAAATCAATGTCAGGTTAGACATTAACAATAACCTGAGATTTCGCCTCGAGTATTAGCGGGCGTACGAAAAAAAATAAAATTAAAATAGTATATTGGACCACTACTGCAAATAGATGACATCACCTAAGTCATCAACTGATTTATCAAAATTAATCAAATTATTGTATTATTCTATTAATAATAAATTTATAACTTTATTATAGCATTAATATATGAAATGAATAACTAAAACAAACAATAAACTAAACTGTACAGAACATTAGCACATCACGAACTGACAATTTCAGACATAAATGAATCTATAAACTAAAGAGAAAAAATCGGAAGTACAATAAGGTCAAGGATTGAACTAAATCAAGATGAAACATGTACATAAAAATCAGTGACGTTGTCGTGAAACGAGTGTGTGTAACCCCACTACTTTGTTAAATCATTATGTCGGGATACAAATTTGCCCCAGCCAATCAACGCACAGTTGCTGAGACAGAATAAATTACCTGAAGTTACGCCAGGAAAAACTTAAGCCCTGTTTTTTCCGGATGTGGGTCGCGGCCATCTTGTTCACGCAATATGGCGGAAGAAAACTGAATAAAATTAGGCTGTACGGGGCATGAGACGAAACTGCAGGACACCAATCAGCTTGCTCCGCCAGGAACCAACCAAACGCTTTCCTTAACCAGTAGAAGTTACTTTACCTGCCTATATAATCGGGCGAGATTTTATGCAAAAGCACGCAACCCGACACGAAGCCAGAGAGACGACCGACTGAAGAGAGGAGCTGTCAGCTTTGATTTATAGCTTACCTGGAGTGCATTGACCTGCAGCCTGCTTCACTAAGTCGAGTCAACACCTGGCCGGTTTAAAAAATCTTAGAGGGTAAATATAATAATATGCTGAAGTCGGATGTGTCGGCTGAAAGGCGCAAATATCGCAGCTTCGCTGTAAACGGACACAACGCAACCAACGTCCTTTTCGGGACGAACGAAGAATAAGAAAATATAATTCACTATAAACTGGTAGGAAAATAGGTACAGCAGGTCTATAATGTTGGTATTTGTTGTGTGTCATTTACAATACCTACACCTGTATATATTTAATATATTATGAATATATCAGGTTACTGATTGTATCTTGGGGCATTGTTACGGACTATTTGACAACCTCTGACACTAGTTTAGGTTAAGGCTCTATATGCTTCGGATGACCAAGATGTTGCGTGCGTATTCTGATCTTAGAATGTCAAAGTCCGCCGGGTTCATTTATCTATTTTACAGGATTCCGTTTGGCACTACGTTAGTATCGATATTGTCTCTAGTAACCCGTGTGATGCGTTGATACTGGAACATGCTTCATATTAAAATTATGAGTATTGACTGACCTGTCTGTTCTTGCCTTATTAAATATCAGCAGTGTGAGATGCAGCGTGTTTAGGCAATTAAGTGTCACTGGTCATTATGATTGAATCAAACAGTATGGAATTCAACTCAGAATACGGCATTTAATAAGACCAGTATTTGACGACTTAAACATGTTTAATTAACACTCTCATTTCATGGGCAGACACAACTATTCAAAGACATAGTTCACAATCACAGTTCATGTACGTGTCGCCTGAGTTCTTATTCTTCATTAAAGCACATGTTCACTAATATATAGTTCTGTCTAACGGTCAGTTCCTTTCGGCCAACATCCCGTGGCATAAATTCATAGGCTAACTAGACTTATTCCGGTTGCTAGTTTAATAATAGCCCTTTTCCCACTAGACTTACTTCTACTGCTAGTGTTTCAATATCCTCCTTACGCTAGGCTTACATCTGCTGCTAGTCGTCTAATATCCTTGTTACACTAGGCTTACGTCTGCTGCTAGCTACATAATATTCGTTTACACTAGTCTTACTCCTGCTGCTAGTTACGAATGTTCATTTGGCATACACTGCCAGGCTAATCCGCCATAATTACAAACTGCGTTAATAACGATACGACTTACGTTTAATCCAAGAACACACTGCTAAATTGGCTTCCCAGCCACACATATAAATTCAGTGGACAATGCCACGTAATCCCAAGTGGTTATACCACACATATCATAGTGGCTAGGCCACACTTGTAAAACACACTGCCGTTGGGGTCAAAACCCACGATTGGAATGACGTTACTAAGTCCTACGCGTAATGCATAGAGATATGCATTCTATGTCATTAATATATTCATTTGCGGTGTTCCATGGTACACCCATTCGAGTCGGCTACACTCAAATGCCTGCACACATGCAACAATCCCCGACATCATCGATCATTAATATATTCATTTGAGGAATGCGCCATGCTGCAGACATGAAGCAATCCTCAACATCATCTCACTCACTCCCAAACGTGACACTTGTGGCACGAGTGATAGTGGTGGAGAAGATGTATGCCTCTACCATACACGTATTAGTATTATATGAGTATTAGTACTATCCAATTATGATTACAATAATCATTAAATACGAACAATAAAATTTATACCAATAAGTACTAGCAATTCTCAAAATGGTAACTAAAGAGTTAATTCATTTTTTTCTCAGAGAAATTGCGCGATAGCAAATCCGCTAAGTTATTGTCTGATCCAGCAATAGGCAGAATCGTAAACGAAAATTCCTGGAGTAGTAAGTACCATCTATGAATTCTCGAATTCCGCATAGTTCTGGATGTAATGTACGTAAGAGGGCTGTGGTCTGTCATGATGTAGAAGTGCGTGCCGATGAGGTATCTTGACAACTTCTCGAGGCACCACACCACGGACAGGAGCTCACGTTCACCTGTCGCATACTTCTGTTCAGCTGAAGTCAGTTTTCTTGACACGAAGAAACGCCGATGGAGTGTTCCCTTGTAGCTTTGCAACAAACAGCCACCAATTCCATAACTCGAGGCATCTGATTGAAGTGTGAATGGAATACGTATATTTGGTAACAACAAAATAGGTTTATTAGAAAATACTTTCTTAATAGTTACCAAGGCGCCTTCGCAAACTGGTTCCCAATGTATCTTATTAGGACTACCTTTGGCCAGCAGTGCGGACAAAGGTGCAGATAGTTGTGCGAAGTGCGGGATGAATTTATGATAATAGTTAATTAAGCCTAAAATGCTTCTAACCTGCTTCTTAGTCGAAGGGGTAGAAATATCAAGAATTCTTTTGACTGTATTGTCATCAGGATATAGTTTGTGGTTACCTATGCGGTGACCAAGAAAAGAGATTTCCTGACAACCTATTTGGACCTTTGAAGGTCGCACAGTCAAACCGTGTTTACGTAAGGTATGGAGAAGAGAAGTTAAACCATCAATGTGGTCTTCCCAAGAGTCATGAAATAAGCAGATGTCATCGATGTACGTGATGACATCTTTCCGATCGCCAAGAAGACGGCGCATCATGCGCACAAACGTCGCAGGTGCATTTACTAAACCAAAACACATATAATTCCATTGGAAAAGACCAATGGAGTTGTGAACGCTGTGTATGGCTTAGCATGTTCGGCAAGTGGAATTTGCCAATAGCCTTTAGAAAGATCTAATTTACTAAAGAAAGTAGCGTTAGATACTTGTGATAGAAGATCATCTAATAGATGCATAGGTTCGGCGTCTGTAATTGTAATTATGTTCAGTCGTCTAAAATCAATGCATATACGTAAGGAATCATCCTTTTTCTTAACAATCACCATTGGGAATGCATATGGTGATTCCGAAAGAGATATAACACCTAAACGTATCATCTCTTTTAACTCTTTCTCTACCCTATCTTTGTGGTGTAAAGATATAGGATAGGGTCTTAGTTTAATAGGTTTATAGTCAGTGAGGATAATGTCATGGGAGATAAGTGATGTCTGACCTGGAAGATCAGTCAGAACATCATCGAAAGAGATAAGAATTTCCCGAACTTGACATTGTTGTGTAGAAGATAACGAAGATGAAATAGTCACATCCTTCCAAGACTCTGATGATTGTAAGGAAGGCAATTGAAAGTGTAAAGGAATAGATGACGTAGTATCTTCTTCATGAACAACTGCAAAAGAAGCAGCATGATGTGAAGAATCATTAATAGAGTTAATGACAGGAGTTAACTCCTGTGGTCTTTCTACTGCTAATTTTAGCATGTTGACATGAAAGGTTTTGATTTTCCCTCTAATGTTCACAGAATAATCAACATCTGTGACTTGTCTGATAATATCAAATGGACCTTGCCATGATATTAATAATGTGTTGTCATTATGTGGCAATAATAACCAAACCTTTTCACCTGGTTTAAAGAATCTTAAAGTTCTTTTTTGATTATGTAATAACATTGATCTTTGAGTAGCAGTTTTGATACGTTCAGATGCATAAGTGCACGCATCAATGATTCGCTGTCGGAGATCAATAACCAACTCATAGCTATTTCGAGTGGATGTATCCACTGATGCTCCAACCAGCAAATCTTTAAGTATCATCATTGGTCCGCGAGGATTCGACCCATAGACCAATTCGAATGGAGAAAAGCCAATGCTTTCTTGGGGTACTTCTCGAAAAGCGAACAATGCCGCCGGAAGGAGACGGTCCCATTCACGCGAGCACTCTTCAGTGATCTTAGCCAGTATCTGTTTACGCGTCCCATTATAGCGCTCACAAACACCGTTCGATTAGGGCCTATAAGCACTACAAAACGAATGGTGAACAGATAACATGGACTCTAGATCCCTCATAATATTGGACGTAAATTGTGATCCTTGATCTGACAAAATGTCCTCTGGAAAACCGAAACGACAGAATATGGAAAATAATGCATCAGATACAGATGCAGTCGTGATGGTTTTTAAAAGTATGGCTTCTGGCCAACGCGTGCAAAGATCTACGCAAGTTAAAATATAACGAAATCCATTATTTGAAGTAATTGACAAAGGACCCACTATAACTACTGCGATCTTTTTGAATGGTCTTTCAGGCACGTCCGTAATTTGTAAGGGTGCCGTATTGAATCTGCCCTTACGTGCTATACCTTGGCATGTTGTACAAGATCTGCAGTACAACTTGGTATCCTTGTTAACCCCAGGCCAATAAAATTGTGATGTAATACGAAACAATGTTCTTTTGATCCCCATATGACCTGCCATAGGGGAGCCATGTCCTGTTTGTAGGACCAATGGTCTATATTCCTTAGGAACTACTACTTGATGTATGATCGTTTTGCCATTGTCAAAGTATCTAGTAAGTATAGATTTATTTATTTTAAACCAATGTTTAACCGATCCTGTGTGTTTAGTAGTTTTTTTTATTTGCAAGGCTATATAAACATTGTAATGTTGGATCACTTTTCTGTTTTTCTGCAAAAACAGAAAGTGTTACAGTACTAATAGGAGACATAATTGTATCTATGACTGGAGTAGGTGGTGTAGCCATGTCCGTAGCTAACTGTTGTGCCCTGGTTACAACAGCATTCGCCACCTGTGGGTGAGATTCAACCCACATTGCAATCTCCTCAGGAGTGCAATCTTTAACTCCAGGTTAGTTTCCCACAATTATCTCAGCAATTGGCGCTTTCAACCCACAGGCATAAGCAGTGCCTGTGTAGAAAGGCGTATCAATGTATACTCGTGCCACAGGGAAACTTTCTACATTCCCTCCAAAAGTGATACACTTGACAGATTTGCCTGTGAAAGCAGAGGGCTCGATAAGCGAGTGCTTTATCCCGATGGTAGAACATCCTAAATTCCTCAAAACTTGCACTGTTTTTCCATATAATATTCCTGGATGGAATGTGAGATAACCCATATTCACACATGCAGACATTGTAGGCATAACATGACCACAGTTAAGTTTCTTTGTAGCCTTAGCTATGTGTTGCGATTGACACTCAAAACATGAATCATTTATTACCATACATGCATTCGCATGATCATTATCATCATTATCTTTGTCCTTCTTGACAGTGCAATTATTTGCATGTCTATGTTTACTTTTGTCTCTCGAGGGAGATCTGACTTGACCTTTATTCTTACTGACCGACTTTTTCTTATAATAATCAAAATCAGAGGAATTATCAGTCCTGTAATCTCTACCATATGATGATCTTTGTTTATAGTACCCTCTCTGATGTGAATCATCATAATCTCTGCCTTTGTGATACCCACGATCATGAGATGAGTACCCTCTATAGCCTCTTCGATACGAATTTGAAGGAGAGCGATGACGCCGAAAGTTATAAAACCCTCTCTCAGACTGATGACAATCTGAACGATAACGTCCATCAACGCTCTTCGATCGAGGTCTATGATCGTGGTGTGCTGCGCATGCAAGCAAAGGATCTCGAATAGAAGATCTATGAATATCTTTATTGGGATGTGCGGTCACGAATTGTCTCCCGAATTTTTCATATTAATCAATATTATTAGGATGTCTTTCCAGCAAAAAATGATTCTAATTCACTACTGCATGCAGTTAAAACCTTATCTCGGAGCACGAGATCAATGACACCTTCATAAGTTTTATTAATACCAGACAGATCAATCCACCTGCTAAAAAAGTGTTTAATTGATGCAATGAATTCGCCAAAATCTGCATCTTTACTTAGCTTAGCCGTATGAAAACGATCCCGGAATCCAGACTCAGTTAATTGGAAACGTCTTAGTAGTACCTCTTTTACGACGTCGAAATCGTTTCTACTCTTTTCATCCAGACTCATGAAACATTTAAGTGAGTCACCAGTCAAAAAATCAACTAAAAGACTGCTCCATCTTTCTTTTGGTATATTTAAGGCGGTGACTTTTATGATGAACCTAGATAAAAAAAAATCAATGCAATTACGAGATTGATCAAAGTTAGGCATTTTAAGCTTCGGGTAGAAAACATTTGTACCAGCTGAATTCTTAGCCTGCTCAGGCTGCACTTTAGCCAATTCCAACACCTTTTCTTTTTCTGCATTAAGTCTTACAGCCTCAAGCTCCATGGCATTTCTATGAGCCTGATCTAGTTAAAGAAGTTCCATTCTTCTTAACTGCATTTTCTCTTTCTCCAGTTCTCTTTCTTTATCTTGTTGAGCCAATTCTTTTTCCTTAAATTCTCTTTCTTTATCTTGCTGAGCCAATTCTTTTTCCTTTAATTACTTTTCTTGGGCTAATTCTTTCTCCTTAAGTTCTCTTTCTTTGTCTTTTTGCTCTCTGTCTTTCTCTTGTTGAGCCAATTCCAACTTCCTAAGTTCTTCAGCTCGTTTAATAGCCTCGCGTTGTTTTATCTTTTCAAGACGCGATAAATGTTCTTCAAATTTGGTCTCTGCATAACTTTCAAGTTCGGATCCTGATTTCCACAAACTCTTTCCACTTTTGATAAAGTCTTCCAGTGTCGACATCTTTATAGGTTTGTGAAAACCTGCGAATAATATCTACTATATACTAAGATATAGAACTCAATATGTTATGTACATGTGTTAATCAATAACAAACAATATACAAGTACAAGTGACAAAGGACAATGAAAAACAATTAAATGAATTACAATGAAATGATATCTCAGTTATTCAACAAAAATTTACGATTATAAAGTAAATAAGGTAGACTTATACGTATTAATTAGCAAAAGAAAGTAAAGGATTAACATTACAAAAAAATAACGAGACAAGTCGTCTCCAACTAACATGTAGACAGAGAAGTTTTAGATAACACACGAAAACAATTGTAAACAATACCGAAATTAGGCTATGCAAATAAAGATGACGTGTTTACATGACGTAACAGCTAAGTACACACAAGTATGGTTATATTGCGAACTGAGGCTTCAGTCAATTTATATCCTGACAAAAAGTCAGATCCTCAGTCAGCTAATATAAGCATGAGAATCTAATAGACGTTAACATTCACTGAATTTTCCTGAGAAAATTCCAGTCAATATTAAACCCTTTCCAGCCTTACCGATGAATAAACGAATAAACAGATAGATATGGATGGGGCACAGAAAATGATAAGTAGGAAAGCAAGCAAAGTAATAAACAAACCGCAGACCAAAGTTAGTTCAGGGACAGTATGAAAGTGCTCAAGCGCTTCGATAAAATTAAGAACTTATCTTTTTATCTGTCCTGCTTATACTGAGAAATACATTAGTGTATATAAATCCAAGCTTCAGTTCCACTCAAGTCTAAACAGCAGCTGATGACCATTGATAGTAGACCTTGACCTTGGTAGTACGATCGTTTGACAGCATTCAACCGTTTTCGAAAGTTGGTTACCGATCTGCGTACTGATCTGCGTTGCAGCTGTTGATGCTGTAGATCAAGACACACTTCTTCCAACGATTCAGATGCTTGAAGTTGATGAATATCGTTCCTTTGAAATGGTTCAGCTTCTTGTAGTAGGTGAAGATAGGATTGTCTCAGAATGTGTTGTCTGCTAGTAATGACGGCCTCGATACAGTGACATCATATACTGACATGCGCGCTAGAGTTGCCGGCTTGTCTTGAATGAATATTCACGTTATAAAAGTTTATCGTTAGTTCGACTTCCTTTCGATACTTTATGGGGACGGTAGTCTCTACGAAATCCAAACGCTTCTGACACCAGAATATGTTACGGACTATTTGACAACCTCTGACACTAGTTTAGGTTAAGGCTCTATATGCTTCGGATGACCAAGATGTTGCGTACGTATTCTGATCTTAGAATGTCAAAGTCCGCCGGGTTCATTTATCTATTTTACAGGATTCCGTTGGGCACTACGTTAGTATCGATATTGTCTCTAGTAACCCGTGTGATGCGTTGATACTGGAACATGCTTCATATTAAAATTATGAGTATTGACTGATCTGTCTGTTCTTGCCTTATTAAATATCAGCAGTGTGAGATGCAGCGTGTTTAGGCAATTAAGTGTCACTGGTCATTATGATTGAATCAAACAGTATGGAATTCAACTCAGAATACGGCATTTAATAAGACCAGTATTTGACGACTTAAACATGTTTAATTAACACTCTCATTTCATGGGCAGACACAACTATTCAAAGACATAGTTCACAATCACAGTTCGTGTACGTGTCGCCTGAGTTCTTATTCTTCATTAAAGCACATGTTCACTAATATATAGTTCTGTCTAACGGTCAGTTCCTTTCGGCCAACATCCCTGTTGAAGGCGATCTTCTCTGTTGTTCTGGAACATTCAATTTGACAACAATGTTCCACATAATGTCAATAAAGTGGTTATAAATTCTGGCCATGTTAGTTGAGTTCTTATATGGTTTCATTCAAGATTTTTCATCGTGTCAATTGGTGTTGCTTTACGCGAATGCGGGGTGGGGTAGAAAAACGTGTGAGCAAACATTTGAAAGTTGCAATTATATTGAACTTGTACTTCCATTGACGTGACAAATCGGTTCATTGAGTCCATACATTTATTCACAGTGATATATACATGATGATGAATTCCAATAGGGGTAGAACGTAAGTTCATGTAAGTAATGCATAAATCAATAACAACGTAGACTGCTGGTTATGTGTCAATGTCCGTTATGAGGATACAATGCAGTATTGTCGTCAGAACATCACAGCTATATGCACGAGCAGATAGACATGGCTACCTGCCGACAGTGAGACTGCGAGTCTGAAATATATTCATACGAATTTGACGATTATTCTCATCCTTCTGAGGATTCTAGTTAAGTACTAACCTCCATATATTTCCTTCTCATATCGAGTTCTAGGACTGACCCTGGTCCATCAAAAATACACATATAAATGGCTATATCATGCCATTGAATTGGAAGGTTAGAAAAACGCAGCTATTCAGCTTTGCGGTCAAGTACAAAAGGGTAGCGTTTCTTAGTTACCGACTGTGTCCTAAACAACGCTATACACGTCATAATCGATCGTGTATGAAGCGTTCAGTAATTGAAACATCTATCGCAATATATTAAATGTCTTAACCTTTACAATTGCACGTCTGGTAACCTTTAGCAGACGGCGTTAATATCATATACCGTAACAATTCCCTGTACACCGGGGAAAAAAAAATCGATAGATTTTTTTTTCAATATCTATCCGACTTAACAATTTTTCAAAAAAATTTAACACAATTGTGACATATGGCCGACGATGTTCTGAGTAGAACCGTGTTGCGGTCGTGTCAACTAACTATTTGTAATAGTCATCTAACATAAATCACATTATATATCAATATTATACATATTATTATATCAACTAAATAAATGTCCAATGTTAGTAGTGAATGATAAAATTAAATTAAAGTAAGGTCTGTCGTATTAGTATGTCATATAGGAATTAATTTGACTAATTAAAATTAAATTAATTAATTAAACTAAGAGTTAAATTATTAAGGTTCTAATGTAACGTGATGTTATGAGAGAAGAAAAGACAAAATAAGTGAGAAGAAATAGAAAGAAATTCGAATATAAGTTTAACTTAATTGTGTGTGTTAAGTGTTAGTGAATAATAACTATCTAATTTAACTAACTAAATAATGTATAGGTACATTAAAAAAAAATTATTAATCTAATAATTGTGTGAGATTTATTTTCTCTTTTCATAATTTCTTCTTTTAGTATTTCGTTCTCTTTTTTGTTCTTTCATTTCATTTTTTTCTCACATTTCATTTTATTGATAATAATTCAATTAAGAAGTTAAGTTAACTAATTAATTAGTATAGGATATGATGATCCATCCGTAGTCTTGATCCTGATGAATTCTTTTAGGCAAAAATGTTCAAACGTTTACGTTGGAAATAAATGTCATTTATCCCAGCATCCAAGAATTAAGTGCACCTAGGATAATAAGTTCGACTTGTCGTCAGATATTGTTCCGTGATTGTTCAATGATATTCGTATATCGTGTATGGACATTAGACAAAGTTCGAATGTAAGTATATATACCTTGATTGTCTTGTAGTTCAATTCTGTGATGCATATAGTATATATAAAGTTTAAATTGAAGGCAAGGTTAGTTCCCTTATAGTTGATACTTCGTTTAATCCAATGTAGTTCTGATTGATGTAGTTTAAGAGTGTCAATGTTGATTATTCGTCGTCAATAGGATTACGTGACAATGCATCTGCCACACAATTTTCAGTGCCAGGAATATGTTCAATGGAGAACTCGAATGGCTGTAGGATGATTGAATATCTGGCAAGTTTCTGGCTTGCATGATTAGAGCGACGCAAGGATGCTACAGCACGTTGATCCGTCTGTATGGTGAAGGGAGCACCAAGCAAGAACTTTTCAAGTTTGGTTATTGCCCAGATCACAGATAAAAGTTCCTTGTCGACTGTTGAATAATTTGTTTCTGCCGGCTTCAGCTTTCTTGAAATGTATAACGTAGGATGTAGAATGCCATCATGGTTCTGGAGCAGGCATGCACCAATGCCGTAGTTACTAGCATCTGTTCGTAAGAAAAATCTTTTGGAAGCATCGGGAAGTCTTAAAATTGGTTCATGCGAGAACAAATTTATAATTTTGGTGAAAGTTTCATTGCATGTACCAGTCCATGTCACCTTCACCGGCATATCTTTTTTTAACAATGAAGACAATACAGCCGTGATGGATGACAAGTTTGGTATGAATCTACTGTAATAGTGAACAAGTCCTAACAAACTCCTGACCTGTTTCTTCGTCTGAGGAACTGCTATGTTTAGAATTGTGGAGACTGTACTAGGTAACGTTCGGATATATCCCGATCCAATGATATGTCCCAAAAAGGTTATCTCATTACACGCGATTTGCACCTGTGTAGGTTTAGCAGTTAGATGATAATTCCTTAGAGTGTCAAAAACATATCTAAGTCCCGAAACATGTTCCTCAAACGACGAACAAAACAAGCATATGTCGTCAATATATGTAATAACGTCTGGTCTACCTGATAAAATTTGTCGCATCAGGCGAATGAAGGTAGCTGGCGCATTAACAAGCCCAAAAGGCATCACATTCCACTGGTATAGACCTTGTGGAGTGGAAAATGCGGTGTAGTACTTAGCCTTTTCGGTCAGTGGTATCTGCCAATAACCTTTAGTTAAGTCTATCTTACTAAATATAGTTGCGTTGGATAGACGTGGCAGTAAGTCGTCGATAAGTGGATGTGGTTCGCTGTCAACTATAGTCTTAGCATTTAATTTTCTATAATCAACACATAGTCTAATGTTATTGTCCTTCTTCCGGACAATCACTAATGGAGAAGAGAATGGCGAATTACTAGTCTCAATGATTCCCAGAGACAACATCTGTTCAAGTTCCTTAGTAGTTTTAGCAAGGAAATGTAAAGGAACAGAATAGGGATGTACACGAATAGGTGTATCATCATTGAGAGTAATGTCATGACTGATAGCCGATGTGCGACCCGGGACGTCGGTCAACACATCTGGATAAGATTGTAATAGATTAGCAATCTGTAGACGCTGTTGCTGTGTAACCGTTGAAGAGATGGTTACATCCCGCCAAGATTCAGTAGGTTGAACTACTGGTACAGGTAACGGTAACTGTACCTCAGGAAAAGAAGATTCTTCTTCCTGGATGACAGATAAGTTAGTATAATGACAAGTGGATACTGTGTTGTCATCTAGTTCATGAAAAATTGACTGTAAGTGTTCAGGACGTGTATGAAATTGCTTGAGCATGTTAATATGAAATATCTTTTTGTGTCCCTTGATATCTAAGACGTAATCAACGTCGGAAATTTTATCAATGACTTTGTAAGGACCATTCCAAGATATCAATAATTTATTGTTATTGTGAGGAAGTAACACATAAGCCTCGTCGCCTGGGAATAATTGGCGTAATCGTCGAGACCTATTTTGTAGAGATCGAGCCATGATTATTACCATTCCAGTTGTTATTATTATTGGGAGTATGTGATCGATTATAATGAGTGTTATGTTGACCATTGTGGTAGTTTGTTTGAGGTGAATAATTTCTATCTCGTGATCTACCTCTGTTGAACTCATTTTTATTGTTGAAATCATTATTATGTCCCTTCTGAAAGTTAACATTGTGATTTCTTTGGAACCTGCTTCTGTCTACACTGTGATGTCTTTGTTTGTTATTGTGATTGTAGGCCATATTAGACGCCACAGGTAGAGGTTCTTTTAATGAGGAGTTAGAAATGGTTGCATTCGGGTGTGCCGAACAGTAGTTTAAAGAAATTTTTTCTAACTCGTCCATGGTACCTGGTTTACGCTCCTGCAAATATGCAAAAAATGGCTGGCTAACTGAAGATAATACCTTATCCCGCAGTAGTAAATCAACTAATTTGTCGTATGATTTGTTGACTTCTGCCAGTTCAACCCATCTATTAAATGTATTGCGTATGTTCGCAATGAATCCTGCAAAATCCTTTGGAGATTCAGGTAAAATTCCCTTAAATTTTAACCTACAGTGTTCCTCGTCCAGGTGAAACCTTCGTAAAAGCAAGGACTTAATAGCACCGTAGTTATTAGCTATTGATGGGTCAGCATTTTGAGAAGCTGTCAGTGGTTCTCCAACCAAGAATTCATTTAATTTGAGTACCCATGACTCTTCAGGCAAATGGTTAGATTTGCAAGTCTGTTCAAAACGTGCCAGGAACGATGAAAGGTCGTCGACGTTCAAGTTGAAAATGGGTAATTTAAAGTTGTAGAAATGTTTAGGTTGGCTGGATGATGATCCATTTTGTGCGTTATTATTCTGGTTTGCATCAGCATTTTGTGCTTGTAATCTTGCTGTCTCCAATTTAATACGCGCCAATTCCATTTCTTGTTGTAAAATAATTTCCTCTCGTTTCAATTTATTCTCTTCTTCCTGTCTGGCGATTGTTCTTTGCTCTTCTCTTTCACGTTGAGCAATCTCTCTCAGTCTATTTTCCTTGTCAATTTGCTTCATCTCACGTTCTGCTTCCTCTTTCTTTAATGCAGCCCTTTGTTCCTCTTCCTCTTTCTTTAATGCAGCTTTTTTCTCTGCTTCCTCTTTCTTTAATGCAGCTTTTTTCTCTTCTTCCTCTTTCTTTAATGCAGCTTTTTTCTCTTCTTCCTCTTTCTTTAATGCAGCCTTTTGTTCCTCTTTCTTTAATGCAGCTTTTTTCTCTTCTTCTTTTCTTTCATATTTTTCCAATTCTGATTCAGCAAACTGACGAAGTTCTTGAGATTTATAACCATATTCCCGACCAATTTTAACGAAATGGTCTATAGTAAGCATTTTGACTTTTATCTGTAAGTAATTATTGATAATTACTGATTAAAATAGTCAATAGTAGCTTCAGAGTAATTATTATACTTACTCAACTTAGAAATATTCAATATAAGTAATCACAATAGTACTGAACTTAATGTCTAAGTTCAACTAATAGACAATATTTTGTAACAATATTGTATCTAAATAATACTATATCATAAATAGTTATGATATCTGTTAAATATAATGTAATTATATCACACAATTAATCTCAATATCCAATAATGTTGGGTATAATTCCTAGTAATTATATTGTTCAATGTACTAAGTCACTCTCTTAGTACCAGAAAAGTATATTAAATAATATACAATGGGTCTATTACCTCAAAGGTAGCTATAAGATTATTTTATTTTGTCAATATATATATATTATATTATTATGCCCTAGGCATCTATGATAAATTGTAGTGCTACTTTCTTGGACTATCACTGCATAATTATGCAATGTCCCATATTAACCTTAATTATCAGAAAAAAATTAATTAAATTAAATTACAAGTGTATTATTGCATATAATATCATATTATTAATGTAGTATTAATATATATTATGAGGATAAACAAAACAATGATGCAACTAAAAGGTACAAACAATGTTAAGACGCAAACAAGACATTTTCACAATTAAAAATGAATTTATGAACTAAATAAAATAAGCGGAAATGTCACAGACCAAATGAAGGGTCAAGGTTTGACCCGAGGTCAACTGAATATTCAAAGTACACACACAAAAAAAAATGACTGCGAAAAATGATGACGTCACAGGACTCATAACGGACGAAATTTAACAATCATAAAATAAATGATAGTCAGAGGAGACTGGACGAATAGTAACGAACATGGTACAGAACTGAATAAAATTATTAACTGAGTACGAATAAAATACACCAATTATCTACGGGACAGTACAGCTAACGCAAAATCGTCAAACGACAGCAGATTTGGACAACAAGTCCAATGTCAAACCTCAATGGGGTTTCCAAAGGTGCAATCGTTTAACTGCCCTAAGAAACGACCGAAATTAATTCAGGCATCGTGAGAGCCGCAGAATTTAATTTCAGTTCATCCTCCCTACCTCCCACAAATTAATAACAAATACATACGATGGAAAACAAATTTAACATATATACATGAAAATACATAGACATGCCTGATCAAAGCAAAATGGACTCAGCACTGTTATTTATCGACCGACAAAGGTCACACTTAAATGACTTATCTTTTGTGCTCAGTTCGGACTCCTGTCGATGACGGTATGCACCAACGGTGTAGAAGTGTGTCTGACTGTTTGCTCTTGATGCATATACAGGGTTTATTCGTTGACTTTGTTATTTTTTTCCTCCGTAGAAACTAGGCGTGCTGCTGTCAACTTGTATGGCATGTACACGAACTTTGGTGACGTCACGTTGTTAGGGATTATACTGAGTACTGCGTCATAGGTCATAATTCAGCACATCATGTGATCGTCCTTCAAATGTAAACAATTGTTAATTTCCGAATTTTTTTTCGATCCCCAATCAATGGACACCATCTGTTGAAGGCGATCTTCTCTGTTGTTCTGGAACATTCAATTTGACAACAATGTTCCATATAATGTCAATAAAGTGGTTATAAATTCTGGCCATGTTAGTTGAGTTCTTATATGGTTTCATTCAAGATTTTTCATCGTGTCAATTGGTGTTGCTTTACGCGAATGCGGGGTGGGGTAGAAAAACGTGTGAGCAAACATTTGAAAGTTGCAATTATATTGAACTTGTACTTCCATTGACGTGACAAATCGGTTCATTGAGTCCATACATTTATTCACAGTGATATATACATGATGATGAATTCCAATAGGGGTAGAACGTAAGTTCATGTAAGTAATGCATAAATCAATAACAACGTAGACTGCTGGTTATGTGTCAATATCCGTTATGAGGATACAATNCATCCTTCTGAGGATTCTAGTTAAGTACTAACCTCCATATATTTCCTTCTCATATCGAGTTCTAGGACTGACCCTGGTCCATCAAAAATACACATATAAATGGCTATATCATGCCATTGAATTGGAAGGTTAGAAAAACGCAGCTATTCAGCTTTGCGGTCAAGTACAAAAGGGTAGCGTTTCTTAGTTACCGACTGTGTCCTAAACAACGCTATACACGTCATAATCGATCGTGTATGAAGCGTTCAGTAATTGAAACATCTATCGCAATATATTAAATGTCTTAACCTTTACAATTGCACGTCTGGTAACCTTTAGCAGACGGCGTTAATATCATATACCGTAACAATCCCGTGGCATAAATTCATAGGCTAACTAGACTTATTCCTGTTGCTAGTTTAATAATAGCCCTTTTCCCACTAGACTTACTTCTACTGCTAGTGTTTCAATATCCTCCTTACGCTAGGCTTACATCTGCTGCTAGTCGTCTAATATCCTTGTTACACTAGGCTTACGTCTGCTGCTAGCTACATAATATTCGTTTACACTAGTCTTACTCCTGCTGCTAGTTACGAATGTTCATTTGGCATACACTGCCAGGCTAATCCGCCATAATTACAAACTGCGTTAATAACGATACGACTTACGTTTAATCCAAGAACACACTGCTAAATTGGCTTCCCAGCCACACATATAAATTCAGTGGACAATGCCACGTAATCCCAAGTGGTTATACCACACATATCATAGTGGCTAGGCCACACTTGTAAAACACACTGCCGTTGGGGTCAAAACCCACGATTCGAATGACGTTACTAAGTCCTACGCGTAATGCATAGAGATATGCATTCTATGTCATTAATATATTCATTTGCGGTGTTCCATGGTGCACCCATTCGAGTCGGCCAAACTCAAATGCCTGCACACATGCAACAATCCCCGACATCATCGATCATTAATATATTCATTTGAGGAATGCGCCATGCTGCAGACATGAAGCAATCCTCAACAGGCATTAGGTATAATGATTGTATTTCCCAATATGATTGATGAAGACGTCGACTAATAGGACTCATGCTTTAACCTATTGTCTCCTATAACTTCAGTCTATGGTCTCAGATAACTCCAAACTGAAATATAACCAAAACAGTCTGTTGCGTAGCAAATGTTGCGTAAGTATTATATGTGTTGATAAATGTTCTGTGGAGGATGTCACATTTGCCACACAACGTTGAGGGTGTTGTATTTCATCTGCTTCTCTAAAGGTATAACAATCCTGGCCTTTGCAGAGTAGTGTGCCACCCTCAGACACCAGGGATGATGAGGCGTAGTAGCATGGTGTCTTTTGTCTGGTTTAAGTGTGTAGGATGTAGATGTGTATTCAGACAGTGAGCATTACAAGCAAGGCAATCCACACAAGGACGTCACGTTAACTCACGACGTGAAAAGTCAATGATGCTTGCAACAGCTAGTGACGGTTTTGTATAATTTATTATAAACGCCACAATGACGAAGTGTGTAGACATAAACAAGCAGGTACATCATAGGTACGATCAAACAGTCATTATTACATATGTCGTCAATTCAACAGGCACAGCAGACAGCATCAAAATAATGTGCATCATCTGCCTTTTAGGATATCATGACAAGCTGTACATGTAGTCAGGTAGTAAACTTCCCCTTTCCATAAGAGCTAGAAGATATCAACTAGGAGATTAAAGATGGTCTCCTCGATTTGACCTCAACAAGACAGGCGTGTCTTTTGAGCGTCACATTATCGTCCTCTATTGTCCAGCAAACAGCAAAGGTATCAAACCTAGATCCATCAACAAAGTTCAGGAAGCAAATAGTCCGTAGGACAGGCATCAATCGATGCGTGACAATCTAAGTGGATCGTGAGCTGAGCAAACTAGTCATATCGTAGACTTTAGAATAAGGCAGGCTAAGCAAAAGTCAACATCACAAGATGGCGATAAAGTTACTCAGCCAAAAAAGGGATTTAATTACCTGTTCATAAGGAATTAAATGAATAATCACATATGCCTCCAGGCATTAGGAATAACACAGAGATATATCATCTCAAGATAGGAACAACAATCATGAGGACTCCTTCCTGAATAAACTAAGCGAAGACTAGCACATAGCTACGTCTCGCCTTCACAGCTTCTCAGCACAGACTGACCTGGGCGGAAATCGTTTTACCAACGCCACAAAAAGGAACATGCGCAGAAAACGCGAATCGAATACAACTCAGGCCAATTTACGAAACGCAGAATGTTCTACAATGTTCGACTTAAGACCTATTACCTTAAAAGGAAATGAATCTTGAAACATTGCGATTGCCAACTGTTTTCAAAGAACTGACGATCTGAGCGCTCCATATATGGTCGTGACTCAAAATCGTTCACACAGCTATCGGCAACCCTAGCTATCAAGATAAGACAACTTCTTAACGATAGCTATCAAGATTAGACGACTGTAGAAATAAAAGTGACTACAATTTCATGAGTTCCTTCCCATGCATTAAAAAATGAATCTAGTCAGAATGCATGGTCAGAATAAGTTGCTACAAGTTTTTAGCAGCAACACAGTCCTTGTTAGGACTCAACCTATTGTCTTCTATAACTTCAATCTATTATCTCAGACCAACTGCAATATAACCAAAACAGTCCTTGTTAGGACTCAATCTATTGTCTCCTGTAACTCAATCTATTATCTCAGATAAAACCAACTGAAATATAACCAAAACAGTCCTTGTTAGGACTCAATCTATTGTCTCATCTAACTCCAATCTATTGTCCCATATAACTCCAACCTGATATATAACCAAACAGTTCTCGTCTCATATACTCCTATCATAAGAACATAACGTTATTGTTAGGATATATTATAGCACTTGTCAGAGAGGGCCTGGTATATTATAGGGGGAAGGAAATGGTTGTATCACACCTAGGTGTACATATTATTGGATGTATTCATGTATTGAATACATATTATTGGATGTATTCATGTATTGAATTTATATTATTGGATGTATTCATGTGTTGAATTTATATTATTGAATGTATCCATGAAAATCTACTCTAGAATCCTAGAGCAGAGACTCCGACGCCTAGCTGAGCCACAATTGGATGAGGTCCAGTGCGGATTCCGAGCAAACCGAAGTACTCAAGACCTAATCTTCACACTCAGACAGCTGAGTGAAAAGGCCCTTGAGTATAAGAGTGAGATCCATCTTCGTTTCATAGATCTGGAAAAGGCGTTTGACAGGGTCCCTTGGAGCAAACTTTGGGACTGTTTGGCAAGGAAGAATATTCCAGCACCTCTGATTCATGCTATACAGAGCTTCTACAAGTCTTGCAGAAATTATGTGAGGACAGCAAACCATAAGTCAGAAGAGTTCAGGACCACCACTGGTGTAAGACAAGGTGATATCCTATCACCTTACCTCTTCATACTCCTTATGGACGATGTCATCAAGGCATGTAAGGAGAGAACAAGAAAGTATTCAGTGGGGTACTGGAAGATGAGACAGGTCTATATTTCAGAGCTGGCATTTGCTGATGATGTTGCCCTGATTGCCAAATCAGAGGCACATCTCCAATCCAACCTGCAAGTCTGGAAGGAAGAGCTGGAGAAGAGAGGGATGGCCATAAGCAGCTCTAAAACAAAATCCATGGTGATATCGCGAGAAGAAAGAAGACATCAGATTAAGCTGGGAGAACAGGTCCTGGAGCAGGTCGACCACTTTAAATACCTCGGAGCTATTATAGACCGAAAGGGAGGCATCAAAGAAGAGTTGGCCACTCGAAAAGCAGCAGCTGGGAGACTTTTTCAGGCCATAAATCGAGGATTCCTCAGCAAGAGAGAGGTTGGTAAAAAAACGAAGATGGCTGTATACCGCTCCACCTATGTCCCAGTCTTGACATATGGATGCGAGTCATGGGCAATGACTACAACTCATAAAAGCCAGATCCAAACCTCAGAAATGAGGTATCTGAGGAAGGTGGTTGAAGTAACAAGAAGAGACATGGTACGCAACCAGACGATACGTCAAGGCCTAAAATGCCACCCCCTACAGACCCAAGTAGAACAGTCCCAACTAAGATGGTTTGGCCATGTCTGCAGAATGGGAGAAGATCGGCTACCACGACAAGCATGGGAAACAAAGAGCCAAGGATCCAGACCCCGAGGACGACCCAGAGTCCGCTGGGAGGACAACATTAGACAATCTTTGAAGGACCGAGGACTAGAATGGAAACAGGACAGGAGGAAGACAGCCGATAGGATAGTCTGGCGCTCTCTCTTCCAAACCTCTACACCTCACGGTAGAAGGGGAACGACTAAGTAAGTAAGAATGTATCCATGTATTAGTTTATCAGAAAGAATGTTTTGCAAGTAGACACCTGTCTTGTCTCACTATTGCTAAATCATACTGTGCCATGTTGTCATTCATCCTACATGCAGACACCTGAGGCACACGCTCATTTCATCCACCTTAGAAATAGGTGGGCTTGATGACAGAAATTAGCCCGTTTTTCCTTGTTACAGGTTTTTTTCGTGTCATCAAACCTGAGGTCGTATGTCGTGTCAATCCAGCTGCCTGGAACGTCGCAGGAGCACAGTGATTGCAGAGGATCAACCTCTTTAGTCCCCCTCAGTCTTGGGTGGGCTAACGAAACGACCATCAGCGGGTGTTTTGTGTCAACCAAACCAAGAAGGACAGAACTTTTAAGAGATGAGTACACATTAGTACCATTTCTGTCAGCATTGTGAGCAAAAGATAGTGTCAGTGACGAGAAAGTGAATTAGCATGGCAAGAGACAAAAATAACAGCATAGCTAATAAATGTTATATATTTAATTAACAGCACAGCTGATACGTGTACTATAATTGAATAACAGCACAGCTGATATAATTTTTGTTCCTATAATTGGAAAACTTGTTGTAATATATTTATATATCTATATAAATATAAATATTTGTAAATCATATGTAAACTTACAAATCCATTACATTCCATTGTTTCAACATCCACCCTTCAGCACAAGAGTAGATAGTGTATATACTAAATAAATAATAAGGAAATTGTATTTGAAGATTTGTCAATTTTATCATTGTTAAGTAAAATCTGTTTCCTTGTTTTTTAATATCACAGTTAGTTACACAGCGGAGGTGGCAATTTATGTCGGTCTCCTCTCTACTAAATGTTTCGAGATCAGATCATTCACAGCCGTAACTAATTTGTGATACCAGTAGTTCTCTCAGACCACCATTTTCTGCAGAAATTCTATTTCTGTAATTGTCAGTACAATACTGATCCTAGAGCCAAAATAAAACCTCACGCCACATACGTAACAATGGACTCATGACGGTTATACAAAATCTATGAAATAAGTGATAGAAAAGATCAGAATTGACGAGACATATTACGAACATTATTACAAAACTGAATAAAAATGAAATTAGTACAGAAAAATACACCAGTTATTTACAGAACTGCACAGCTAAAACACTTAGTATCGAAATCTTGCAATGTCGAGCAGAACAGTTCCCTGGTTAATTTGTTAGGGGGCTCCCGTACAGATTGCAAAACTTCAATAAACCCTAAGAACGACTGAAATCTCTGGGGTCAGCTTTTCGCGACATTCCAGAGGTTTCAGCTCCCTCGCCAAGCAACCCACTAACACGTAAAATACAACATAATAGATATACACAAACAACAGTCAACATTGATTTGCAAAAAAACATGCCGGCGAAATAGCAATAAGGACATGACAGCATACAGCAAAACAATTACTTAGCTTTTTGCCTCGATAGATTCGTACAGTGCCTGCTTCGCCAACAGACAGAAGAGCTTATATTGCCTGATAATGCTGGTTGGATCTAGTTTCCAATGTTTGATTGAGCGTTTTAGAAATTCTTTTCTTCAAAGATGTTGAAATGCGGCTGCCATCATTACAGACGGTTCATCTTGTTGTCAAGGGCATGTGACGTCATAGGTGAAGATGCAAAAAATGTCAATTTTCGCTCGAAGGGAATTTTTTCTTTCAACTCGGTAATTTTTTGAAAAAAAAATTTTGACAATTAAATTATTATTCCACGCCACATCTGGCCACCAGCTGCTAAGGCCGTAAAGCTGCTAAGGTATAGGGCTGGTTCCTTTCTTTGTTGAATCGCGAATGTGTGCTTCGTTCGTTATAATCTTCAAATGAGGGTCACCGTTATATGGACTCATTATGTGTTGACTGTCCAAGAATGCATTCGTTCCTTTCGGAGCTCATTATGATATTATAAATCTTCTCATCGGAAGAGTTCTTCAATGTAATAATAATCAACATTGTCAATGCAGCAAAACAGCCGTAACGTATCGACGTAGATAAGTCTTCAACTTGGAGTCTTCGCATATAGTTCATTAGAATTTACTTGCATAAATATATTCTATTCCATCCGTGTCATATTAAATTCATGTCGACAGACCATCATGGCTATGTACATGCGCTGCTGGGATCCAGACAGCCAGAAGTGAGCGCATGATGTCTTGACGAAAATAATTAAACTACTTATGAAAAGATCCTTCCTTAACACAGGTTAATCACAAACCTTTATGAATTCTCTTATATATAATATTATCTGGACTGACCCTGAGTCCTGGTATCAAATTACATAAATACGGCTATTAGCAAAGTCTAACCTTGGAAGGAGGTAAAAACACGACTTCACGGCTTGACGGACAACGTATTAAAGGTCCAGTAACTAAGTCACGACGCGTGACCTTATCGACGTTAACACGTCATAATCTGACCGTGTATTTCGCGTTCACTATTCCGTGAAGTATAAAAATCAATTTATATTTATTCTATTGACCTAAAAAATGCGCACTGCCAATTCTAGCAGACGATATCAATAAAACTACCGTAACACCTGCATTCTTTTATTTCTATGACAACTGTCGGGTAAATTTAGCGTGCATTTTCTCAATCATTAACCTAGCTGATTCTACCGCTCATTTTCCTTCCCTTGGTGTTTAGTTAATTTTTTTAATTTTAAATAAGAATTCTGTTTATTATCTTAGGGAATGGTATTTTATTTATTTAGTATTTATGACTAGACTATAGCACGAATAAATGCTCAAGTGGTCGGTCAGACGGCCACATATAGATCCCGGGGCATGCAAATGTATCCCGAAGGGTGACATTTGAGTACTATCAATATAAGAAAATTATCCCGAGAAAAGTCCAAAAAGTTTACAGAAAAATTTACATAAGTCATAAACGGGGGGCCCTTGTATATATATATATATATATATATATATATATATATATATATATATATATATATATATATATATATATATATATATATATATATATCTATATATATATATATATATATATATATATATACTACTTGCCTAAAGTCAAGGGCCACCCTATTATTTTCAATACACTTTTATATAAGCGCTTAGGATGATTAAATGAAGGAAATTTTTAGTAAAAATGGGTGCAATATCTTCCTCTGACAGTCCTCTATGCACGTTAAGCATAAAAACAACTCACCGACAACCATGGTGATCACGTGCAATTTGGTTTGCTGACCATAAATTCACATTTTTTATCAGTTTTTTCAAACTTCAGTACAACCAAACAGGTGAAGTAATCGTGCTGATTGACATTCCACGTGCAATGGCGACTTTTCGTGAACAGAGTTCACTCTTAATTTCTTTTACAATCAGCAGACTTAGGGTAGTTTCATCACTTGCAAAAACCATGCCACCGAGAAGAAGTCTTGACACCTTACAAAGAATGAGGGCTATAGCGTGCGTTGAAAGTGGTTTATCTGTCCGTGAGGTTGCTAGACGGCTTGCAGTGTCACACTCTACTATCCACATAATTTTGGAGAGATTTCAGGCCACAGGAAGTGTGGAGGATCGCCACCGGCCAGGTCGCCCTAGATGCAACAATAGACATGATGACCGGTACCTCTTGTTGTCAGCCCTGCGCCATCGAACAGTGACTTGTTCCACTCTAAGATGTCAGCTGAGACAAACTGTAAACGTTAATGTCAGTCAAAGCACCATTCGCAGACGTTTACATGAATTTGGACTGGCTGCTCGACGTCGTGCAGTCAGAATCCCTCTTACTCCTGCTCATCGCAGAGCCCGTGTTGATTGGTGTCGCAAACACATCCGATGGACAAGGCAACAATGGAGTTAAGTTCTCTTCACTGATGAATCTCGCTTCACTGTATCATTCAATGATGGCAGGATTCGAGTTTGGAGACGACCAGGACAGCGATTTACTGATGGCACAATTCGAGAGGTGGATCGTTATGGTAGGGGTTCTGTCATGTTCTGGGTAAGCTTCTACAGACACGTCAGGACCCCACTCTACATCATCCAAGGCAACTTGACCGACCCAAGATACCAGAAGGAAATCTTGAGACCAATCGTTCAGCCTGCTCTGGAGGCCATAGGTGGTAATGCCATCCTCCAAGATGATAACGCTCGACCCCATCGAGCTCGTGTGGTGAATGAGTTTATTCAGCAACAAGGGATCATCAGGATGGCGTGGCCAGCTCATTCATCTGACCTTTCTCCGATTGAGCACCTCTGAGATGTCCTTGGTCAAAGATTGTCAACAAATCACCCCTGCCAATGAATGTTGCACAGCTAGCTGACTGCATTTCTGCTTCAGGAATGGCAAGCTGTTCCTCGGGATACTCTTCGGACCCTTGTGGACTCGATGCGTCTACGCTGTCTTGAATGCCTTGCTGCAAACGGTGGTCATTCCCGATTTTGAAATGTCTATTTGTCCAATATCTATTGTGTGACTTTTGAAAAGGTGGGTGACACAATTCACAGCTTCATTGCGTTTGAAAGTGTGTTTCCATTTCTTTACGTGACATGTCAATCTGGTATTCAATAAATGCCGTTTTGACTGATACCAATTACGTTTATATCAGATTTGTTTTATGGTTTCAACCAATGTTTTTCTAAGTGGCCCTTGACTTTTGTTTGACGAGTAGTATATATATATATATATATATATATATATATATATATATATATATATATATATATATATATATATATATATATATATATATATATATATATATATATATATATATATATATATATATATATATATATATATATATATATATATATATATATATATATATATATATATATATATATATATATATATATATATATATATATATATATACATATATATATATATATATGTATATATATATATATATGTATATATATATATGTATATATATATGTATATATATATATATATACATATATATATATATATACATATATATATATACATTATGAGAACTGTCATACTTTAACCAAGCCTTATCAATGGACAACCTTGTAAAAAAAAAATTAAACTTTTATCATATCAAGACATATGTTAATCTAAAATGTTTTCTTTCCGAGCGGCAACGCTGGACAACAAAATCGTTTACATCAATCCAAAATGTACTACCCAGAAATGTACTGAGTGGTATCAGTGCAAAATGTGTCATATTGACCAACTCAAATGTAGTTCAAAACATGTGTTATAAAACTGTCCTATTACTCCAACAAAATACATCCAATTCATCTCGAGGTCCTATTACTCCAACGAAATACATCCAATTCATCTCGAGGTATCCCTATTGTATAAGTATTCAATTTTTTTTCCAAAGTATCCAAGTTATATTATTGTAATTGTGGTCCAAATCCAGAAAGCAGCCAAGTTATTTCCAGATAAACATGTTTTCATTTTCTAAGTAAGTCATCCATACTGCATTACTATGGTAGCGAAACATATCCAAGAATACATTTGTAAAAAAAAAAAAAAAAAATTCATGTGACTAGAATTCAACCATCAACATTTCAATATGTCAGTACAATTAACGAGGTAGAAAAAAATATTATACATTATTTTAAGTGCGACATTTAATCTGCCTTCTGGGACGAAGATTTGTCAAATCATTTGTGTCTGTAACATCTGCTATCAGAACTGTTATAGTCTGAGTCAGTCAGATGGGCGTCTATGATAGGGTTCCCATAATGTTTTGTTCAAAAACCGGGACATTTCCAAATTGTTACCTAAAAAACCCGGGACATTTTGTAAAAAAAAGGGACATGTTAAAAATTCAGGTAAAGCACAAATAAATCTATTATATATTATATGTTGCACTTAAAATAAGATACTGGTATAAAAATACACACATTAACTAACACAACTTCCACTTTAAAAAAGAATTCTAAATTACAAACATACTTAATTAGAAAAATCGCATCTTTAAAAAATACACAATAGTCAAGTTTATATTTCAGATTCATCAGAATATTTATCAGATTTATGGGCCTGTTCAAGAAGTTTTTTTTCCTTCTGATATTTGGACATAGAACTCAGCACAAGAGAAATCCTTAAAATTGGTCTTTATAATGGCAAGCTTTCACTGTCTCAATTTTAAGTGTTTTTTTTTTCGTCTGTCCAAGCGCATTTATTAATGAAAAAATACGTTCAACAGCTGCATTGGATCCTGGCAGTGCCAAACAAAAACTAACTAGGCATTTCAGGTTCTCAGCATTTATATCCTGCTTTGTAAAATAAGCGAACATCTCACACCATTTTTCACTGACACTTTGATCCTTCAGTTCACTCCACACATCAAATTTGCTTTCACAATATTTTTTCACACATGCAAACTCATCAAATAAGTCCTCTTCATTCACAGTAAAATTTGGTGACACTGTCTTCGTGAATATGTAGCTTTCTTGGATGTTCTTCCAAGTCACAGACTCCTTTCCCTTCAAATTGATCCAATCCATAGACTGAAGAGGCGTAAGAAATGGTGTACACCACTCCTGAATATATTCAATGCAGGTGTCATAGAAATCTACTGCATAGCTTTGAAACTTTTCAACTGTTATGTGTCCTTCTTTTTCTAATTCTTGCAACTGATTTCTGACAGTAGTAGTAAGAAACTTTTCTGCCTTCCTGCAGTTAAATCATTTGGTAGATGCTCACTGAACACTGTTTTGGTCGACTTTCGAATTTTTGTTCGAGATTCAAACCGAGGGTCCACTGTAACCGGAAATTGATAAAGTAACACTACTAAAACACGGAATAAAATCTGTTACCCAAAGATTTTTTTTTTTTTAGGAAGGGCCCTTAAAAAGCGGGACATTTGGAATAAATTCGGGACACCGGGACATTTTATAAAAAACGGGACTGTCCCGGGAAAAACGAGACGAATGGTAACTCTAGTCTATGATCTTACAAAAATGTATCTCCATAGTACATCGTAATATATTCTATAACTCTTCCAAGGTAGCTAAGAAAAATCCATAATTTTCTTTATTAAAACTCATTTAACTCCAATTTAACAAGCAGTATCTCGTACCGGGGCAATATTTAACAAAATGGGAGTTATGTCACATTTGCACGACACCAAATCTGCCTTCTGAGACGAAGATTTGACAGATCGTTTGTGTCTGTAACATCTGCTGTCAGAACTGTTATAGTCTGAGTCAGTCAGATGGGCAGTCTATGATTTCATCATCAATATCTCTATGGTGCAGCTAAAGGAAAGGATGGAAATGTCATTATATCAGGGGTGAAAGGTGTTCAGCTGGTCAGCCTGTTATACACAGTCGCAGGAAGCAATATAGGCTATAGTAAGATCGTCAAATGCAATGTCCAATGGACTGGTAGTGTAAGTGGTCCATGAAAGTGTTATCATTCCTACTGGCTATCTGTCACGTGATTACGTAAACACAGAAATGTTTAATTTATAACAAAGTCGTAAATGCATGTATAGCATAAGCATGTGGATGCATAAGGTGTGTCAATATTAAAGGTAAACATCATCACTTGTATATCAGAGACTATCTCTTTTCATCAACCTCATAATCTCATTTTCGTGCAAAAATTTTCAGTCATATTTCACCATCTGTCACGTGACTACGTAAAGACAGAATTATCTAGTTTATAACAAAATCAGAAATGCTAATAGAGCATAGGCATGTGTCTCTTTGACATGGGTATCATAGTCACCTATGTATCATTAGCGGATATCCTTACTGTGTGTATCTTCCACACGTATATCTCCAGTACGGGTATCATATTCAAGTTCTGTATCCTTAGCATATATTATCATCGTTGTCATGAAATATTCTAATCCACATATATAAATTATTAGGTAAATATGAAGCCTAACAAATAAAATTAATAAAGAGAAGAGCAATGGAAAAATAACAGTGCGTCACAAAGAAAGTACTCGAAATCCCCTTTGTTTTATGCTTCGTCTGCAAATTGTAACGCTTTCACGTTGATAGTAAAAGCTTAATGTATTATACCCGCTTTCTTCAATGAAACGTGTGCTGTATTTCTTGGAAAAACATTGAGAGGCAGACTGCGTAATGACCTAAATTAATCCTAACATTAATTATACTGCGTTACCAAAACGAACGAACAGATGGACTAAAGGATAAAAAGAGAAGGGAGAGGCAGAAAGCCGAACACTAAACCCGCGTCGCGCGATACACAAATGCTGCCATCACGCGTGTAAGACTACATGCACTAATTTTTTTTCGGACGGACAGTGATAAATTCACTACCCTTCCCAGAGTTAGGTTTTAAAATCATAAAAAACGCTTATTAGGAAAGATAACAATAGATGGGTTTACGTTTGAAAACATAACAGTACCCAGACAGCACATCTTCGAAACAGGAGGTAGAAATTGCATATTTTGAACGCAGCCACGTAGCTCTTTTAAATTTGGATATTTGGGTTCCTTAGGGTTTGCTGACAAAGAATATGTAAAACGTTATGCAAATAGTCCAGGAATTAATAAATTATACCCAAAATAAAATAGTGGGGATGTCTGACAGCATGGAATCATTTCTGCTCATAAAATTTTTTTATAACGTGTTTGAAAAAACCTTGCGTTACAGAAATAGCCTACCATGTAAACTCCAAATTGATTGGAGCGCAACAAATGAAAGACGAACCACGATTGGTCGGGCTATAAATACTATCTTCGTTGTTAGGGGAGACGTGAAAAGGTAACATTTTTTCAAACACTTGTCGAAACGTGGCCTCATTGGCTAGACTCGCTGATATACTCACTTGGGAGCGTTAGTTCGAGACCACTAGTGCAAATAAGCTTGATAAAGCAACAGTGCGTTGAAGCCAGCTCACATTTTTGCTAAAATAAAAGTCTGGAACATAAGCAGATGGAAATTTGTGCCAGTAAATGTGCCAGAATTCATTGCTAATCAACGTATCTGTGTTTATTTCCATGAAATTGTGGTAAGCTTGAACCATTCAGTATCTTTTAATGAAAAATTGAATGTGAATTGTTAATTTATGCCTGTATATATATGTGTAGTTCAGTGGCAAACGTGAGGTAAAGCCTATAATGCTCCAGCCTGAACAGAGGGTGTCGGAGGAAAGTAAAACGGCATGGAATGGCCAAATAGTACACTGACACCTGGATGATTGACTAGAAAGAAGTAATGCTGGAAGTGCAGAGGCGTGGTAACCATTAAGGAGGGTAATGCTGGTATAAAGTATTTCAGATGAAGCTGACAGTTGGCCTAACGCTCTGAACTCAATGTTTGTGTTGTATTGTGCTCAGTGTATAACTAGAGTATAAGTTAGTTATGAAGTAGAAGGTACATCCTTCTTGATTTCAGGGACCGTGGTCTTGATGGTATTGAGCAGCACCTGGTCAGAGCTTTGCTGAATCCAGAGTCGGACAGCAGACTCCTTGGTCTTTTTAGCTATCAGTGAGGTGTCTCCAGAGCCCAGGGGAGAATTCGAGCAGAGGAGTCCTTTCCTGCCACCATCACGCAAGATAAGCAGATTTGGCCAGCTGAGCTCAACATTATGTCCCCTCATCTTGAAATGACTTTGTAAAAATAACATTCAGAGGGGAATTTAATTGTCTTAATATCAGGAACTGAGAACATCTCCAATACTAGTCCCAAAAGACAAACTATTGAAGTCATGATGACAATTACCAACAGAGCTTGAACAAAACAAAACCAGTATTACCTCATTTTACTACTACACAACTGACACACATAGGATATTTGTAATAATATATGTCACTACTATATTCATATTGGTAAATTCTGTACATATAACTTGTAATTTAAATTGATTGTGATTCCTGGTTCCCTTGTAGTTGAATCAGGACACATATTCATTCATGCCAGTAATGAATACATATTGTTATTTGAAAAGTTATCAGTGACTCTTTTAAGATATCCTTGTAGAGTGTTATATGTATGTGAGTGTCACAGTGTTGTCAAGTGTAGTGGAATAAATTAAATTGTTTATCTGTTTGTTGTTGTGACTTACACTTCATCATACACATACCCTAGACACATAACGTAGTCATCACACTATTCCAGAATAATTCTGACTGAGATATATAGATATGTGGTAGCAAGTAAGGTTATCTATAATACACTACTCTTAATAGATATAGATACCTTCACAGCTGATCTCAGTCAGTACACTAAGTCCCCTATAAATATTTATAACATCCCACTTCACCACATATATTGGGGGCTCGTCCGGGATTTTGAATCTTTCCCTATTATAAATATTGGGGGTAATTCACTTCAGGGAATATAAGAATTAAAAGGTATCCTTGGTGGAATTAAATAAGGTTGAGCTCACGGTGCCTGTGTTGTCCATTAGATATACTTAGAGATTAAATTGTTGGTTAGACATTGTAGAAATTTACCTGATAGACAATGGCGGACCTGGCCAAGTTTCGATCTGCTGCTGTGCAGACTGCAAAAGAGTTAGGATTAGATGGGCAAGTTATGGTTGCCTATGTTACTACGGAATGTGACAAATTTATTGAACGCGAAGAAAGAAGGTTTGAAGCCGAAAGAAAGTTAGAGGCTGACAGGGAAATTAAGAAGTTACAGTTTGAAGCTGAGGCTGAGACTAAGAGGTTGCAAGCTGAGGCTGAGACTAAGAGGTTGCAGATTGAGGCTGAGGCTAAGAAATTGGAAGCAGAAAGAGAAGACAAAAGATTAGCTGCAGAAAGGGAAGCCGAGGAAAGAAGACAGGCTGCAGAAGAAAGAAAATTAGCTGCAGAGAGGGAAGCAGAAAAGGAGGAGAAGAGATTACAAAGGGAACATGAGTTACGACTAAGGGAGTTTGAGTTTCAAGGCCATGCTCCTGAAAATGGTGCCAGTCCCTTTGCCTCTGATGCTACGGTTACTCAGGGAGCCTCAACCTCAGCTATGAACTTTCATTTAGATCATTTTGTTGAGAAAGACGATGATATTGAGAGCTATATAAATAGGTACGAACTATTAGCTACCACGTATGGGTTAGAGAGAGAAAGGTGGAGCTTAAAGTTATCTCAGGGACTTCGTGGGGCAGCTTATGAAGTTTTTGCAAAAATGAGCAGAGGTGATCAGGAAAATTATGACATGCTAAAGCAGGCTCTTTTGTTAAGGTATGAAAAGAATGCAGAATTTTATAGGAAAAAATTTAGGAATGCTAAACTACTGTCAGGTGAAACCTATCACCAGTTCTCTGCACGAATAGAGACATACTTGGAGAAATGGACTTCTCTGGGGAAAACCCAAGATCTTAAGGAAATGGTCCTTATAGAGCAACTAAGAGAGTCCATGGCTCCAGACCTGAGAAAGTTTCTCATGGAACAAGGTGCAGAGAGGCTGGGTGAGTTGCTAAATGTTGCTGAAAGGTATCAAGCAGCTCAAGCAGAGGTAACAGGTAATAAAAAGAAACAAGTGGATAACTTTAGGGCACCACAGAACTTTAATAAATTTGATCCTAGGGATCAAAATAAAGGTAAGCACCAGTTTGATAGGCCACGGTATGAAAATAAAAATAAATTCCCACAATTCGATGAAAGGAAATATGATGAAAGAAAATCTTTCAACCAAGGAAAAAGGTGGTGTAAAAATTGTCAGATGGACAATCATGACACTGACCATTGCAGAAGGAAACCTGTGTATATGGCAACCCTTCAGGTCAGGTCGACCTCAAGACAGGAGGAGGATATTATGTTGGATACCACTCCAGAAGAGATGAGGAAGGCACAGGCTGAGGACAAAACACTCAAGCCTTGTTTCAGAAAATTGTCAACTTGTCATACAACTCCAGGCAAGGGAGATTTTTACATGAAAAACAAGTTGATGTATAGGAAGGCCGGAACTAGATCCCATGATCACGGACAGCTGGTTCTTCCAAAAAGATACAGGACAGACTTAATAAGGAGCCTACATGTGAAACCAGATGGGGACCATGAGAAGATAGGTACCATCATTCAAAAGGTGGCTCACAATTATTATTGGCCCAAAGCAAGATGGGACATTGAGAATTTTGTAGAAAGGTGTAGCATAGCACACGAGGGAACACCCACAAGTGGGAACATGGATCAGGACCTGGACACGCCACGGGGAAAAATTAGGCCTGATAATAAAAAGAGATATAAATTTGAAAAAGTGGACCAAATGGAATGGGAAGCCCCTTTTCACGGACAAGCTTCACTTAACTGTTTTACAATGGCCACTATGCGGAGAGTGAAAAAAGATGTCTTACCCCAGGATAAGCCGAAAATCCCTCAATCGGACTTAAACAAACTGGAGGAAGAAGATGTAGAGAGGAAATCTCTCATCAAGAATTTTAAGTGGGGAGAAAGCCCCAAAAGAATTGGTAGCGGTCGTTTTGTGAATGATAATTCTGGGAGGAAAAATCATCACTATAAAGCTTCGAGTGGAAGAGACCATAAAGGTGCATGGACAAATAGGTCCACACAATTAAAGGTCCATATGTAGCTTTGTTAAGAACGTGGACTGATGAAAAGGCAGAGGAAAACATTACATCTTCATACCAATATGTGAATGAGCTGACCACTCGGTTGAAAACTGGCTGGAAACTTGCCAATGAAAATTTGAAACAAGCCAGGAAGAAACATGCTGCCTATTATAACAGGAAGGCGAAAGACAGAAATTTGGCTGTGGGAGAGAAAGTACTGCTTCTTTTGCCTGGGAGTCAGAATAAGTTACAAATTGGATGGCAGGGTCCATATACAGTTTTAGAGAAGGTGTCTAGAACAAATTATAAGATAGATAAGAAGGGGAAAGAAAAAATCTATCATGTGAATCTCCTGAAGAAATATTTGGAAAGAGAACATCAGGAAGAGACACACTTGTTGACTTTGTCCATCGCCATGGAGATGAAAAAGGAACCACTTTCATCATTTGAATATCCATTACACCCCTGTGAGACAGCAGCACAGGTGAAAATCAGTACACATTTAACGAAAACTCAGAAAGAGAGAGTGCAACAGGTTCTAAATAATCATGCAGAGGTGTTAACAGACCGACCAGGGCATACAAACCTATTGGAATATGATATGAAACTAATAGACTCCACACCTGTCTGTATGAAACCATATTCGATTCCGTTTGCTAAGGAAAAAGCTTTGAAGGAAGAGATAGACTATCTATTGAAGGAAGGAATTATTTCACACAGTGAATCTTCGTATAGTTCCGGTGTTGTACTCTTAAGGAAGCCCTCTGGAGAACATAGACTCTGTATAGATTACAGGAGACTGAATGCTATTACAGAAGGACAGGTGGATCCATTGCCGGATACAAATCAGCTGTTTGCCAGACTAAATAAAGCTAAATATTTCTCAAGGGTGGATCTGAGTAAAGGATAATATCAGATTCCAGTAAAACCTGAGATCAGACAAAATTGTTGGATGTAAACATTTCGGAGGAACGTAATGAATCCCTGAGTTGCCTCTTTGATTGAGGATATTCCGAATGTTTCATACAGGATAATAAGAAGATTATGGGATCCACTACTAAAACTCTGCTATCACCAGGTATATGTTATGTTCTCATAACTTACATTTTGAGGGAAATATAATGTTCTCTGGACATGTCATTGTGCAGACTCAGAGAAGAGAAATGGTGAATACGGGTTGCGAAGCAGCATTAAGACAAGCACTCACACTTGCAGCTGTGCAGTAACATAACCGAAATATATTATTGGATGTAGAAGTCTGAGGCAGATTTCATGAGTAGTGCCTACTCTGAATGGACCCAACTACATAAAACCATGATAGCACCATAGCAGAGTAAAGTCAAGTTGACTTACATTTATCTATGTGTATATAGAATAAAGGACTGACATATAATGTCTGTTTTAAGAGGGGAGGTGTCATGAAATATTCTAATCCACATATATAAATTATTAGGTAAATATGAAGCCTAACAAATAAAATTAATAAAGAGAAGAGCAATGGAAAAATAACAGTGCTGTCACAAAGAAAGTACTCGAAATCCCCTTTGTTTTATGCTTCGTCTGCAAATTGTAACGCTTTCACGTTGATAGTAAAAGCTTAATGTATTATACCCGCTTTCTTCAATGAAACGTGTGCTGTATTTCTTGGAAAAACATTGAGAGGCAGACTGCGTAATGACCTAAATTAATCCTAACATTAATTATACTGCGTTACCAAAACGAACGAACAGATGGACTAAAGGATAAAAAGAGAAGGGAGAGGCAGAAAGCCGAACACTAAACCCGCGTCGCGCGATACACAAATGCTGCCATCACGCGTGTAAGACTACATGCACTAATTTTTTTTTCGGACGGACAGTGATAAATTCACTACCCTTCCCAGAGTTAGGTTTTAAAATCATAAAAAACGCTTATTAGGAAAGATAACAATAGATGGGGTTACGTTTGAAAACATAACAGTACCCAGACAGCACATCTTCGAAACAGGAGGTAGAAATTGCATATTTTGAACGCAGCCACGTAGCTCTTTTAAATTTGGATATTTGGGTTCCTTAGGGTTTGCTGACAAAGAATATGTAAAACGTTATGCAAATAGTCCAGGAATTAATAAATTATACCCAAAATAAAATAGTGGGGATGCCTGACAGCATGGAATCATTTCTGCTCATAAAATTTTTTTATAACGTGTTTGAAAAAACCTTGCGTTACAGAAATAGCCTACCATGTAAACTCCAAATTGATTGGAGCGCAACAAATGAAAGACGAACCACGATTGGTCGGGCTATAAATACTATCTTCGTTGTTAGGGGAGACGTGAAAAGGTAACATTTTTTCAAACACTTGTCGAAACGTGGCCTCATTGGCTAGACTCGCTGATATACTCACTTGGGAGCGTTAGTTCGAGACCACTAGTGCAAATAATCTTGATAAAGCAACAGTGCGTTGAAGCCAGCTCATATTTGTGTTAAATAAAAGTCTGGAACATAAGCAGATGGGAATTTGTGCCAGTAATTGTGCCAGAATTCATTGCTAATCAACGTATCTGTGTTTATTTCCATGAAATTGTGGTAAGCTTGAACCATTCAGTATCTTTTAATGAAAAATTGAATGTGAATTGTTAATTTATGCCTGTATATATATGTGTAGTTCAGTGGCAAACGTGAGGTAAAGCCTATAATGCTCCAGCCTGAACAGAGGGTGTCGGAGGAAAGTAAAACGGCATGGAATGGCCAAATAGTACACTGACACCTGGATGATTGACTAGAAAGAAGTAATGCTGGAAGTGCAGAGGCGTGGTAACCATTAAGGAGGGTAATGCTGGTATAAAGTATTTCAGATGAAGCTGACAGTTGGCCTAACGCTCTGAACTCAATGTTTGTGTTGTATTGTGCTCAGTGTATAACTAGAGTATAAGTTAGTTATGAAGTAGAAGGTACATCCTTCTTGATTTCAGGGACCGTGGTCTTGATGGTATTGAGCAGCACCTGGTCAGAGCTTTGCTGAATCCAGAGTCGGACAGCAGACTCCTTGGTCTTTTTAGCTATCAGTGAGGTGTCTCCAGAGCCCAGGGGAGAATTCGAGCAGAGGAGTCCTTTCCTGCCACCATCACGCAAGATAAGCAGATTTGGCCAGCTGAGCTCAACATTATGTCCCCTCATCTTGAAATGACTTTGTAAAAATAACATTCAGAGGGGAATTTAATTGTCTTAATATCAGGAACTGAGAACATCTCCAATACTAGTCCCAAAAGACAAACTATTGAAGTCATGATGACAATTACCAACAGAGCTTGAACAAAACAAAACCAGTATTACCTCATTTTACTACTACACAACTGACACACATAGGATATTTGTAATAATATATGTCACTACTATATTCATATTGGTAAATTCTGTACATATAACTTGTAATTTAAATTGATTGTGATTCCTGGTTCCCTTGTAGTTGAATCAGGACACATATTCATTCATGCCAGTAATGAATACATATTGTTATTTGAAAAGTTATCAGTGACTCTTTTAAGATATCCTTGTAGAGTGTTATATGTATGTGAGTGTCACAGTGTTGTCAAGTGTAGTGGAATAAATTAAATTGTTTATCTGTCTGTTGTTGTGACTTACACTTCATCATACACATACCCTAGACACATAACGTAGTCATCACACTATTCCAGAATAATTCTGACTGAGATATATAGATATGTGGTAGCAAGTAAGGTTATCTATAATACACTACTCTTAATAGATATAGATACCTTCACAGCTGATCTCAGTCAGTACACTAAGTCCCCTATAAATATTTATAACATCCCACTTCACCACATATATTGGGGGCTCGTCCGGGATTTTGAATCTTTCCCTATTATAAATATTGGGGGTAATTCACTTCAGGGAATATAAGAATTAAAAGGTATCCTTGGTGGAATTAAATAAGGTTGAGCTCACGGTGCCTGTGTTGTCCATTAGATATACTTAGAGATTAAATTGTTGGTTAGACATTGTAGAAATTTACCTGATAGACAATGGCGGACCTGGCCAAGTTTCGATCTGCTGCTGTGCAGACTGCAAAAGAGTTAGGATTAGATGGGCAAGTTATGGTTGCCTATGTTACTACGGAATGTGACAAATTTATTGAACGCGAAGAAAGAAGGTTTGAAGCCGAAAGAAAGTTAGAGGCTGACAGGGAAATTAAGAAGTTACAGTTTGAAGCTGAGGCTGAGACTAAGAGGTTGCAAGCTGAGGCTGAGACTAAGAGGTTGCAGATTGAGGCTGAGGCTAAGAAATTGGAAGCAGAAAGAGAAGACAAAAGATTAGCTGCAGAAAGGGAAGCCGAGGAAAGAAGACAGGCTGCAGAAGAAAGAAAATTAGCTGCAGAGAGGGAAGCAGAAAAGGAGGAGAAGAGATTACAAAGGGAACATGAGTTACGACTAAGGGAGTTTGAGTTTCAAGGCCATGCTCCTGAAAATGGTGCCAGTCCCTTTGCCTCTGATGCTACGGTTACTCAGGGAGCCTCAACCTCAGCTATGAACTTTCATTTAGATCATTTTGTTGAGAAAGACGATGATATTGAGAGCTATATAAATAGGTACGAACTATTAGCTACCACGTATGGGTTAGAGAGAGAAAGGTGGAGCTTAAAGTTATCTCAGGGACTTCGTGGGGCAGCTTATGAAGTTTTTGCAAAAATGAGCAGAGGTGATCAGGAAAATTATGACATGCTAAAGCAGGCTCTTTTGTTAAGGTATGAAAAGAATGCAGAATTTTATAGGAAAAAATTTAGGAATGCTAAACTACTGTCAGGTGAAACCTATCACCAGTTCTCTGCACGAATAGAGACATACTTGGAGAAATGGACTTCTCTGGGGAAAACCCAAGATCTTAAGGAAATGGTCCTTATAGAGCAACTAAGAGAGTCCATGGCTCCAGACCTGAGAAAGTTTCTCATGGAACAAGGTGCAGAGAGGCTGGGTGAGTTGCTAAATGTTGCTGAAAGGTATCAAGCAGCTCAAGCAGAGGTAACAGGTAATAAAAAGAAACAAGTGGATAACTTTAGGGCACCACAGAACTTTAATAAATTTGATCCTAGGGATCAAAATAAAGGTAAGCACCAGTTTGATAGGCCACGGTATGAAAATAAAAATAAATTCCCACAATTCGATGAAAGGAAATATGATGAAAGAAAATCTTTCAACCAAGGAAAAAGGTGGTGTAAAAATTGTCAGATGGACAATCATGACACTGACCATTGCAGAAGGAAACCTGTGTATATGGCAACCCTTCAGGTCAGGTCGACCTCAAGACAGGAGGAGGATATTATGTTGGATACCACTCCAGAAGAGATGAGGAAGGCACAGGCTGAGGACAAAACACTCAAGCCTTGTTTCAGAAAATTGTCAACTTGTCATACAACTCCAGGCAAGGGAGATTTTTACATGAAAAACAAGTTGATGTATAGGAAGGCCGGAACTAGATCCCATGATCACGGACAGCTGGTTCTTCCAAAAAGATACAGGACAGACTTAATAAGGAGCCTACATGTGAAACCAGATGGGGACCATGAGAAGATAGGTACCATCATTCAAAAGGTGGCTCACAATTATTATTGGCCCAAAGCAAGATGGGACATTGAGAATTTTGTAGAAAGGTGTAGCATAGCACACGAGGGAACACCCACAAGTGGGAACATGGATCAGGACCTGGACACGCCACGGGGAAAAATTAGGCCTGATAATAAAAAGAGATATAAATTTGAAAAAGTGGACCAAATGGAATGGGAAGCCCCTTTTCACGGACAAGCTTCACTTAACTGTTTTACAATGGCCACTATGCGGAGAGTGAAAAAAGATGTCTTACCCCAGGATAAGCCGAAAATCCCTCAATCGGACTTAAACAAACTGGAGGAAGAAGATGTAGAGAGGAAATCTCTCATCAAGAATTTTAAGTGGGGAGAAAGCCCCAAAAGAATTGGTAGCGGTCGTTTTGTGAATGATAATTCTGGGAGGAAAAATCATCACTATAAAGCTTCGAGTGGAAGAGACCATACCGGTGCATGGACAAATAGGTCCACACAATTAAAGGTCCATATGTAGCTTTGTTAAGAACGTGGACTGATGAAAAGGCAGAGGAAAACATTACATCTTCATACCAATATGTGAATGAGCTGACCACTCGGTTGAAAACTGGCTGGAAACTTGCCAATGAAAATTTGAAACAAGCCAGGAAGAAACATGCTGCCTATTATAACAGGAAGGCGAAAGACAGAAATTTGGCTGTGGGAGAGAAAGTACTGCTTCTTTTGCCTGGGAGTCAGAATAAGTTACAAATTGGATGGCAGGGTCCATATACAGTTTTAGAGAAGGTGTCTAGAACAAATTATAAGATAGATAAGAAGGGGAAAGAAAAAATCTATCATGTGAATCTCCTGAAGAAATATTTGGAAAGAGAACATCAGGAAGAGACACACTTGTTGACCTTGTCCATCGCCATGGAGATGAAAAAGGAACCACTTTCATCATTTGAATATCCATTACACCCCTGTGAGACAGCAGCACAGGTGAAAATCAGTACACATTTAACGAAAACTCAGAAAGAGAGAGTGCAACAGGTTCTAAATAATCATGCAGAGGTGTTAACAGACCGACCAGGGCATACAAACCTATTGGAATATGATATGAAACTAATAGACTCCACACCTGTCTGTATGAAACCATATTCGATTCCGTTTGCTAAGGAAAAAGCTTTGAAGGAAGAGATAGACTATCTATTGAAGGAAGGAATTATTTCACACAGTGAATCTTCGTATAGTTCCGGTGTTGTACTCTTAAGGAAGCCCTCTGGAGAACATAGACTCTGTATAGATTACAGGAGACTGAATGCTATTACAGAAGGACAGGTGGATCCATTGCCGGATACAAATCAGCTGTTTGCCAGACTAAATAAAGCTAAATATTTCTCAAGGGTGGATCTGAGTAAAGGATAATATCAGATTCCAGTAAACCCTGAGATCAGACAAAATTGTTGGATGTAAACATTTCGGAGGAACGTAATGAATCCCTGAGTTGCCTCTTTGATTGAGGATATTCCGAATGTTTCATACAGGATAATAAGAAGATTATGGGATCCACTACTAAAACTCTGCTATCACCAGGTATATGTTATGTTCTCATAACTTACATTTTGAGGGAAATATAATGTTCTCTGGACATGTCATTGTGCAGACTCAGAGAAGAGAAATGGTGAATACGGGTTGCGAAGCAGCATTAAGACAAGCACTCACACTTGCAGCTGTGCAGTAACATAACCGAAATATATTATTGGATGTAGAAGTCTGAGGCAGATTTCATGAGTAGTGCCTACTCTGAATGGACCCAACTACATAAAACCATGATAGCACCATAGCAGAGTAAAGTCAAGTTGACTTACATTTATCTATGTGTATATAGAATAAAGGACTGACATATAATGTCTGTTTTAAGAGGGGAGGTGTCATGAAATATTCTAATCCACATATATAAATTATTAGGTAAATATGAAGCCTAACAAATAAAATTAATAAAGAGAAGAGCAATGGAAAAATAACAGTGCTGTCACAAAGAAAGTACTCGAAATCCCCTTTGTTTTATGCTTCGTCTGCAAATTGTAACGCTTTCACGTTGATAGTAAAAGCTTAATGTATTATACCCGCTTTCTTCAATGAAACGTGTGCTGTATTTCTTGGAAAAACATTGAGAGGCAGACTGCGTAATGACCTAAATTAATCCTAACATTAATTATACTGCGTTACCAAAACGAACGAACAGATGGACTAAAGGATAAAAAGAGAAGGGAGAGGCAGAAAGCCGAACACTAAACCCGCGTCGCGCGATACACAAATGCTGCCATCACGCGTGTAAGACTACATGCACTAATTTTTTTTTCGGACGGACAGTGATAAATTCACTACCCTTCCCAGAGTTAGGTTTTAAAATCATAAAAAAACGCTTATTAGGAAAGATAGCAATAGATGGGGTTACGTTTGAAAACATAACAGTACCCAGACAGCACATCTTCGAAACAGGAGGTAGAAATTGCATATTTTGAACGCAGCCACGTAGCTCTTTTAAATTTGGATATTTGGGTTCCTTAGGGTTTGCTGACAAAGAATATGTAAAACGTTATGCAAATAGTCCAGGAATTAATAAATTATACCCAAAATAAAATAGTGGGGATGCCTGACAGCATGGAATCATTTCTGCTCATAAAATTTTTTTATAACGTGTTTGAAAAAAACCTTGCGTTACAGAAATAGCCTACCATGTAAACTCCAAATTGATTGGAGCGCAACAAATGAAAGACGAACCACGATTGGTCGGGCTATAAATACTATCTTCGTTGTTAGGGGAGACGTGAAAAGGTAACATTTTTTCAAACACTTGTCGAAACGTGGCCTCATTGGCTAGACTCGCTGATATACTCACTTGGGAGCGTTAGTTCGAGACCACTAGTGCAAATAATCTTGATAAAGCAACAGTGCGTTGAAGCCAGCTCATATTTGTGTTAAATAAAAGTCTGGAACATAAGCAGATGGGAATTTGTGCCAGTAATTGTGCCAGAATTCATTGCTAATCAACGTATCTGTGTTTATTTCCATGAAATTGTGGTAAGCTTGAACCATTCAGTATCTTTTAATGAAAAATTGAATGTGAATTGTTAATTTATGCCTGTATATATATGTGTAGTTCAGTGGCAAACGTGAGGTAAAGCCTATAATGCTCCAGCCTGAACAGAGGGTGTCGGAGGAAAGTAAAACGGCATGGAATGGCCAAATAGTACACTGACACCTGGATGATTGACTAGAAAGAAGTAATGCTGGAAGTGCAGAGGCGTGGTAACCATTAAGGAGGGTAATGCTGGTATAAAGTATTTCAGATGAAGCTGACAGTTGGCCTAACGCTCTGAACTCAATGTTTGTGTTGTATTGTGCTCAGTGTATAACTAGAGTATAAGTTAGTTATGGACACACATAGGATATTTGTAATAATATATGTCACTACTATATTCATATTGGTAAATTCTGTACATATAACTTGTAATTTAAATTGATTGTGATTCCTGGTTCCCTTGTAGTTGAATCAGGACACATATTCATTCATGCCAGTAATGAATACATATTGTTATTTGAAAAGTTATCAGTGACTCTTTTAAGATATCCTTGTAGAGTGTTATATGTATGTGAGTGTCACAGTGTTGTCAAGTGTAGTGGAATAAATTAAATTGTTTATCTGTTTGTTGTTGTGACTTACACTTCATCATACACATACCCTAGACACATAACGTAGTCATCACACTATTCCAGAATAATTCTGACTGAGATATATAGATATGTGGTAGCAAGTAAGGTTATCTATAATACACTACTCTTAATAGATATAGATACCTTCACAGCTGATCTCAGTCAGTACACTAAGTCCCCTATAAATATTTATAACATTCCACTTCACCACAATCGTGTATATCCTTAACACATGTATCTTCAGTATGGGTATCATATTCAAGTCCTGTATCCTTAGCATATATTATCATCGTGTATATCCTTAACACGTGTATCTTCAGTATGGGTATCATATTCAAGTCCTGTATCCTTAGCATATATTATCATCGTGTATATCCTTAACACGTGTATCTGCAGTATGGGTATCAGCGAGTATCTTCTTCGTGGATCTCCTATCTTTTTGAACCTCAAAAATTGTTACAATCATATCAAATAATCTGTCACGTAATTACGTAAAGACAGAAATATTCAATGTACAATATTATTATGGGGTATTAATGGCATAGGCATCATATACAAACATGAGTTGCACTATATCATGTGGTGTGTTATTATCAATGGCATAGGCATCATATACAAATAGAGGTTGCACTATATTGTCGCCGTTGGGTTTGCCCAAGCATTATTCATGCTATTGGTGAGGTGAGATAGAGAGGTAGGACAGCATACAGGGAAGAAAACAATGTATGAAAATAACTGGCTCGACCAATAAATTTAAGTAAAAACATTTGGGTCAGCGATTCAGAAGAGGCGAGAAAGACAGACCACGAGAAATGACCAGAGGTCATTACAGGCAGTCCTGAGTTTGTGCTTGAGGAAGAAAGGTGTGATCGCTGTGCGGACAAGACGTACCTTCTGTGGTTTTACAGATAGGGTTAATGTGTAAATATATTCAGAAGTCCCACCATTACTAGCCAGTATTATTCTTCCTGGAAATAATATTTGACTCGGTAGCTTTCAGTTAAGGTGTATTT
Organism: Oreohelix idahoensis; assembly: GCA_024509875.1. Taxonomy (NCBI): domain Eukaryota; kingdom Metazoa; phylum Mollusca; class Gastropoda; order Stylommatophora; family Oreohelicidae; genus Oreohelix; species Oreohelix idahoensis. The sequence goes on along the minus strand of JAMPIV010011701.1, from coordinate 158,980 downwards.
CTGAAAGGAGATCAGCGTTTATGCTGTACATTTTTATGTAAGTATTGAACTGAGATCATAATTTGCACGAGGTAGAATTTTGTTTACAGGAGAGGGTTACAGAAGCACAATGTTGACAAGTCGCTATGAGCACTTTATGACTAAGTGAAGAAACAGATTGTTATGAATACATTACGACTATTTATGAAGAAAACAGATGGTCATGAATATTACGACTATTTATGAAGAAACTGATGCTTATAAATAACTGGTGGAAACTATATATATATATATATATATATATATATATATATATATATATATATATATATATATATATATATATATATATACATATATATATATATATATATATATATATATATCCTTGAGGAGCCACGTTAAGTAAAGTTTTGATCTATCAAGAAATAGACACGAATTTTAAGCAACAGTGAGTGCCGACTTATATATGAGAACCGCAGATATGCTCTCTAATGTAAGTATCTTAATGTGAACCTATATTTAATATGCATGAGATGAATTTTGTTTCTAGGAATTGTTGTAGAGACAGGTCTGTCCAGTTCGTCGAGAAGAAAATAAGTACATATATAATAAGTATGGAATGCCAATAAAGAGCATAGAAACTACGAGTAAACAGTAACAGAGTTGGAAATGGTTAAGAAAATCTACTGGAGATAATATGTTAAAGGAGGAATATGTGTGTCCACGAGATCTAGAGCTTATGTACGAGGTACTTCTGATATGATTATATGCGAGCTCTATTATTTGAATTACTTGCCTTGCCTGTTAAAGGGATCATAAAATAAAAGTTTTGAAGGATAAGAATGAATTTGATTTCATCTTTGAGAGTTGCTGAATGTAGGCCATGTGTATTTATGCTACTACTATACGAGAAGTCACTATTAACATCAAAGAAGGAACAGAACGGATTTTGAGTTGTAATTAACATCTCTGGCGGAGATGGCCAGTAAAGATATATAATCAATAACTTGGAAGATAAAAAAGAGAACTTGCAAAATTGAATTATATTACTAGGCCTGCCATCTGCCACCTAGTGTCAACACCCGGTTACATACTCTGTATAATTGGCTCCGCGACCAGTCCTTCTTAGTGGCAACATAGCTACATCACATTAGGATCTAATGTATCAACAGCAACAACAACAACAACACATACAACAACAACCCGCATTTGTTCCACTAACTCCGGAACAAGAACCTACAATGGCTGCTCTCAAAAGCATCATTGACACATTGCATAACGTTGACCATTATGCAAAGTATAACCAGATTAGATCGGTTATAACACCATTTACAGGGTATTCTAAAGAGTTTCGAAGATGGTTAAAAGATGCAGATAAATTCGCCACTATGGTAAATCCATGCACGGACTCAGAGCGCAAGCGAATATTATATTTGTCATCAGACTCCTTGGTCATTGATTTTTTAAGACGACGTGACAATGCATACCCTAATGAACCCTTTGATTCGCTCAAGAAAGAATTAGTACAACGTTACAGTGACATTACTAACACGGAACACGCTTGGTCACTTCTTTGCCGCTTTAGGCAAGAACACAAGGAACCCATGCAATCCTATGGAGAAAAGTTATTAAACTTAGCAGAGGAAGCTTTTCTTGATGGGTTGACAGCATCACTAGATCCAGAAAAACATCTGGTAGGTATATTTGTTGATGGATTGTTAGGGAATAATACCAAACTACACAAAGATTCACAAAGATCCGAAAACGATAAATGAAGCGATCCAAATAGCAATTAGAGAAGAGAATGTTCAAACAAGATTTGACCAGTGTATCGAACAGGAACCTACAGTTGAGGCACATCCAGATCACGAACCGAAGGAAATTGGTCATTCTCGCCCGCGTTGGCATCGCCCAAGCCAGACAAGTAACTAGGAGCACTTAAGCACAAATTATGCTCGACACCCTCCCAGACAACAGAACATACACCAAGTCAATACCCCTACTTGTTTCATTTGTGGTATTCGATGACACGTAGCCCGTGAGTGACGACGACAACATCATCGCCTACACCAGCAAAGCTATAACAACCCACGACATCATGGTTATGGCAATAGTAATCTTTATGGTCAGAATTTTCGCGGAGCACATACAGCTTCCAATTTTACAAGAGGACAATCACGAATGTACAACCAGGGAAACGGAACAGTCAACCATTAAGCAGGACCGTTAGTGGTGACTATAAAACTGATGGAGACAACAACTTCCTTCATCATAGGTCCATACATAGAAAGAAAAACAACATTGTTCCACACCCAATACCTCCTCATCAAAGAACACCTCAACAAGAAATACAATCCATAAACATTACCCCAGACCCTAGTTCCTGTCTCATCAAGATAGACAAGAAAAATTATCGCGCACTTGTGGACACTGGCGCTTCAGTTAGTCTGATTAGGGAACAGTTATACAAACAAATTAAACATCTTGTGAACTTCCGACCATCAAACATATTTATGGCCTCGGTGACAGGAGAATCTATGAAGTCTTGTGGCACAGCATATATTACATTCCACATAGGACAGCAACAGCTTACACATCCCTTTATAATTACACGTGGGATATCCAGAAATTTCATCCTCGGTAGAGACTTCCTTACTCGCCTTAACGCCAGAATATATTTCGACCTGCATAAGATCAATATCAATGGTGAATATATACAGTTACAGGATGATATACATATCGCATCCCTAGTACGCTTAATAACTCCAGTTACGGTACTACCTAACACGCTTGTGATAGTGATAAGGTCGAATTAAGAGTTCCAATTATATCGAACCAGGACAAACAATCCAGATTGAACCCTTGGAAAATGAGGACATCAATGATGAACTCCTCATGTTTGTTACTGAAGGTATTGCAGAAGTTTCACCCTCCCGTGACTTTCCAGTCATGATTGTAAACACATCAGGACAAGCTACAACGATACACAGAAGTGCGATAATTGCTAAAGTACGAAGATCGTCCTTGACCTGTACCATAAACAACAGAATGCTTGACGTTGGTCAGAGTCGACTCCATCATTCCCCCGCTCCACGCATATCCCAAAATCATGCCCCATCTCACCCCTCCGATTCTGACAGACGACTTCAATGGCAAAGCACATATGGTAACCAATTTACTCACAGGATTAGGCGCCAGACTCCAGGAACAAGAACGTTGTCAAGTCGAGAAGAACAGATAGAGGAAAAATCTACAGCCAGCAGAGTAACGAGAAACATAGATGCCGTCGAATATATCACATGCCCAAGAAGGATAGCACTGATTATGTACCTGAGAATTATGCTACTCCTATACACAGAGAGAGAAGACACACTAACCAAGATGACACACCGTATGATAGAGCATGCAGAAATGAACCCGAAGACCCTGAGAATTATGCTACTCCTATACACAGAGAGAGAGGAGACATACTAACCAAGATGACACACCGTATGATAGAGCTTGCAGAGATGAACCTGAAGATATATATTCAGATACAGAAAGAACTAAATATCTTCGTTATGCACATAGAGTGGACCAAGTAATACAGAGAAATGCATACGATGGGATATACAGAAGAACAGGCGACAGCAGAGAAAAATTGCATTATGTCAATCTTGTTACCCACCATTTATTGCAAACCCCAGCAAAACCCTTTGAATACTGCCGTAGTGAACGAGAGAGCAGAAATAACAATCATAGAACAGAGGTAGAGCATACTCCATGGCGGAAACCCAATACGAGATACTCAAACAAACCACTGTATCAAGGATATGAATCAAGACATCCAAAACCCTTTGAATACTGCCGTAGTGAACGAGAGAGCAGAAGTAACAATCATAGAACAGAGATAGAGCATACTCCATGGCGGAAACCCAATACGAGATACGCAAACAAACCATTCTGTCGAAGATATGAACCCAGATATCCAAAACCCTTCGAATATTGCCGTAGTGAACGAGAGAGTAGACGTGACATTCACAGAACTGATGAAGAAAACATATATGTTAAAACACCGTAGGCAAACCAAGAGTCCCAGATACAGAATCACACCCCAGACCGGTTATCGCAATTACTGGCGACACTAAAAGTAGAAGGTCAACATAAATCTAAACTTAGTGTGTTCATCACTAAACACCAAGATGTGTTTGCACTAACGGATATAGAGTTAGGCAGAACCAGTACGATACATATAGACATTCAGACCACAACAGATGAACCTATTAGTTTGAAACCCTACCACACCCCTTTGAAAAACCGTGAAATAGTGGTCATCGCCAATAGTAATAGTATCGAAAAAAGATGGAACAAGTAGATTTTGCTGCAATTACCACGCATTGAACAGAATTACTAAGACGATTTCATATCCATTACCACGCATTGATGATATTTTGGCGACACTTGGACATTCTACACACTTTACTACATTGGATGCACGCTCAGGATTTTGGTGTATTCCTATGACACCTGCAGCTAAAGAAAAGTCAACATTTTGTACACACATGGGTAGCTACAAGTGGAACGTCATGCCTTTTGGTTTGAAAGGGAGTCTCGCAACATACATGGCACTGATGGACGAGGTTTTGCAGGAAATGCATTCTTTTGCATTAGCCTATATAGATGATGTACTTATTCACACATCAGGTACCGTGGATGACCACTTAAAGAAAGTTGAGCACGTTTTTGATCGCCTCCGACACCATCAAGTTAAACTCAAGCTTAGCAAATGTGAGTTCCTAAAAACGGAAACCAAATATTTAGGATTCATAGTTAACAAAGATGGCATTCGCCCTGACGCAGACAAAGTGGAAGCAATAAGAAAGATGCCCGCCCCCACAACAGTGAAGCAGGTACGAGCTTATATCGGTTGTTGTGGATATTACAGACGCCACGTTATTAACTTCTCAAAGGCCGTTGAACCGCTTATTGCTCTTACAAAGAAGTATTCACGATTCAAGTGGACAGAGGAATGTCAGAAATCCTTCGACTACCTTAAAAATGCGATTACAACAATACCACTTCTCGCACATTCAGATATATCTCGCCCAATGATCTTATACACGGATGCCTCCAATACAGAAATAGGTGCTTGTTTAGTCCAACCCAGAGAAGAAGACGAGACACCGATCATACCAGAGATTCCCGAGATGCCCATAGCATTTGTGTCACACGCCCTCTCCAAAACACAGAGACGATGGTCGACTACGGAGAAAGAAGCTTTCGCCATACATTACGCAATCCAGAAGCTTGATTTTTACATTAGAGGCACCAAACTCATCATTAGAATGGACCACCAACCCTTAGTGAATTGGCTCACTAAGACACATGAGCAGCCCAAGAAATTGCCAACTTGGTCCATGAACTTGCAATCCTATGACACAAAAATTGAATACAACCCAGGTACTCAAAATATGTGTGCAGACCTCCTTTCTCGAATCCAATACCCTAGTACCACAAAGGAAGATGATCCAGATGCGTTTACTGACATCAACGACAATGCAAAGGAGATTAACATCATAAATTCCGACAGGATAGATGTCGACTTTAACACTGCCACAACAAATACTGGTACACCAGAAACAGTAGATTTCGACACATTTGACGTACACACTGAGCAGAGAAAAGACCCCGAAATTCTCAAGCTTGTTAAACAGGTAGAAACTAAACCCACGTCACTCAAACAGTATACTATTCTGCCACATGACCAAGTTCTATATCACATTGACGAGAAACAAGAAGGGAGACAACAGATAGTAATTCCCCAGTTATTAGTGCCTGAGTTATTTGTGCAGTTTCACGACAATAACGGACATGTTGGAAGGGATAAAACCATCGACATTATCAAGAAAAGGTACTATTGGAAGTCAATGTACAAAGGCATTATCGAATATGTGGTGAAATTACCGTGATACAACGTTAAAATATCTCCAATTATAAAGATAACGGGTAAGATAACATGTAGGGATAAAATTATACGTAAGATACGAGGATACATTCTCGCCTACGCCAGCGCTTTCTAGCGCCATTTAAACTAACTAGTTGGAACATGCAGACGAAACGGTTTACCCTTTTAGACGGGAGGATAACGGAGATAAAAGGAAAAAATATGACTTTCGGAACACGTGTTTAAATCTAAATGCTAAAAAGACGCAATTTGTAGTTTCAAAAAAAAAAATCACGCCACTAGTTGACACAATGTAAGGAATTGGTAGAAAAAAGACCTTAGCTCTTATTAGAAACAGTCGTATCTTAGACGTTTTACGGTAGTTGGTTGTTATGTTACCTAGTGTACTAGATGAGGTCAGCTGTGAAGGCTCCTGAGATAAAAGCTTATGTGAGTTACAGAAGGCCCTTCTGCTACCACTTACGACCTCAAACAGACCTATTCTACTATAATGAGTGTTAGCTACGTTAAAAGTCTAGGGTACTGAAATGTAATGTGTAGGTAATAAAATACACAGACACACACATGTAAATAATAAGTCTAATAATAATAATAAACTCTATAATACACTGAACTAACACTGGCTGTTAAAGTTTAAGTTTAAAATCTTTTAAATTTATTAGTCCTGAACCAATTGTTTCTTTTGATCAACTTATGAAATGATATGTAATTTTCAATGAAATGCATATATATATTGCATAATCAAGTGTAATGGTTGTACATAAGTATATTATTACAATAGTTAATATTATTAAATATCTACAATGTCTTGGGAAAACTATCACTGGATGGTTAGTTGGGGTGGCGTCATCATGCTCAATCTATGGCTACAAAGTTCAGAGTCCTTAACATATGGACGGATGTTAGTCTTTATATAACACGTTTTAGTTCTTAATTGATGGTGGAATTAGTTATTGAATCTCCAGCAGGCCAGGTTTGCAGTTTACTGGCCTGTAACGCTGTAGTACAAAATTCTCGTGGCCCACTCCTCTCAGTAGCTGGAGTAAAATGTTAGGCTGCACAGACACCCGCTCTTGTACTTCTACAAGAGTATCTGGCACAATCGTAGTGCCAAATCAGAAACTCTGAAACAAAATTTGTGCCATGTGTCAGTACTCTATTCACTGCGCCACTCTTACACACAACACCACAAAACAACATTACATAGACTGAGTCAGATCTCTCTGACCAACGTAACACATCTCACCCAGTTGTTATCAAATAGTACCAGTTTCCCAAGACTGCATTGCATCCGAAATATGTTCAATAGTTTCCTCTTCTATTAAATAAGGTGGGTGATATGTTCCCACTGATGTCAATAATAGATCCGCCTTCCATAGTCTTAGATAGGTGTTCATATGTTATTAGTTTGTCTTTAGGCCCTGGACTGCGGCTGGGGACCTAGAGCAAGCACTTACTTGTCGTAATCATTTTTCATGATATGGCAGTATCAATCACTCAAAATATTAAAAGAAACGAGAAGAAAGAAGGCATCAGATTAAGCTGGGAGAACAGGTCCTGGAGCAGGTTGACCACTTTAAATACCTCGGAGCTATTATAGACCGAAAGGGAGGCATCAAAGAAGAGTTGGCCACTCGAAAAGCAGCAGCTGGGAGACTTTTTCAGGCCATAAATCGAGGATTCCTCAGCAAGAGAGAGGTTGGTAAGAAAACGAAGATGGCTGTATACCGCTCCACCTATGTCCCAGTCTTGACATATGGATGCGAGTCATGGGCAATGACTACAACCCATAAAAGCCAGATCCAAACCTCAGAAATGAGGTATCTGAGGAAGGTGGTTGAAGTAACAAGAAGAGACATGGTACGCAACCAGACGATACGTCAAGGCCTAAAATGCCACCCCCTACAGACCCAAGTAGAACAGTCCCAACTAAGATGGTTTGGCCATGTCTGCAGAATGGGAGAAGATCGGCTACCACGACAAGCATGGGAAACAAAGAGCCAAGGATCCAGACCCCGAGGACGACCCAGAGTCCGCTGGGAGGACAACATTAGACAATCTTTGAAGGACCGAGGACTAGAATGGAACCAGGCCAGGAGGAAGACAGCCGATAGAATAGGCTGGCGCTCTCTCTTCCAAACCTCTACACCTCACGGTAAATGCTTTTTTCCTTACCACAATTCAGAATTGAGAACACAGTTACTTAGTACTAGCAAAACTCAGCTGAGCTGCTGGCTAGATTATGGCGTCCCACTGATTTTTATTTATTAATTCCGGGAAATCACCTCTAGCAGTCAAGAACTGCGTCAATGGACAGTCTACTATCAAATGGCAGAAGTGTGCGTCCCTTTCTCAATAATATGAATGCGTTTGTCCAATCACGGACTTCCCCTCTAACTTTTTCAAATATTTAAACCAAAAGTCAAATTTCAGTCAGATCTCAGTCAAGTGTGTATTATTTTCTGTTGGTTCGTCTGTCTCTACTTGGTTTTTCACAAAAATACACTTGTTTTTGGACCAACTACATGCAAAAACTGCACAAACCTGCCTCCCTAAGTTATGTTTAGCTTCTATCCTCCGACTTTGACCCTCGTTCATTTCAGTTTGATTTTTGCATTCTTTAGGCTCAAGGACACCAAAATGTAACTTTAGTGAAATATGCACCAAAAACTGTTCGCTAGTCTGATTTGAACAATACGGTCTTTCGTCAATATCTTCCGTGTTATTTGTCCGTCTGTATAATTAAAAGTATATTATTTCTCTGCTCAAGATGGGCTATCAAACTAGCTAGGTTTTATTTTCATAACTTTATTATTAAAGAAAACCCTACTTTTCTCAAGGTTAGTTTTTTGAAATTTGTTTTTGAACCTTCGTCCACGCGTTTGCCGCTATATTCAAACAAAACAACCAACTACCGTAAAACGTCTAAGATACGACTGTTTCTAATAAGAGCTAAGGTCTTTTTTCTACCAATTCCTTACATTGTGTCAACTAGTGGCGTGATTTTTTTTTTTGAAACTACAAATTGCGTCTTTTTAGCATTTAGATTTAAACACGTGTTCAGACCGTCATATTTTTCCCTTTTATCTCCGTTATCCTCCCATCTAAAAGGGTAAACCGTTTCGTCTGCATGTTCCAACTAGTTAGTTTAAATGGCGCTAGAAAGCGCTGGCGTAGGCGAGAATGTATCCTCGTATCTTACGTATAATTTTATCCCTACATGTTATCTTACCCGTTATCTTTATAATTGGAGATATTTTAACGTTGTATCACGGTAATTTCACCACAGAATATGTTAGTACTTGCAAGACGTGCAGAATGAGAAATATGAGACCAACTAGAGTTCCCTTGCAAGAAATGAAACCATCCCATTTCCCTATGGAAGTCATAAGAATGGACATTTCTGGTCCATACCCCATTACCCAGTCCGGAAATGCATACCTTTTGCACATCGTTGATCAATATTCGGTATGGCCTGAAAGTTATCCTCTCAAAAATATAACGTCAGCGACAGTAACTGAGTTTTTTCTACAAGAATTCGTACCAAGACATGGTTGCCCTAGGAGAATAATCACAGATAATGGGAAACAATTCGTCGGTAATCCTTTCAAAAAGACACTCCAGACTTTGCATATTCAACATACCACTAGTAGATTCTACAGGCCGCAGGCAAATGGAAGAAATGAGAGAATACATGCTACTGTGCATGATATTCTTGCCAAACATATACAAGGAAATGTACAATATTGGGTTATATATATCAATCAAGCGCTCGAAGCAATACGTGTAAACACAAATGAGACGACAGGACTGTCACCATTCTACATGTTATATGGACGTGAACCTACTTTTCCATTAGACAATCTCTTGCAACCTCAGAGGAAGTATGTAGGAGAAGATCCCATCGAAATTATTCTACGAGAGAAACATAGAGCACACCAGATAGCTAATCGCAATTCGCAGAAAGCTTTTAAGAAATGGCAGAAACAGCACAATAAAAGAGCTACATTGTAACAATTTCAAGTTGGTGATAAAGTTTATTATAAGAAGAATGTTCGCGACAACAAATTTGACGAACGATGGCTCGATGGATATAAGGTACTTGAAAAGACAACACCCATAAATTACATATTATGGCATGAAGAGAAGAACAGTCACCAAACCTCATGCAGCACAAATGAAGAAAGATTATCATCGCCCGATAGCACCACCAGCTTTATCGAAAGGCAGACCCGTACGAAAAGCCACATTGAATCACTACAATTCCACAGAGACGTCAACCACCGCACACAGTGAAATCGACACAGATGATGATCTTGATATTGACACAGAACAGTCTAACACCCCAAATCAACTACAGGATGCTATGCATCGATTAAATCGCTGTAGAGACACGTCAGAAGACGAAGATGACATTCCGCCGGTGGAATTAAGAGAGAGGTTGATATTTCGAGACAATCGTTTACACGATAGAGATAGCAGCACACCAGTATCAGTGCATGAGAACGAACCCCACCCATCCATAACGAGTCAAACATATTATGGCAGTCAAGGAGCACAACCGCTAGTTCCAAGTCAGCAACAACTCACACACCAGCCTTCACACTCCAGCTGGGACAGCGAAGATGAGAGGCCCTTGCAAGCAATGAGAAACAACATAACACACCACAGTCGGAGCCCTACAGAAGATCATACAAACATTCAAGCATTGCGATCTTCCGATGAGACATACAGCGAAAAGAACATTGTTAACAAGCCTTTAGCACCTGATGAGTCAGAACTTGAGACAACAGAACGAGAAGAAAACGACATCGATTGCATAGATGATACTACCAACACTGAGATACGTACAGCCACCAAGCGCCCTTACCGTCCTTCATCGGGAGATTCGTCGCCCAGCGAAGCTGTTACGCCTACCACAAGAGCATGTGCGAGCCAAGTTCAGAAAAAAATCATCGCCCAGTTCACACGCCGATTCCAGTTTTACAACATCGTCCAAATATTCATTCGCCCTCTTTCTCCTGCACAGCGACTATAAACACATCATCACATTCGATACCAACTTCGTCACATTACGACAGTCGTCTCTCCAGTAGAGAGATTACACTGTTAGAGCTTGCAAAACAAATTTCAAAATTTATGCAGGCAGTGTAATCATCGTAAAGTACTCCCCCAGCCAAAGTACTAATCGCAGCACTTCCCCAGCAATAGTGCTTATAGGTACTTTTATCAACATAGTACCTACCACTAAGTCACTTTATTAATTTTTTTACTAGTGCTTAGTTAGTTGATTTATTGGACACTCACACTACACATGTAGGTCCTTAAGACACAAGAAAATACAACAGTGAATACCTTATTGTGAAATAATCAGACTGTAATCTACAGAAACACAGAGTTCTAACTAGGTAGACTTATTCCATGTAAACTCACAGAGCTTGTCAGTGTACTTCCCAAGATATCGGATTCACTGCACCAGAGGATCAAGACTGATGATTATTGTTAGACATTGATAGTATTATTGCCAAATATTGGTTGTATTGCCTATAGATTTCAGTTGTAATGCACATTTATAGTAAAAGAGAAGAAAGAGAGAAAAGAAAAGCTTAAAAAGATAAGAAATTCCTCTTACCCATATACAGGTAGCAAAGAGTGCACATAATGCACTAATCATGAACATCCTCACGGCACATCTCATACCCTTTTCCACTTCACCACCTACAGATGATGTACCCCAGTTACCATTGCGCTGACTACATAGCGACACCAGGAACACGACATGTTTTGCAGTATTGCTGCTTTGAGCAGTAATTATACTTGAGAATTAGTAGATAAATTACCAAAGATATTATATGTAGCTACTTCAGAGATGATAATGATGACACAGCCACATAGTCACGTTGACATTAACTTTAGCCAGAAGGATGTTCTATATTTTATGAGGTTCTGTACACATGTATAAGACGTCGATAGTTTCAGACAGAATTAACGATTTGAACGGAGCATCAAAGGCTAAGATCAGTCGAGCACATCAAATTCTGACCTGATTAGTGACACATGTCTTTCACTATCACCCCAAGACAGTTTACTATGTACGCTTCGCTATGATATTAAGTCTAATTCCGTCTATCTGACCGTTCCAATTCAGTAATGACATTGACGGCAGATACTACAGACATGACGAGTGCTGACAAATCTTTGCTTCCAGAGACAGTTACCATGTCAACCTGTATATATATATATATATATATATATATATATATATATATATATATATATATATATATATATATATATATATATATATATATATATATATATATATACGAGGTGTGTCCAAATGAAACCCGTCCCAGTGGCTTTATAACAAATATATGTAAGGTACAGCAGCAGGAGTAGTAGAATTAAATACAGCAATTGTTATGAAGCAAGTACCCACTGTGGTTCTTTAGAAATAGTTACCATAGGCATTCAGACACGCATCCCACTGCTTGAGTAGACGGTGGATGCCGTCCGAGAAAAATGACTTTGGTTGCTTATTGAACCATTTGGTCACCGAGGCCCTGACGTCTGCATCGGAGTCGAATCGTTGTCCCTTTAGATATTTTTTAAGGGTCCGAACAAATGAAAGTCACATGGTGACAGATCGGGGCTGTAGGCTGGGTGTGGCAGAACTTCCCACCTTTTCCTTGCTAATGCTTCCTGCACAATGTTCGCAACATGTGGACGAGCATTGTCGAGCAACAGAATCACACCACGCGAAAGCATGCCGGGTCGTTTATTCTTAATGGCTGTATGCAGGTTGTCTAGTGTGTCTTTGTAGCGGATGGCATTGATGTTCACGCCAGGCTCTTTAAAGTCTACCAATAGAAGAATTTCATGGTCAAAAAATGCGGTCAGCATAACCTTACCGGCGGAAATCTGTGACTTGAATTTTTTGTTTTGGTGATCCGGGATGTTTCCATTGCATGTTCGCTGATTTGCTGCACGGCTCAAAGTTATGGCACCACGACTCATCGCCTGCCCCTATGCGCAACAGAAACGCATCACCCTCCTCTTCGTAACGCAGCAGATGGTTCAAACTCCACCCCATGCGTTCTTCCTTATGGTGATCGGTCAGCATCTGTGGGACCCATAATGAGCACACCTTTCGATACTTCAGTTTCTTCCTAACTACCATTTGAACTGTCCTAAGAGACACAGCGAATTCCTCTGCTAGCGAACGTAAGCTCCAACGACGGTCCACCCGTATTGCTGCATCAATCTCGGCGATGGCTTCTTCTGTCGCAACAATATGCACCTGACCTGGCCGCGGAAGATCTTTCTTTAACTGACGTCCTTCTCGAAACATTCGTGCCCAGTATTTCACTGTAGTCTTAGACACACTTTTGTCACCATACACTGCTTTCATTCGGCGATGAATGTCGACTGGTCGACATCCTTCGGCTGTTAGGAACTGAATAACCGCTCGCTGATCGACCTTGGACGGATTCCTTATCACACCGGCCATTATTTTAACGGTCTGCAGCACATTCAATGAATATTAGGAGAATTAACACTTACACACTTGTACATTCGTATGTGCTTATTACGTCAGATGTGACGTCATCATGCTCCTCCTACGAATGTCCACTTGGCGCAGATCGGTCGGGTTTCATTTGAACACGCCTCGTACATATATATATATATATATATATATATATATATATATATATATATATATATATATATATATATATATATATATATATATATATATATATATATATTGCATGTATTGAATTATTATTGATAAATTGTTGTATCAAATGAGGTTGTGTAATTAAGTAATGATTGAAAATATATCTCAATTGAAACATTAGTTATTTGTAATGGAATACCATTACATTCATGGTTTTAGTTTTCCGACTTTTCATATTATGACTCATAGTTTGTAAATGTATATGTACATGACCAGGTATAGGATAGTGCATTAGGGACTAGATAGTAGTTGATAGAAAGCAAATGTCTCCCTACGGGATACATTTGTTTGGCCCCGGGTTGTATGTCGCCGTGGGGTTTGCCCTTGCATTATTCATGCTATTGGTAAGGTGAGATAGACAGTTAGGACAGCTCACATGGAAGAAAATGTATGAAAATAACTGACAACAGTTCAGAATATCGGTTCATGTGAACTAAAAGTGAGTGATTACCTTGAGTTGTAAATAGAATGCTCGACCAATAAATTTAAGTAAAAACATTTGGGTCAGCGAATCAGAAGAGGCGAGAAAAACAGACCACGAGGTACTGATGCTTATAAATAACTGGTGGAAACATGTCTGAGGAGCCAGGTCGTCGAGAAGAAAATAAGTACATATATAATAAGTATGGAATGCCAATAAAGAGCATAGAAATTACGAGTAAACAGTAACAGAGTTGGGAAGACTAAGAAAATCTACTGGAGATAATATGTTAAAGGAGGAATATGTGTGTCCACGAGATCTAGAGCTCATGTACGAGGTACTTCTGATATGATTATATGCGAGCTCTATTATTTGAATTACTTGCCTTGCCTGTTAAAGGGATCATGTAAATAAAAGTTTTGAAGGATAAGAATGAATTTGATTTCATCTTTGAGAGTTGCTGAATGTAGGCCATGTGTATTTATGCTACCACTATACGAGAAGTCACTATTAACATCAAAGAAGGAATAGAACGGATTTTGAGTTGTAAAGAAAACAATAGGAGTATCATCCAGGAATTAACATCTCTGGCGGAGATGGCCAGTAAAGATATATAATCAATAACTTGGAAGATAAAAAAGAGAACTTGTAACATTGAATTATATTACTAGGCCTGCCATCTGCCCCCTAGTGTCAAAACCCGGTTACAATCTCATGTGGTGTTTTATTATCTTCTCAAGTGTCATACCTATGTCAGCTGTGATGACAAAAACCAATCAATACTCATGTGTGAAACAAACAGAAGCGGGCCAGTTGGGAATGAAAAATGACACTATGGAACACATGGGGATCAATGGGTGCAAAAACAAACTAACTAACTAACAGTCATCTGTGTGGTCTCATGAACATGTGTGCGGGTGGTTCAGGGATAATTAGCATCACTAATTTATGTCAACAATCCTATCAATCTGTTTTCTGTACATCTCTTTTTTTATATTCATTGTTTTTTTTTTCTCTAACCAGCGGCCTCGAGGTTTCCAGCTCTTTTGGCCCAATATGTCATTGCGAGGCTGGGGGGTCAGTGGACTTTCCTTCGCTCCTTCCCATCCACACGGGATTTATGTGCAGGAGCCGTTCAGGTTATTCAGTCAAATTTCCGGTCGTAAACATTCATTGTTTTTGGCAAAAGTCAGCAAACAAACCATAATAACAATAGAGTTATAATAACAAATGTTCTAAAAAACATTCCATCAGTAAATCTGACACCTGGGTTGCAATAAATTCTATCAGTGGGGCAACAATAATGGTTAACCCAGAAAGCGAATAAGAACAGTCAATATGACCTGTTGTCAGCAAGTTGTGAGGATAGTAACTGTGGTTTCGTAATGGAGAGAAAAAAGCAAAAATTTCTCCAGATTACAACAAAATTGTAATTCAAGTTAATGAAGATAATTAGAAGAGAAAAATCATAATTCCAGAGTATTGGTTCAGAGTGAGAGAAGGAAAATAGTAAGGTGAGGGGTGTGAAGGTTGGAGTGGAAAAAGAATTCGCATTCGTCTAGTAATAGTGAATCAAATGTTGGATGTACAATCATTTGACATGAGTAATATTTTAACCATATCATCACACACAATTTATAAAAAAAATTATTTTCAAAGTGGCTGAACTTCTCTATATACAAAAAAAAAGTTTCTATTACATAAGCAATATGGATTTTAAGCATTGCAATAATAAAGAACATTACCAGTATTCACAAAAATTGTAGTTTTACACTCAAAATATACCTCTGTGTAAAAAGAATTTGACATATCATGGCAATTACAGTCATTTATTACAATAGCATGGGCATCCTACTTATTTTCTGTCAAAGGATGTTATGATAGTATCGCTGTAATAGACAAAAGTTACTAGTATAGATAAAGGAATGGAATAATGACATCAGGGAACTGTCAACTTCACACAATCTGACAAGAAACTTCGTCCGGGGGACGATTTCGGCCCCCCAAAAAATATAAAAGTGATAGACGTGATTTTGTCACGAAAAAAAAAAGATCAAATGTGACTTCGTTGTAAGGCCCAAAATTAAAGTGAAGACGTTGGTAAAAAGAAAATATACACATTGGCGACGATAGTGCTTGGAGGGGCAAGCAGAGGGAGACACGACTGGTGTGCTCATAAAAATCTTGCCCTTTCTTTCACCAGTTCCAGCATTGTAATTTCTCGGCTGGATAGTCTGGAATCGTACTGTGTAGTGGGGACAGTATGTGACGTGACGTTGACTGTGTGGTGGCAAGCTGAAGAAATCGTTGATGATTGCAATCCAGCTTGGGGGGGGGGGGCGTGACTGGCGAGTCTTCTTTCTGTTTGGAAACATGTCGACGTTTTGTTCGGATCTTTCTTCTTACATGTCCTTGTGGCAGTTTTACAAACTTAGTAATAGGAGGTGAATCACCAGATGAAGGAAGGTATGGACAATTTAAAGTGGTGCGGATCTGAAGGGGTGTAGTGTTGTCCATATATTCCCCGCTGCTATCCGGGTCCAACGTATCTATATCTGTCTCTTGTTGATATAGGTTAGTTGCTGTTTTCAACGTTTGTTTCATGGGAATTGTAGTGATTTGGATCTGTCTTACAACACGTTTTTCTTCTTCTTCTTCTTCTGCGTTCGGTTTGTAGTCATGCTAAATCTGCAGGCCTGTCGCCAGGACGAAGTCCACAGTCTTTTCCAGGTCGGCGCGGCAGCCCCATAGCTTCTGCTGGAGCTCACCACCTTTTGACCAGGTCGCACGTCGCAATTTATCATGGGTTGGACAGTTCTGGAGAATGTGTTCTGGAGTCTGGATATCAGTTCCACATGGACATTCATTCGTGTGGGATATCTTGAGGCGATAGAGATGTCCAAGTAATCTGCAGTGACCAGTTCTCAGGCGGAAAATTGTCGTCTGTTGGTGTCTGTTTAGGTGGTGGATTGGGTCATCTCTGCTGTATATATCCCCTTCCTCCTTCCACTGATTTTTGTACTTGTTGTGGATGATGGTTTTTGTTTAAGCCGACCATATCGCACGCCATGGTTGAGGAAACTCTCTGATACACCAACCAATCAAAACGGACCTTTATTATTATTGTGATAAGAAACTTACAGTACAAAACCTAGGGACCAGTTTTGTGTAAACTTTGGGACGATAATATTTAATTTCAACAAGAATAAAGAAGTATCACTGGGGAGAACTGTTTAATTCATCAAAGGAAATGTTAAGCTAAAGATAAGTGTAAAAACTTTATCAAATACTATTCTGGTAAGATAGATATAACGAATAAAAGAGCTGTGTTACATCAGGATTTGTCCAACTTAGCTAGTTAAAGTACGCATATATTTAAATGCATTTTACAAACTAACTGATGTATAGATAGATCGATCCTAAATAATCCACAGTATAAAATAAACTTTATATGACCAAAATCGCCCCATAAATAAGGAAGATAATTGGAAAACTAAATTTTACACATTGAACAGAGAGCAGAAATTTTGTTTCATTTTGGGAAATCTCACACCGTCTCTTACCCAACCACCTCTGAGGTCGGATGTGTAGTTATAAAGGCTTTGCCCTTTGGCTATTTGACGCCATTATCCAAAATTCAAACCAAGCTGTCTAGCGAGAAGCGGTAAAAAGTAAAAGTATTGCTTTGCCAACCGCATCTGTTGCGCAGACCATAGAAGCCATAGACAGCCTGTGTATGTTTGCCTGAGGGTAAGAATGACTTTATATAAAATATATATGTACATATTTATGTATTTTTCTGGTGCTTAATCAACGTGTGTGTTAAAAATGTCGAAGCCTGTGTTCCGATTTAAAGGACTTCTGTGTTGCTCGCTGGAAAGTATGTGTTGGTTTTAGAGGCGAAAGCCAGCATTGTAAAAGGTATAAGATAATGGAAAATGATGTCAAAACTAAGAACTGTCGGTTTAATTATCCAATTGGAAGCGTATTGTTAAAGGAATTACTTGTATTATGGAAACTAATGAAGGATGAACAGGAATTGTTGTAAAGAATCGATGAAGATTTTACTTTGTAAAATTATGCATTACCAATACATTGTATGGAAGCCAATCATGAATAAAGGAATCAACTTAAGGAAATTTTAGTCACAGTGAACTGACTGATGGATGGAAAGGTAAATGGTCTTATGCATATGTCAGCACAATGACTGACACTGTATGTTATGTCCGTTATGTCCATTATGTGTAGGACTAGAGTAGTGCTGGACCATACAGTGGGTGTGAATTTTGTGAATTTCAGGTTTTGGTCTACAATCAACCTGAGGATTGTGATTTCCACTTTTACTAACTTTGGACTTGGAGATGTAAGAGCTCATTGAAGTCACTGCAGCCAGTCACCTTGGTTCAACTGCCTGGCAATTCCTTAATCTTCAGTATAGAAGATAACAGAGACTTTAGTAATAGATTGTGTTTTGTTAATTGAAGTTCTATATTTATTGATTTTATATAATGTAAATAACTTTTGAATTATCATACCGAAAAGAGAACCGGTTTATGATTATTAAATTGTAAATATATACCTTCAGTTTTGTTGAGATTATTAGCATTAAGTTTTAAGTTCTGTTGGATGCATATTTAGATTGATAGATTAAAATATAATTAATTACCCCTAGATAAACTTGTCAACATAACAACACATATTACCAAAGGTGAATCTACGAAAGGAGCAAATAGATCTTCAGGACATAGCTTTCAAACAACCTGAGATTTGTACAGCTGATTCTAACCTTTGATATCAATACACCCTATTTCTTTTCAGAAAAGGGGGTATTACTTGTAAGACCAGACTCTTACCAGGCACTATCCTGGTATCATCTGATACATCTTTTTGTCCAGGATATCTTTCATTTTATAACATCACACACCTTTTGTGACAGGAATAATTATATGACGCTGGGATTAGCATGGAAATCCGTCTCTGTCTGTCGCTGAGTATCACGATCAAGATCTGTCTGTATGGGGAAAACAGCTGTATCCTTGTAATGCAGGAACGGTTTGATGTCGTCACTATCCCATTCAGAGCTGGGGGTATGGTAAATTGCGGCTGCATTCATCATTTCGATTACAAGTTTGTGCACTTCTTGTAGCCTTTCTGATAAGTCTGTATCAAACCTTGCTTCCAGCAATTCTCGCACCTTCCTTGTTGTCAAGGTGTTAAGATCGGGTCCTCTTAGAGTATCTTTTATTGCCTTCCTTATCTTATTTACACTTGGTTCAACCACTTTGTTAATTTTCTTCGTCTTGATCTGATTTATACATCCAGGATCACATTTCTCATTTTTCGGCCAATAAAATCTATTGCCTTCGTCGTCTGTTCTATGATCGAGCTCATCCGACCTGTATCCTTCTGCATATTCGTCAGAGTCTATAACTTTATCTTCCCCACTAGACGAATCAGATTCTGATTCGATGTCAAACTGGTACTTTTCATGCACTGTATATACTTCTTCCTGTCTTGTCTTCCGTACTGCTCTTTTACGCCTATAAGATGTGTCCATGTTCTGTACTTTTTGTGGACCTGTTTTCTTTTCTCTCATGACGTCCTTATTATTTTGTGTTGGCCCCAAGTGTGACGCTATAGTGTCTATCTCTGTTGGTGTTCTGGCACTAATCATCTTTGTTTTATTTGTTTCTGGTTCTTGTGTTATCGTCTTAAGTTGATTATTATTCAAAGGAGGCAACTGCGTCCTATTCACCAAATTTACTTGTTGGTATCTGTTATTTTTCTTTACTGATCTTATTGGACCTATGTGTGCCCTCCATCCATCTTCTGTCGTTATGCGACACCCTCGGCCGTTCTCCAACGCTACGCTTTTAAATGCCCATATCTTTCTGGCTTGTATCTCAGCAATGAAATTTCTTACTGCCATTCTACGTCGTCTTTTATTTAGTGTGTCCCAATGTCTGCCAACTGTGGTCGTGCGCCTTGTGTTGTTGCCGTAATATTTGATCGGCGATAGTGTACGTGGAGTGCTCTCCATTTCACTGTGGCGATAATGTGGTAAGTTTCTCATTGGAACTTAGGTGTGGATTCTACTTGGATTTGAACTGGGGACGGTCTGGAATGGGTACTGGTGTCTCTGCCATGTTTTACGTGGTTTGTCGTTTGTCACTCGATCAACAATGCATCTCTCCCTTTCAAACTGAGGACGATTGTTACGTTTATACACGGTCTTCCTACTGTCAACATTGTAACCTCGCCTGTCCGCGTATGTTACTTTACGATGATCTGGCAAACAACCGTCATCATATTCCTCTGGGATGTAGGATTGCCTTCTCCTACCAAGTGAAGGAGTGGTGTTCTGTCTGTTCATGTTCTTAGTGGTGTAGTAACCTCCTGTAGTCGAATCGTATATAAATTC
The DNA here is from genome assembly GCA_024509875.1 of Oreohelix idahoensis. Taxonomy (NCBI): domain Eukaryota; kingdom Metazoa; phylum Mollusca; class Gastropoda; order Stylommatophora; family Oreohelicidae; genus Oreohelix; species Oreohelix idahoensis. Next base: position 138,471 of record JAMPIV010011701.1, on the reverse strand, counting down.
TTCATGTTTAGTGGAACATACATTCGATTTATGTACTGTATAATAACCTCCTGTAGTCGAATCATACATAAAATCATCATGTTCAGTGGAACATACATTAGATTTCTGTACTGTATAATAACCTCCTGTAGTCGAATCATACATAAAATCATCTCGGGCGGTGGAACATGTATCAAATTTCTGCATTGTAGGATACACTCCTGGTTGACAAGTTTAATTCTCCTTGTTAAAATTAGGCTGGTGGTGCGGGGTGTATTTGTTGTGCATTGTCCTGGCAGCTGCTGGCTACGTTTTTCATTGGATAACTATCACGTGCTGAAGACTTGATGTCGCTATCTTTAACCTGCATTCTTATATTTCTATGACAACTATCGTTACATGCATTTTCTCAGTCATTGACCTAGCTAATTCTACCGCTCATTTCCCTTCTCTTAGTGTTCAGTTAATTTTTTTAATTTAATTAAAAATTCTGTTTATCATCTTAGGGAATGGTATTTTATTTATTTAGTATTTATGACTAGACTCTTAATTAAGATGGTTTGGCCATGTCTGCAGAATGGGAGAAGATCGGCTACCACGACAAGCATGGGAAACAAAGAGCCAGGGATCCAGACCTCCAGGACGACCCAGAGTCCGCTGGGAGGACAACATTAGACAATCTTTGAAGGACCGAGGACTAGAATGGAACCAGGCCAGGAAGAAGACAGCTGATAGAATGGTCTGGCGCTCTCTCTTCCAAACCTCTACACCTCACGGTAGAAGGGGAATGACTAAGTAAGTAAGTAAGTAAGACTAGACTCTAGCACGAATAAATGCTCAAGTGGTCGGTCAGACGGCCACAGTGGCTTTCCGCATGACGTGACATTTCGTTAGGAGAGCCCAGAACCAGAGCACAGTATTTTAGCTCTGCATAGTTGGACATCCCCCTTGGATGACGGGGAATACACAGTTTGCCACGCGCTTCTGATTCCTAGCTTGGGACCATTTGCGGTGATCCGTTAAATGCAAGCCAAGCTGGAGAAACTGGGGCTCATGACTTTGAACTCAGCACGTTTCGGAATTGCAGAAAAACCACAGGAAAAGCTTAGATCTACAGTGTAGATAATACCAAGGAGCCTTCAACTTGGCAGATAATACCAAACATTCTTCAACTTGGTAGATAAAACCAAGGAGCCTTCAACTTGGTACTGGCAGCTCAACAGCCCTAGTTAAACATCAACAACAATATATGATATTTGCATTACTAAAGCACTGAGCCTTTATTACGTGTAATTCCCTGGGTCTCAGTGTGGAAAGGAAGGGGGGAGAACGAATAGAACTACTGCTTCTTTAGGCATGTTGCAAGAAGCGGCTAATAAGAGGTTGAGCATAGGGTTGGCAACTTCATTATGTTTTGGTTGCATGCAACATTAAGGAGTATAAAAGGGACATAATTGTGAATGCTGATTTTTGTGAGGTTGTCTTCCATATCTGTGTATTTATTTTACTTTGTCTGAAACGCAGAACGTGATGAAGAAATCTATTAGAAAAGTCTGAGGTTTTCTGTGTGGCTAGAAGACAAAATAAAAAAAATAAATAAAAATGCAGACAGAATGTGTCTAAACTGTGGTTTTTTTTTTTTAAACCGCAAACTTAATTAACTGTTAAAGGAGAAGAGGTCGGTATTCAGGCACACATTTGGATGAACTGCGTGTTTTGTTTTGTCCCAGTTTTATATTTTATCAATACTCATTCAATTTCCTTTATAACTATGTACAAATGTACCATACTTATAACAAATACTTAAATAGATTCCACCCTTTAACTTTAACACTGTATGACAACTCAAAGCGATAGAAAATTTCTGGCATCAAACATATGAAAACCAAGAATTAAAACATGCATCTGTACTAGCATCAGCTATAGCGATACCATGACGCTTATATCTTACAACATAAGTACATCGACGGTAAGTTCGTTCTTTACAGCACTAACGATGCTCTCATTTCTTGAAAAAAACGTAAACTATTTGGATTAAGTGCGTAGGAGAGTAGGGGAGTGAAGTGTTAGACATTTCAACAAAATGGGTCCAGCTTTTGTATGAAGTGGGGTGACCCGTTTCCTTCTTCGCTGCCTTCTGCCTTCCTTTTACTCAAGAACGTCAGATTGGCATAGTGTTTAGAGCACTGGCCTTTCACGGCAGACGTACCGGGTTCGAAGCACGGTAGCGTCATGCTCCAGTTTACCTAGCTGTAAATGGGTACCTGGCTTTGTTCTTGAAGGAAAAGAAGTAGGGAAAAGGCAGAGAGGAAGGGAACTGGTCACGCCACCTCTCGAAGCAGGACCTAGTAGAATGAAGTTTCTAACACTTCACTCCCCTACTGCAGTATCTGCCATGGGACTACCATAATCTTTGCCTACCTCCAGAGCAGAGTCAAGTATCTATATAAAGGCGGGCAGAATGGTTCCGTGACGCAACCAGGTTTCGAACCTGGAACCCGGTCACTTTGCTGCGACAGTCAAGCTCTCTAACCGCTTAGCCCAATCGGACGCTCCCATTTGTTACAACAGCATTAATATAATAACGACATTCCGCATTTTAAAGTTCATAAAACCTGTCATCAAACAAATTTAGAAGCAGAAGTGCTTTATGTCGGCGGCTTCCATTAATCCAGACCACACCCCAAGTGTATTTGGAGAACATTTTTTTTCTGTGGAGATTGTTTTGTTAAAATGCAGAGTTTCTCGTGCTTTTGAGCGCGTCTATTTGTATTTACAATGCTCAATGTTGCATAACGTTTCATGTTTACACGGATCTTATTTTGTTTAACAGTCTTTCATTTGAAACGCTCCATTTCATCAGCAATCTTTGCATATTCATTTCCAGGACGTGTCGGATTTTGTTGTCAGTTTATTTCTCAATTTAATGGTAGTATCATTGAGTCTTGTCATTGGTAGTCTTGTCATTGAGTCTTGTCATTGGTAGTCTTGTCATTGATAGTCTTGTCATTGATAGTCTTGTCATTGGTAGTCTTGTCATTGATAGTCTTGTCATTGGTAGTCTTGTCATTGGTAGTCTTGTCATTGGTAGTCTTGTCATTCAGTCTTGTCATTGGTAGTCTTGTCATTGGTAGTCTTGTCATTGGTAGTCTTGTCATTGGTAGTCTTGTCATTGAGTCTTGTCATTGGTAGTCTTGTCATTGGTAGTCTTGTCATTGAGTCTTGTCATTTGTAGTCTTGTCATTGAGTCTTGTCATTGGTAGTTTTGTCATTGGTAGTCTTGTCATTGATAGTCTTGTCATTGATAGTCTTGTCATTGGTAGTCTTGTCATTGGTAGTCTTGTCATTGAGTCTTGTCATTGGTAGTCTTGTCATTGGTAGTCTTGTCATTGGTAGTCTTGTCATTGAGTCTTGTCATTGGTAGTCTTGTCATTGGTAGTCTTGTCATTGAGTCTTGTCATTGAGTCTTGTCATTGGTAGTCTTGTCATTGAGTCTTGTCATTGAGTCTTGTCATTGGTAGTCTTGTCATTGGTAGTCTTGTCATTGATAGTCTTGTCATTGATAGTCTTGTCATTGAGTCTTGTCATTGATAGTCTTGTCCGTCTAGTTCTTTTCTTGCTTATTACGCGACTGATCAATCGCCATCTCTTTTGAGCTCCTGTCTAGTATTGCTATTGTTTTGTTTTTTAATTCTTGTCTGTTCTTGTATGTGTTTCTTGCGCTATGTTACTGGAAGCTGTGTCTTAAAAATAAGGAGATTAGACAAGAAAAGGGACAAACTAGACACGAACGATCTTGAACGAACAGCACAGAACAGGGAGAGACGGTGTGTATTTGTTGAACGCCGTTCTCCACGGGGACCTGAAAGGTAATTATAATGATGATGATGTGCCTTAAAACCCATGTTATATTTTCCAATCTCCTGCGCCATGAAAAAAAAAGAACAATTCGTATGCAAGCTTAGTATCCTTCCTTACCTTTGTTTTAAAACCGTACATCTTGTATCATTGTGCAAGTCAAGACGCAGCAATAGAGACCGCAGTCAGCGACTCATAGCTTGACTGCCTGCGTCAGGACCAGCGAACCAGAGCTGGTCAAGACCGCACTCCACCTCCACGTGGTGGTCCTGGAAACAGTCTGCAGCTGTGCAGGCTGGCTGAGCGAGTGTGGATCGAAATGGGAAGGCAAACCTGGTCCTAAAAAATGCCGTGCAGAAGTCGGATGTGTCGACCGAAAGGTGCAGATATCACAGCTACGTTGTAAACAGACACAACGCAACCACCGTCCTTTTCAGGGCGAACGAAGAAGAAACGGTTTAGGGATGTACACTCTAGCTTCAAATGATCTGACTGAGATGGAATAAGCCGACCAACTAGAAATCTAAGAGTATCAATAGTTAAAACACATTAAGACCAATAACAAGAACATCACATTTCTTAGACTGCCGAAGGAGGGGAGATAGAGACACTGAAGGCTGATAACTTCGAGAACAACTGATGCCAGAAGTGGTTCATGAGCACAGTAAACGCGCCTATATATTACGTATTCTATCTTCAAATAAGATAATTTATGAACCACCTTAATCTATTAAGTATAACATCTTAAAATAAGAGAACATTTGAATCAGTATAACATCTGTTGTATCACGTCTTGACATAAGAAAATACCTTTGACATGTTGGAGTTGCCAGACACATGCACAACTCATCATAGTCGCCTGTACCGACATGCCTGTTGGGAGCAGTGTTCCTGTTCTATATTTGTCTCATCACAGACCCTCTCTCCCCCACCTCCAACGGGAACCACGCGAGCCATATCGCTGTTAGCACAGGCTAAGAAAGCAGCGCCGTACGCTCAATTGACCTTATTACTTAGCTAAAACACAAACACACTGGTGTGTCATACGTCACTAACAAACTTTCGCACTTTTACAGTATTTCTCTCCTACATTTCAAGTTACCACTTGTAGTCTTCAGTATCCTCCATGCACATATTCACCTTCAATAAATACTGTATTACCTTTTAAATGCACATTCCTACATTTTTATTTTCCACTTCTACTTGATATCGCTCTTTCCCACCTTCTGTCTCCCCTTAAACTTACATTAACAACAACAAAATATACAGGCAGCCACATCTACACACATATACAAACACACCCACATGACAGAGTTATCGTGCCAAGGCAACAAAAAATACAGTTCTAGAAACATTCTTAGATGACGTGAAATACGAGAAATGTAGAGATGAGATAACTGGCAACCAGAGCTATCTCGCCTGGTGACTTGTTTTACTTGGCAAGTGGTGTACTTGTAAATATTTTTTCTACAACTGTGAGGCTTTACCCTCGTCTTGATAACTTTTATAAGTTTAAGCAGTTCGTCACATCCTTTTGCGTTTATTGCGGGCAGCATCAAACATTTCTCGTGTTCATATTCTTTCGTAAAATGGAGTTAATGTTTTCTGTGGTGTGTATGTGCTTAATGGTAAGAGCCTGTCTGTTATGCAACCCAATAACTTAGGGCATATGCTTCGTGATTTCAAAGCGACCGTACGTCGCAAAAATCAGAATCTTCAATTCAGATGTCAGACCAGTCCTATTGTACGGCTCTGAGACATGGAGAACAACAAAAACGACAACCAAGAAATTATGGACTTTTAAAAGTGAGTGCTTGCGTAGGCTAAAAGGGTTGCATTGGTATGACAAGATTACCAATGTGGAACTGGTGACAAGAACCGGACAGGTGCCAGTGGAACAAGAGATGAGAAGAAGGCGATGGCGATGGATAGGACACATATTGAAGAAACCTGTTGATAGCATTACAAGGCACTCCTTATTCTGGAATCTGCATGCTTGGGAGAGGCTGACGGAGATCGAAAAAACACGGAGAAGAGAACGAGACAGGAATGAGAGGGATAAAGAAGACATGGAAAGACCTTGAGGATTTGGCAGCAGACGTGAGAAATTGGCATGAATGTGTTAAAAATGGGCGTGTGCTTCGTGGGAAGATAAAGGGACAATTTCAGTAATTTTGTGTTATTGTTGTTGCCTCCCCGTTACCCCGGAGGATAAAATTAAACATATTTCACTGTAGGAAAACTAGCTCTCTAAGCTCTTTGCAGTAATAAGTGTAATAATTTCTAATAATTCAACACCATGCTCGTCGATAACACATCACACCAACTCAACTGACCGATGTGACAGAGAACTCGCTTGTCGATGGTCGAGTCATAACTGATTCTAGCGTAATGATGATGTGCTTTCATTGCTGACGTTTGTTTTTTTTTTTTTAATTCATTCGCTATTATCCAAGCTACGTGCATCATAGTTTTCAAGAATTTTATTTCGAGAATAAATCCGTTGTGACAGTATTGTCTTCAATGCTCCACAGTAGTGGTTCAACACTTGTCAAACTGAGAGTATAATTATGAGGTTATTCAAAGACATCAACCTTCGCTCAAGATTACTCTTGGCTGAGATAGAACTTCTATTTAAGGTAGCCTCAAAGGATTTTAAAGAAAAGCATAACAATTGAGATAATCTAAGCTGTCATGAATTTTGTTATTCTCCCGCCCTTCTGTGAGGTAATACTGACTCGTATGTTTGAGCTACCAGTTATGTATTTAGAAAATTGTGGGTCATACGGGTGCAGACATTCACTTCACTCAATAGTAATTAAATCAACTATAGCTTTACAGATCGACAACAGATCACAATTGAAATATATATGTGTGTGTGTGTGTGTGTGTGTGTGTGTGTGTGTGTGTGTGTGTGTGTGTGTGTGTGTGTGTGTGTGTGTGTGTGTGTGTGTGTGTGTGTGTGTGTGTATACGCGTTGCCAGCTTTAAAACAAGTGAACTTTTAATACAGACAGAGGTTCCAAAATATAGATTAGATAGCCCAAAGTAGCCAAAAGTCGCCCAAAATATCGCCTTACGTAGCAAATAATATCGCCCGAAGTAGCTCAAACTATCGCCCGAATTAGCCCAATGTCGTCCAAAATCGCTCAACATATCACCTGAAGTAACATAACATACCGCCCGAAGTAGAAGAGGAAGAGGGATTCTCTCTTAGGTCGTATTTTATAATTTAGCACATTTTATTTTGAAAAAAGAAAACTATTTCTTTCTTTGCAAAAGGGATGGAGGGGGGGGGGGGGGGGGGGGGGGGGGAGACGGGGGGGGGGGAGTAGGGATGAGGAGAGAAGAGGGATTCTTTTTTTAAAATGAGAACCAAGGAAAACAATTCAATTAATGTCTAACTTTCATTACCCAAATAACTTGTTGCGTCCAGTGAATCCGTAACTTCTCTAAAGCTTCGCTAAAGACAAACCCACAGAGGTTTTAATATACATATATATATATATATATATATATATATATATATATATATATATATATATATATATATATATATATATATATATATATATGGTAGTTCATGTGTCAAGTTATTTGCAGTGCTGAAGTTGCCAGCCTTACGTGCCACTGTACATCCATAAGCAATTTATAAATGTCAAAATGCAAATATAAAATGATAAAATGTAGATAGTACACCTTACCCCGAATTTTTTTTCGGGCGAGCACAGACTATTTCCACTGGAAACGTCTGAATATAGTCGGGCAATTGTTTAAGATGCAGTACCTCTCAGGTGTGTTAGGTGTCTAATTGAGTGCACTTGAAATAGGATCCTAGAACGTAAGGCGCAAAGTGATAACTCTGGGATTACTCTCTGTTACTCTTAGAATTACGTCTAGTCCTATGGCCTGTCCTATATTCCGTGTTCCTGTCTGTCTAAGATTTCTTCTTGGTGAAATTAAAAGGCAGTGAAGTAGTTTGATAACTGTATAATATAAGCGACATTTTCGCCTATACAAGCAGGTTACTACTTAAAGTCCAATCAGGAGCACTCTTTCTTAGCATCTCAAACGCCAAAACAGTTTCGAATAAGCGTCTGATTTTGGTAGGGCCCCCGCCCCCTCCCCACTACCCTCATGTAGAACATTACTACATGACAACATATTGCCCTGTACATATGATTTCAAACTCCATAACTATATAAGGTCTTGATTCTTATGTTTCGCCTGTCATGTTTACAAACTCAATACTACACAGATCTAACATTAAAATCTCCTCCAAGACGTTACTTTCTGGAAGTTGATTATCACAGCAATTCGCATCTGCCGGAAGTATTACATCACAGTCCGTGTCTTAATCTTTACCAAGATTGTTATCCTCCTACATCCCAGTGAGATCCACAGTGAATTTGGACACGTCGTGTTTGCAAACTAGCGCCTTACCATGCGACAACATTGTATCGTTATCTTCCAGGACAAAAAGTCTAGGTTAACAATAGGAATGTCGCTCAGTGTAGACTCTTACTCCGTGTGAAGCTAGCGATAAGCGAAAAGTCAATGTGGCAAGTTCGCCGATAACAAAGAAGAAAATAACCAGGAGAGAGGTGTCTTTGAGAGGTGTGACAAGATGTGATAAAAACACCTTGAAAAATGAAAGCGACAACCACGAATACAGGTAGAAGAAGCACGTAAAAGAAATGGCAAAGTAATAATGCCGAAGAAGAGTTCTTTTTCTTGTTTGATCCTTAACCACCAACCGTCAAATCAGTCAGTGGCCATCACGCCTAGTGGCGCCTTGTAGGGCAGCAACAAATTGATTCCACTTTGCTCGATCGGCGGCCATCCCCCGCACAGTGCCCCAACCCTCGTTCATTCGTTGCATCTCAGCCTCCACAGTCCTCCGCCAGGTTGTCTTCGGTCGGCCTCTCTTTCGCTTTCCCTCAGGGGTCCAAAGCATTGCTGTTCTTGTGATGGCATCGGGGTCTCTTCTGAGGACAAGGCCAACCCAGCTCCAGCGTCTGCCAGCTATGATGGTGTGCACGTCCTCCTGCTTGCTCCGAGTAAGCAGATCTTGGTTGGTGATGGCATTCAGCCAAAAGATGCGGTGAATTTTTCTTAGGCATGTTGTGTGAAAAGAGGACAATTTCGACACCTTCTTCTCTGCAACTCTCCAGCATTCCGCACCACAGAAAGCACACAGCTCTAATATAATTTTAATTTTGTGCCCGTGCTGCACTGAGAGGACCCCCAGATGTTGTTTAGGCTAAAAAAGGCTGCTCTTGCTCTGTCATTCTGATGTTGATGTCTTTGCCTGCCCCGCCGTCTGGTGTTACCATGCATCCTAGGTATGCGAAGGTGTCCGTCTGTACCAATTGCTGATTCCTTACTGATATGGGCTCAGGATTACTCACATTGAGCGTCATGACCTCTGACTTCTTTAAATTGATGTTCATGCCCACCTGCTGGCCATACTTATTAAGCTTATCCGTTTTTTCCTGGATGTGTTGTTGCGAATGCGCCAGCAGTGCAATGTCATTTGCATATTCCAGATCTTGCAATGCAGAAAATGCAGTCCATCTTATTCCTCTTAGACTGCCCTCTGTTGTCTGGCGCATCACCCAGTCTATGACTGTTAAAAATAATAATAATAATAATAGCCCATTCAGTCATAACTGACTATGGGAATGCGCCCCTGAGGTGGCAGCCCTCAGCTGCTTATTTTCCTGGTGCTCCTTTCGACGTTTTCTCCTCACCTTTGCTTCTTGTGTGAGCCTCTCTTCGCCCAATCTGAGGTGGTGCCGTAAATAGCATCGCCACTTATTGCGATCGGCAGCTTCATCTTCCCATGTTGCTGGATCCATGTCCAGTGCCCTCATATCTCTCTTGCACACATCTTTGAACCTCAGCTGTGGTCGCCCAACTGTTCTCTTGCCATCTGCTAATTGTCCGTAGAAGATATCTTTTGGGATGCGACCATCTTCCATGCGGCGAACATGGCCAAGCCAGCGAAGTCTGCGCTGTCTAAGCAGCGTATACATACTTTGAAGGCCAGCACGTGACAACACCTCGACATTTGTCACTTTATCTTTCCACGAGATGCCGAGGATGCGGCGTAGACACCGCCTTCTTTCTTTCTTAGCATAGGTCGTCCAGGTCTCGCTGCCATATAGGAGTGTGCTGGTGACGCAGGCATTATATACCGCAGCTTTGGTCTTCATTGTGAGTTTAGAGTTTCCCCAAACACGCGATGTGAGGCGGGCAAAGGTAGCTGCAGCTTTGCCAATGCGGCTGTCGATTTCTGTATCCAGTGAGAGTTTGTCATTGATGGTAGACCCTAGGTATGTGAAGTGGTGCACCACTGCCAATTCATAGTTATCGATAGTGATAACTGGTGCAGCACCCACATCCTGACTCAGCACATTCGTTTTCTTTCGACTTATTGTGAGGCCAAAGTCCTTGCATGCTTTAGTGAAGCGATTCATCAAGCTCTGAAGCTCCTGTTGGCTTTGAGTGACGACTGCAGCATCATCAGCGAACAACAAGTCTCTTATAGTGACCCTTCTGATTTTTGTTTTTGCCTTCAGCCTTGAAAGATTAAACATACGGCCATCTGACCTAGTGTGAAGGCATATTCCTTCAGTTGCATCTCTGAATGCATGTTTCAAGAGTAAGGAAAAGAAGATTCCGAAGAGGGTCGGAGCCAGAACACAGCCTTGTTTAACGCCACTTCGTATATCAAAGGGCTGTGACGTGCTTCCAGCATATTGGACTGTTCCCTTCATGTCGTCATGGAATGACTTTATCATTTCCAGCATTTTAGAAGGGCAGCCTATTTTCAGGAGGATTTTAAAGAGTCCATCCCTACTAACCAGGTCGAATGCTTTTGTGAGGTCTATAAAGGCGATATATAATGGTCTTTTCTGCTCTCTTGATTTTTCCTGAAGCTGGCGGACAGAGAAGATCATGTCTGTTGTTGATCTGCCAGCTCGGAATCCACACTGTGCCTCTGGATATATGCGCTCAACTAACTTGTGTAGTCGCATTAAGATGACTTTGGCAAAAACCTTACCAACAATACTAAGAAGAGAGATGCCTCTGTAGTTATTGCAATCACTTCTGTCTCCTTTATTTTTATACAGTGTTACAATCTTGGCATCTCGCATGTCTTGAGGAATAGTTGTTTCTTCCCAGCACTGGCACAGCATCCTATGCAGGGGATGTAATAGCGTGCTCTTACAGCATTTGATTAAATCAGGAGGAATCCCATCACTGCCTGGTGCTTTGCCAGAGGCCAAGCTATCAATGGCCTTACTGAGTTCCTCTAATGTTTGTTCGGCATCCAGCTCCTCCATAGTTGGCAGACTATTGACAGCATCAAGGGCTGCAGGCGTAACGGTATTGTCTCTAGCGTAAAGCTCAGAGTAGTGCTCGACCCACCTCTCCATCTGCTTACCCTTATCGGTTAGCTTCTCTCCGCTGATGGTTTTTAGCGGTGCCGTCTTACTTTTATGGGGGCCAAGTGCTTTCTTTATACCGTCATACATTTGTCTAATGTTGCCTGTTTGCGCTGCGATCTGGATGCTCTCACTGAGCTGGAGCCAATAGTCATTTGCACAGCGTCGAGCAGTTTGTTGAACTTTGCTTCTCGTAGCCCTCAGGATCTGTAGGGTTCTGGCACTCGGTGAACGTTTGTATTCATTCATAGCACTGCGCTTAGCTTCAATAACAAGTGCCATCACATCTGATGAAGCGTCAAACCAGTCATTTGACTTTGCTGTTTTCTTACCAAAGGTGGCAAGTGCAGTACTTTGAATGGTGTTCCGTAGATGCTCCCAGTTCTCTGTAATAGTATCACCATGCTGAGGGCTACTGAGCACTTTCTTGAAGGTCGCAGTGAATTGAGCGATCATGAAAGGGTCTGACATCTTGCTGGTATCAATGCGTGGTTTCCCTTCATGTCTGACACGATAGAGTTTTCTTGGTTGTGCTCTGATTTTGCAGCAAACCAAGGAGTGATCTGTGTCACAGTCTGCACTATGGTATGAGCGCGTGGAGAGCACAGACCTGAGGAGTGGCCTTCTGACGAGAATCAGGTCAAGTTGGTGCCAGTGCTTGGATCGTGGGTGTTTCCATGACACCTTATGCTGGGGTTTTGTCTGAAAGTAGGTGTTTGTCACGCAGAGGTCATGGTGGACGCACAACTCTAAGAGCCGTTGTCCATTTTCATTCATCTTGCCAATACCAAACCTGCCCAGACATGAAGGCCATGAAACATTATCGGCACCCACTCTAGCGTTAAAGTCACCAAGGAGAACAAGCTGTTCTTGCCTAGGTATGCTTTTGATTACTGCTGCTAGATTCTCGTAGAACTCATCTTTAGCTTCTGATGCAGAGTACAGAGTAGGAGCATACACACTGACAAGGGTGATGGGACCTGTGCTAGTTTGTAGGCGGAGCGTTAACAGGCGTTCTGATCCATTCTCGCCTGGTTCAACCATTTTAGTTAGCGATTTTTTGACCGCAAAACCTACTCCGTGTTCTCTAGCTTTATTAAGATCTTTCCCTTGCCAATACAATGTGTAGTCCTTCTCGCTCACCGTTCCAGAGCCCGCCAGGCGCGTTTCCTGAAGTGCAGCTATATCCACCTGAAGTCGTTTAAGCTCATCATTAATTATGGCTGTCTTCCTTACATCGTTTACATCCTGTAGGTTTTCGGATAGTCCAGTCAACATAGTCCGAACGTTCCAGCATCCCAATCTGAGAGTTTGCTTATTTCTATTTTTTCGATAATTGCTTGGTGCAAAATTTTCTGTCCACAGTTCGGGTTTGACCCTAATCCCCATGCACCCAATGGGGAAAGCAGACAGTGGCGGGACAACACCTTATTGACTGGGGGCTGCCCAGCTTGAAGCGGGCAGTAGCTGTCCAGTGAGATCCTAGAACCTCTCCCACTGTCGGAAGTAGCCCCTGGCGGCATGCCCTACGCCAATTGGGCAAAATGCTTATAACCGGTAACTGCTACTTCCCGTGTTTTGCCGACACCTATAGGGTGAAGCTGGAGTGTCCTCTCCAGGGCGCGAGCTTGGGCACAGTTATATGGAGATCAAGCTGTTACCCATGCAGCATGTTCCCCCTCTCCACACAGCCGGTAGATCCAAAGGAACGGCAGTAGCCGATACAGTTTGGTACCAGCTATGTCGCAGGAGTTGCCAGAATAATGTCGAATCGACATTAGACTGCCTTAGGGACTCCGACTCCGGATTTATCCTCAGGGTTTACTCCCGAAGCCAATTCCACAAATGGATTTTCCCGCAAGGCAGCGGTGGTTTGAATTCAGAGTTCCTCTCTTAGATAAGCTACCAACCAAGGATCACGAGCCCTATCTGCCCGAAGCTGCTGGTTTTAAGGCGCCAGTCGCTCGCCTTTGCCCCTTCTCCCGTCAGTGGAAACAGTTCCGCCGGGCTCAAATTGAGCCACACGTGAAGGCCGGGAGCTGGACTTGGTTGTCAGAGGCTGTTTGAGGCGCGTGCCATAGAAGTATTTTATCTGCAGTGAGAGCTTATCCTCACTACAACTCGCGGCAATAACAACCTTTGGAACTCTGTTAAAAATAGAGTTGTTGATAAGGGGCATCCCTGTCGTACTCCTGTCTTCACCTCAAAGGTTAGGTTGCTCTGCCCAACACTACATGTAAAGTTGGCATAGAGGCTTTTTATGATTGACACTATGCAGCTTGGAATTCCATAAGCCCTCAGTATTTTCCATAAACTGTCCCTATGTATGCTGTCAAAAGCCTTTTCAATATCAACGAAATTAATGTACAGCTGTCTTTGCCATTCTGGGCACTGCTCTATAATGTTCCTGAGAGTGAATATGTGATCCACACATCTTCTGTTCTTTCTAAATCCTGCTTGTTCTTTCCTCAGTTTGTTGTCTACTGCTTTTGAAATTCTCTGTATAATTATCATGCCTAGTATTTTGCTGGGAACTGAGAGAAGAGTGATTCCTCTCCAATTATTGCAGTCTGCAAGATCTTCCTTCTTGGGTGTCGTAAATTTATTTGAGAGGAAGAGTCTTGGAAATAGTGGTCCTGTTTAGAGTGGAGAATGATGGAAAAGGCTATGTGATAGTAAGGGTTTTAGAAGTAAATAGTTGATTCACAGAGTGCTGGGAAGAGTAAGGACAGACTGTTTTACGACAATTTGCCTCTCAATTCTACTCCAAAAAAACTCTTCTGGACAAACAATTATTTGCCAGTTTCCAGACTCACAACTGCGCTCACACCGATTTGGTGCTTCAGACACACAGACGCACGTGAATACAAACTACGATAACGAATATGGGAAAGTTTGGGTTTGGGCCTGCCAACACAAATGCTAAAAGTTTTATTCCTTTTATTTAGCATTTTAAAAAATCAAGTCACAAACAATTATCAATTTAAATGCAGAAATCGAAGTTTCAAAATACAAAAGAAAAACAAGGAGGGGGGGGGGGGGGGTTGTTGAAGAGTAGTGTTCAATATGTCCTTCCCTCTTGTACAGAAAAATGGAAAAAGGAACCCGGTCCAAATGACAGGTAGTTAACAGAAGTAGATAAGTTAACCCAACAGTCAATTAATCTATCCTGAAAAGAGGGATTAGGAAACTAGTCCTATTATCTTTAACTGTTTTGCCTTTTACTAAGCAGACTAGGAAGGGGAAATAACAGAGGTTAAGAAATTCCACTTATAAAGTGAACCATGTAAGGAATAACTAACAAAGTGTCTACCAGGTACAGCAATTAAAATAGTTGCACATAAATCTCCTTTTAGTCATGCACGCACGTGCTGGCCAACACACAAACTCACACACAGACTTACCGATCTTGGAAGCAGGCAATCCATAGAATTATACAAAAAAAACTCATCAATTAACACTTGACATATTGAGAGTGTCTGTTACTTCAATGTCCGGCCCCAGATTTAGCGAGGTTTGGCTGGTAGCAAATATTCCCGCTTATCGCCGGTCGTGAAGACTAAATGTTCTTGTGGTTTATTTTTCTGATATAAAAAAAGTCTATGGGATGGCACCGTCGCAGTTAGATACTGGTGAGAATGGGGTGTGGCTTCTTAGATTTCACCGCTGGTGGTGAACCTTCTGCTTTAAAAAAACCGAGGTGACTACAACTGTCCAGTGAGGTAGGTTTTAAATCCGGTGAGGAAAAACTAGGTACCGTACCGTCACCGTTCAGGTAAATATGTACTCTCTCTCTCTCTCTCTCTCTCTCTCTGTAGCAGTAATTTTAATTAAAAAAACACTGGCGATTGTTCTTCTTCCAGTTACAACTGAATATATTTGGTGAGGTGTTTACATTTGTCAATGGGGGTGCTTTCTTTCTATTAATTTAGATAGCTGGATCCCAAACATAGGATCGCCTCAAAGATTTAAAATTTAATACACAGTCTCATTAGATTCTGGAAGGGGGTTTAAGAACTGAGTCTGGGGACTCTTTACCAGGTTGTACTTCTTCTTGCTGGGATCGCTAAGGTAACGATCACTTTAGATAAAAGATAGAAAACATGTAATTCATACCGAAAATCAAGTATCATTTCCAAAGCGCGATAAATTTACAGTTAACTATTTATACACTCGCATCTATAATTTTTATAAAATTCGGGAAGAACTCCACGCGAATTTAATAGTTAAAACATACGTAAAAACTAGAACTAAACTCAAATTTAGTTATAAATTCCCTCGCGTCTTTAAATGTTACTTTAAGCATTTAGTATCTATCATTTTGGGAAATAATATAATAGATATTTCATTACCTATTCCACTGGAACTATTTGAGATAAGTTTAATTTAATAGCTTTAAGTTAATCACAAAATCCAGTGAAATAAAATGAATGAATGAACTAGACCACTGATCACTTTAAAACAAATATATTATACCGTTTAGCACAGAATAGAATTCACTGCAAATAAGTTGAGTATCCAGAGTGAATCAAACAGGATTCCACTATGCTAGTGCTTCTGTCAAGGTCTGGCGAAACGAGTGATAAAGTTGCATTCTTCAGGGTCTGTATATATCTAAATGGAATTCAAGATGAGTGGGACCTGTTAGATTCTAGCGCCTCTTTAGAACCCAGGAAAAGTCGAGGTTTCTAGCCGTCGTGTTAACAGCGATTGCCCCCTGGCTTCCGATCTCCGTCTCTCCTGTTTCTCAGTCTTTCGGGCAAGTCTGCTGGTTGCCACAGAAGTGCGAGGTCTGCAAGAAGCTTTCTTCGTCTACTCTGGTTCGCACTGCCGTGTCATCTTCCTGCGAGACGTTGCTCTGTTCGCTGCCTCCGCTTTTTTCTGACCGCTCTGGTCCATCTTGCGAGCGGTTCAGTGTTCGCACGGAGATGAGAAATTCCTGCGAGAAACTAGCTTCTCTGTTCTGGGGATCGTCTCAGTGTCTTTAGATCTCATACCGCATACTTAATGAGCCCCGGTGGAATCGGTTCGCTCTGGCGAAACAACAAAGTTACAACAAATGTTCAGGGGTTCTAATGTTATGAAAAGCTAAAAGTCCCTTTAATCATCCATCAAATCAGGGAAAATTCACTTGTCGAACTAGACGTACGTCACATTGGGCAATTTGACTATTATTCCTTTGTTCCACTCTGATGGTGTTGTCCCTGTTTTCCAGACTTGTGCAAATAGTGGTTCTAATAGTTCTGCTGCTATCTCAGGGTCTGTCTTAAATAGCTCTGCATTTAAGTTATCATGGCCAGGAACTTTTCCGTTCTTTAACCCTTTGATTGCTGTGATGATTTCTTCTTTTCGTGGAGTATTTGTATTTACATCTAGATCTTTTCAGCCTCAGGAACATTCAATTGTGTCTCTGGTGGTTCCTTGTTCAGAGTTTCTCTGAAGTGCTCTGCCCATCTTGTTTCCTGTCCCTCTTCTGTCGTGATGAGATTTCCTTGCTTATCTCTTACTAATGTAATGTTGTTTGCACCTCGTTTTCCGCTGATGAATTTAGTTATTTTGTATACTGTGCTTTGTTCATTTCTCAGTGCTGCCTCTTCTGCCTGTCTTGCAAGATCGTCTAGAAAATTCCTTTTGTTGGCTAGGGTTTGGCGTTTAACTTCCTTGTCCAGCTGACTGTACTGTTCGCTATATAGTTGCTTTAACCTGGGGGACTTCGCTTCTGTATTCTTTCTTTTCATTACCTTTCTCAGTGTTATGGTGTTTAATGTTTCTGGTGTTATCCAGTCTTGCTTCTTCCTTTCCTGGAATCCCAAGCATGATTTGCTGCTATCCTTATATATTGTTGAAATGGTGTTGAATTTCTGGTCTATGTCATCAGTCAATGTCTTTTCCTGACTTTTGGAAAATTGATATCGTTTTTTTATGTCAGCCGCAAAAGCTTTTCTGGTAAGGGGGTCCTTCAATTTGCTGATGTCAAACCTTTTCTGTGTAGTTACAGTTGGTCCAGCCCTTCTTAGTTTCACTTTCAGTTTTGCTACTACTAAATGGTGATCACTTCCCACATCTGCACTCCTTCTTACCTTCACATCTTGTAATGCATGTCTCCATCTACCATTAATCATGATGTGATCTATCTGGTTGTCATGAAATATTCTAATCCACATATATAAATTATTAGGTAAATATGAAGCCTAACAAATAAAATTAATAAAGAGAAGAGCAATGGTAAAATAACAGTGCTGTCACAAAGAATGTACTCGAAATCCCCCTTGTTTTCTGCTTCGTCTGCAAATTGTAACGCTTTCACGTTGATATAAAAGCTTACTGTATTATTACCCGCCTTCTTCAATGAAACGTGTGCTGCATTTCTAAGAAAAACATTGAGACGTACTGCGTAATGACCTAAATTAATCCTAACATTAATTATATTACGTTACCAAAACGAACGAACAGATGGACAAAAGGATAGCGAGAGGGGAGGGCTGAAAATCAGGAACGCATGCAACACGCGACGCGCGATATACAAATGCTGGCATCACGCGTGTAAGTCTACAAGCACTAACTTTTTCAGACGGACAGTGATAAAATACACTACCCTTTCCCAGAGTTAGGTTTATAAATCATAACAAACTCTTATTAGAAAAGACAACATTAGATGGGTTTACGTTTGAACACATAACAGTACCCAGACAGCACATCTTCGAAACAGGAGGTAGAAGAAATTGCATATTTTGAACGCAGCCACGTAGCTCCTTTAAATTAGTATTTTTGGGTTCCTTAGGGCTTGCTGACAAATAATATGTAAAACGTTACGCAAATAGTCCAGGAATTAATAAATTATACCCAAAATAAAATATTGGGGGTGCCTGACAGCATAAAATCATTTCTGCTCATAAGATTTTTTTTTAACGTGTTTGAAAAAAAATTTACGTTACAGAAATAGCCTACCATGTAAACTCCAAATTGATTGGAGCGCAACAAATGAAAGCCTAACCACGATTGGTCGGGCTATAAATACTATCTTGGTTGTTAGGGGAGACGGGAAAAGATAACATTTTTTCAAACACTTGTCGAAACGTGGCTCATTGGCCAGTCTCGCTGATATACACACTTGGGAGCGTTAGTTCGAAACCACTTGTTTAAATACACTTGATAAAGCATCAGTGCGTTGAAGCCAGCTTATATTTGGCTCAATAAAAGCCTGGAAGATAAGCAGATGGAAGTTTGTGCCAGTTTGTGCCAGAATTCATTGCTAATCAACGTATCTGTGTTTATTCGTATGAATTGTGGTAAGCTTGAACCATTCAATATCTTTTAATGAAAATTGAATGTGAATTGTTGATTTATGCCTGTATATATATGTGTAGTTCAGTGGCCAACGTGAGGTAAAGCCTGTAATGCTCCAGCCTGAACAGAGGGTGTCGGAGAGAAGTAAAACGGCATGGAATGGCCAAACAGTACACTGACACCTGGATGATTGACTAGAAAGAAATAATGCTGGAAGTGCAGAGGCGTAGTAACCATTAGGAAGGGTAATACTGGAATAAAGTATTTCAGATGAAGCTGACTGTTGGCCTAACGCTCTGAACGCAATGTTTGTGATGTATTGTGATCAGTGTAAAAAGAAAATATAAATTAGTTATGAAGTAGAAGGTACATCCTTCTTGATTTCAGGGACAGTGGTCTTGATGGTACTGAGCAGCATCTGGTCAGAGATTTGCTGAATCCAGAGTCGGACAGCATACTCCTTGGTCTTTTTAGCTATCAGTGAGGTGTCTCCTGAGCCCAGAGGAGAATTCGAGCAGAGGAGTCCTTTCCTGCCGCCATCACGCCAGATAAGCGAATTGGCCAGCTGAGCTCAACATTATGTCCCCTCATCTTGAACTGACTTTTTAAAATTAACATTAAGAGGGGAATTTACTTGTCTTAAAATCAGGAACTGTGAACATCTCCAATACTGGTCCCTAAAGACAAACTATTGAAGTCATGATGACAAATACCAACAGAGCTTGAACAAAACAAAACCAGTATTACCTCATTTTACCACTACACAAATGACACACATAGAACATTTGTAATAATATATGTCACTACAATATTCATATTAAATACATTCTGTACATAACTTGTAATTTAAATTGATTGTGATTCCTGGTTCCCTTGTAGTTGAATCAGGACACATATTCATTCATGCCAGTAATGAATACATATTGTTATTTGAAAGTTATCAGTGCCTCCTTTAAGATATTCTCATAGAGTGTTATATGTATGTGAGTGTCACAGTGTTGTCAAGAGTAGTGGATTACATTAAATTGTTTATCTGTCTGTTGTTGTGACTTACACTTCATCATACACATACCCTAGACACATAACGTAGCATCACACTATTCCAGAATAATTCTGACTGAGATATATAGATATGTGGTAGCAAGTAAGGTTATCTATAATACACTACTCTTAATAGATATAGATACCTTCACAGCTGATCTCAGTCAGTACACTAAGTTCCCTATAAGTATTTATAACATCCCACTTCACCACATATATTGGGGTCTCGCTCTTGGGATTTTGAATCTTTCCCTATTAAAAATATTGGGGGGTAATTCACTTCAGGGAATATAAGAATTAAAAGGTATCCTTGGGTGGAATTAAATAAGGTTGAGCTCACGGTGCCTGTGTTGTCCATTAGAGATTGAATTGTTGGTTAGACATTATATAAAGTTACCTGATAGACAATGGCGGACCTGGCCAAATTTCGATCTGCTGCGGTTCAGACTGCAAAAGAGTTAGGATTAGATGGGCAAGTTATGGTTGCCTATGTTACTACGGAATGTGACAAATTTATTGAACGCGAAGAAAGAAGGTTTGAAGCCGAAAGAAAGTTAGAGGCTGACAAGGAAATTAAGAGGTTGCAGATTGAGGCTGAGGCTAAGAAATTGGAGGCAGAAAGAGAAGACAAAAGATTAGCTGCAGAAAGAGAAGCCGAGGAAAGAAGACAGGCTGCAGAAAGGGAAGAGAAGAAATTAGCTGCAGAAAGAGAAGAGAAGAAATTAGCTGCAGAAAGAGAAGAAAGAAAATTAGCTGCAGAAAGGGAAGCAGAAGATAAAAGATTACAAAGGGAACATGAGTTACGACTAAGGGAGTTTGAGTTTCAGGGCCATGCTCCTGAAAATGGTGCCAGTCCCTTTGCCTCTGATGCTACGGTTACTCAGGGAGCCTCAATCTCAGCTATGAATTTTCATTTAGATCATTTTGTTGAGAAAGACGATGATATTGAGAGCTATATAAATAGGTATGAGCTATTAGCTACCACGTATGGGTTGGAGAGAGAAAGGTGGAGCTTAAAGTTATCTCAGGGACTTCGTGGGGCAGCTTATGAAGTTTTTGCAAAAATGAGCAGAGGTGATCAGGAAAATTATGACATGCTAAAGCAGGCTCTTTTGTTAAGGTATGAAAAGAATGCAGAGTTTTACAGGAAAAAATTTAGGAATGCTAAACTACTGTCAGGTGAAACCTATCACCAGTTCTCTGCACGAATAGAGACATACTTGGAGAAATGGACTTCTCTGGGGAAAACCCAAGATCTTAAGGAAATGGTCCTTATAGAGCAACTAAGAGAGTCCATGGCTCCAGACCTGAGAAAGTTTCTCATGGAACAAGGTGCAGAGAGGCTGGGTGAGTTGCTAAATGTTGCTGAAAGGTATCAAGCAGCTCAAGCAGAGGTAACAGGTAATAAAAAGAAACAGGTGGACAACTTTAGGGCACCACAGAACTTCAATAAATTTGATCCTAAGGATCAAAATAAAGGTAAGCACCAATTTGATAGGCCACGGTATGACAATAAAAATAAATTCCCACAATTCGATGAAAGGAAATATGATGAAAGAAAATCTTTCAACCAAGGAAAAAGGTGGTGTAAAAATTGTAAGATGAACAATCATGACACTGACCATTGTAGAAGGAAACCTCCTCATTTTGCTGCTATGACATCGGGGAAAAAGGAAAAGAAGGGCAAACCTGAAGAATTACAGGAACCATACCACCCCCCAGTGTGTGAAGATGTCATCTGTAATGGTGTCACTATAAGATGTTTATATGATACCGGTTTAGATTACGATTCCGTTGTGAGTTCTCACCTGGTGCAGGCCGATCAATACACCACAGAAACAGTGGAGATTCAAACTGCAACCAAGGATGTAGCTACCATGACACTTCCCGTCGCCCGAATAAAAGTGAAAACGCGATATGTGGAAGGAATCATAAAAGCAGCAGTGATAAAGGAGCCAATCTACCCTCTAATATTGGGGTGTAGATATGTCTTCTTGGGGAATCCCAAGAGACCTGTGATATTGGCAACAGTGCAGACCAGATCACAGTCAAAGAAGGAGGAGGATAATCCCATAAATACTCACCCAGATGAGATGAGGAAGGCACAGGCTGAGGACAAAACACTCAAGCCATGTTTCAAGAAGTTGCCCAAATCTCATACACCTCCAGGCAAGGGAGAGTTTTATATGAAGAACAAACTGATATATAGGAAGGCTGGATCTGAATCCAATGGTCACGGACAGCTGGTCCTTCCCACTTCATATAGGACTAAAGTGTTGGAACTAGGGCATGCGATTCCCTTCAGTGGTCATATGGGAATCAGCGCAACAGGACAGCGAATAGCTTGTCACTATTTCTGGCCAGGAATAACTGAAGATATCAAACGATATGTAAAATCCTGTCCAGAGTGCCAACGAGTAGCACCTAAACATTGGACTGCACCAGCAACTCTGGGGGAAATGCCCATAGTGGGAACACCCTTTGAGAGAGTTGCCGTGGATCTTGTGGGACCTCTCACCCGAACCAAGAGAAGGAACAGCTACATTCTGACTCTGGTGGACACTTGTTCTATGTGGGGAGAGGCAGTAGCCCTGTCATCGATTGATTCTAAACATGTGGCAGAGGCATTGCTCACAATTTTCACAAGGTTAGGCTTTCCCAATCAAATCTTGACTGATAATGGCTCTCAGTTCAAGGGGAAACTAACTGAAGAAGTTTTCAGGATCTTCCAGGCCAAACACTTCCATTGTAGTGTGTATCATCCCCAAGGGAACGGCCAAGTGGAAAGATTTAACGGCACATTGATGTCGATCCTGAGAAAGTTGGCACACGAAAAACCAGATACATGGGACCAGTACCTGCACGCCGCCCTCTTTGCTTATCGGGAGGTACCCCATAGTTCAACCGGTATGGCCCCGGCAACATTATTGTTTGGAAGGCCAATAAAAGGTCCACTTGAAGCTTTGTTAAGAACGTGGACTGATGAAAAGGCAGAGGAAAACATTACATCTTCATACCAATATGTGAATGAGCTGACCACTCGGTTAAAAACTGGCTGGAAACTTGCCAATGAAAATTTGAAACAAGCCAGGAAGAAACATGCTGCCTATTATAACAGGAAGGCGAAAGACAGAGATTTGGCTGTGGGAGAGAAGGTACTGCTTCTTTTGCCCGGGAGTCAGAATAAGTTACAAATTGGATGGCAGGGTCCATATACAGTTCTAGAGAAGGTGTCTAGAACAAATTATAAGATAGATAAGAAGGGGAAAGAAAAAATCTATCATGTGAATCTCCCGAAGAAATATTTGGAAAGAGAACATCAGGAAGAGACACACTTGTTGACCTTGTCCATCGCCATGGAGATGAAAAAGGAACCACTTTCATCATTTGAATATCCATTACACCCCTGTGAGACAGCAGCACAGGTGAAAATCAGTACACATTTAACGAAAACTCAGAAAGAGAGAGTGCAACAGGTTCTAAATAATCATGCAGAGGTGTTAACAGACCGACCAGGGCATACCAACCTATTGGAATATGATATGAAACTCATAGACTCCACACCTGTCTGTATGAAACCATATTCGATTCCGTTTGCTAAGGAAAAAGCTTTGAAGGAAGAGATAGACTATCTATTGAAAGAAGGAATTATTTCGCACAGTGAGTCTTCGTATAGTTCCGGTGTTGTACTCTTAAGGAAGCCCTCTGGAGAACATAGACTCTGTATAGATTACAGGAGACTGAATGCTATTACAGAAGGACAGGTGGATCCATTGCCGGATACAAATCAGCTGTTTGCCAGGCTAAATAAAGCTAAATATTTCTCAAAAGTGGATCTGAGTAAAGGATACTATCAGATTCCAGTAAAGCCTGAGGTTAGACCATACCTAGCTTTCAGTACCTCAGAAGGACACTATGAGTTTAATAGATTGCCATTTGGATTGAAGAATGCACCTAGTGTCTTCTCTAGAATGATGAGAAAATTATTGGATCCTCTGAATAATCCCTGTATAACAAATTTTATGGATGATATCCTTATAGCAACAGAAACATTTGAGGAACACATTGACTCTCTGAACATGCTGTTTGATCGACTTAGGGAGGCAAATTTAACAGCCCGTCCAACCAAATGTTGCGTTGGATGTAAAGAATTGGAATTTTTGGGACACACAGTTTATCAGGGAAACATGACCCCTGACCCAAAGAACTTAGAGAAACTACAGAAAGCCCCGAGACCACAAACCAAGAAGGACGTGAGATCCTTTGTCTCATTATGTGGTTTCTACCAGAAGTATATCAAAAACTTTAATTCCATATGTGCACCTTTAACGGAATTGACACGTAAAGGACTTCCAGATCGCATTACATGGACACCACAATGTGAAATGACTTACCAAGAATTGAAGGAAAAGCTCACAAGTAAACCCATTTTGAAATTACCTGACTTAAGTCAAGAATTCATAGTAAGGACGGATGCAAGTAATATTGGGTTAGGTGCAACTTTACTACAGAAATCAGATGCATTGGATGGGGAATTAAGCCCAGTGGCATATGCTAGCAGAAAGTTGAATAAAGCTGAAATCAACTACTCAACTAGCGAAAAAGAATGTCTTGCAGTAATATGGGCAATAAAGAAATTCAATATTTATCTATATGGGAAGGCATTTAAGTTGCAAACTGACCACAAACCTTTATCGTTCTTAGCACAGGCTAAGCATGAGAACTCTAGGTTACTCCGATGGTCTTTGCTTCTGGCTCCATATAATTTTAGCATTGAATATATATCTGGAAAAACCAATCTGGGAGCGGATTTTTTAAGCCGCCATCCGTGTGATGAGAATCACCGTAAACCCCAGAAATAATAATAAATTTCTCTATGTGTATATAGAATAAAGGACTGACATATAATGTCTGTTTTAAGAGGGGAGGTGTCATGAAATATTCTAATCCACATATATAAATTATTAGGTAAATATGAAGCCTAACAAATAAAATTAATAAAGAGAAGAGCAATGGTAAAATAACAGTGCTGTCACAAAGAATGTACTCGAAATCCCCTTGTTTTCTGCTTCGTCTGCAAATTGTAACGCTTTCACGTTGATATAAAAGCTTACTGTATTATTACCCGCCTTCTTCAATGAAACGTGTGCTGCATTTCTAAGAAAAACATTGAGACGTACTGCGTAATGACCTAAATTAATCCTAACATTAATTATATTACGTTACCAAAACGAACGAACAGATGGACAAAAGGATAGCGAGAGGGGAGGGCTGAAAATCAGGAACGCATGCAACACGCGACGCGCGATATACAAATGCTGGCATCACGCGTGTAAGTCTACAAGCACTAACTTTTTCAGACGGACAGTGATAAAATACACTACCCTTTCCCAGAGTTAGGTTTATAAATCATAACAAACTCTTATTAGAAAAGACAACATTAGATGGGTTTACGTTTGAACACATAACAGTACCCAGACAGCACATCTTCGAAACAGGAGGTAGAAGAAATTGCATATTTTGAACGCAGCCACGTAGCTCCTTTAAATTAGTATTTTTGGGTTCCTTAGGGCTTGCTGACAAATAATATGTAAAACGTTACGCAAATAGTCCAGGAATTAATAAATTATACCCAAAATAAAATATTGGGGGTGCCTGACAGCATAAAATCATTTCTGCTCATAAGATTTTTTTTTAACGTGTTTGAAAAAAATTTACGTTACAGAAATAGCCTACCATGTAAACTCCAAATTGATTGGAGCGCAACAAATGAAAGCCTAACCACGATTGGTCGGGCTATAAATACTATCTTGGTTGTTAGGGGAGACGGGAAAAGATAACATTTTTTCAAACACTTGTCGAAACGTGGCTCATTGGCCAGTCTCGCTGATATACACACTTGGGAGCGTTAGTTCGAAACCACTTGTTTAAATACACTTGATAAAGCATCAGTGCGTTGAAGCCAGCTTATATTTGGCTCAATAAAAGCCTGGAAGATAAGCAGATGGAAATTTGTGCCAGTTTGTGCCAGAATTCATTGCTAATCAACGTATCTGTGTTTATTCGTATGAATTGTGGTAAGCTTGAACCATTTAATATCTTTTAATGAAAATTGAATGTGAATTGTTGATTTATGCCTGTATATATATGTGTAGTTCAGTGGCCAACGTGAGGTAAAGCCTGTAATGCTCCAGCCTGAACAGAGGGTGTCGGAGAGAAGTAAAACGGCATGGAATGGCCAAACAGTACACTGACACCTGGATGATTGACTAGAAAGAAATAATGCTGGAAGTGCAGAGGCGTAGTAACCATTAAGAAGGGTAATACTGGAATAAAGTATTTCAGATGAAGCTGACTGTTGGCCTAACGCTCTGAACGCAATGTTTGTGATGTATTGTGATCAGTGTAAAAAGAAAATATAAATTAGTTATGAAGTAGAAGGTACATCCTTCTTGATTTCAGGGACAGTGGTCTTGATGGTACTGAGCAGCATCTGGTCAGAGATTTGCTGAATCCAGAGTCGGACAGCATACTCCTTGGTCTTTTTAGCTATCAGTGAGGTGTCTCCTGAGCCCAGAGGAGAATTCGAGCAGAGGAGTCCTTTCCTGCCGCCATCACTCAAGATAAGCAGAGTTGGCCAGCTGAGCTCAACATTATGTCCCCTCATCTTGAACTGACTTTTTAAAATTAACATTAAGAGGGGAATTTACTTGTCTTAAAATCAGGAACTGTGAACATCTCCAATACTGGTCCCTAAAGACAAACTATTGAAGTCATGATGACAAATACCAACAGAGCTTGAACAAAACAAAACCAGTATTACCTCATTTTACCACTACACAACTGACACACATAGAACATTTGTAATAATATATGTCACTACAATATTCATATTAAATACATTCTGTACATAACTTGTAATTTAAATTGATTGTGATTCCTGGTTCCCTTGTAGTTGAATCAGGACACATATTCATTCATGCCAGTAATGAATACATATTGTTATTTGAAAGTTATCAGTGCCTCCTTTAAGATATTCTCATAGAGTGTTATATGTATGTGAGTGTCACAGTGTTGTCAAGAGTAGTGGATTACATTAAATTGTTTATCTGTCTGTTGTTGTGACTTACACTTCATCATACACATACCCTAGACACATAACGTAGCATCACACTATTCCAGAATAATTCTGACTGAGATATATAGATATGTGGTAGCAAGTAAGGTTATCTATAATACACTACTCTTAATAGATATAGATACCTTCACAGCTGATCTCAGTCAGTACACTAAGTTCCCTATAAGTATTTATAACATCCCACTTCACCACACTGGTTTCTGTCAGGACCAATTGGTGATTCCAATGTTAATTTGTGAATTTCTTTATGTGGGAAAAGTGTTCCTCCAATGACCAGGTTGTTAATACTACAGAAACTTATTAGTTTATCCCCATTTTCGTTTGCTGTTCCGCTGCCGCATTTCCCCATTACTCTTTCATTATATGTATTGTGTGTACCAACTTTCGCATTGAGGTCTCCCATTACTATAATAAGATCATATCTAAGTGTGTCTTCCATTTCTTTCTGTAGTTGTTGATAGAATTCATCCTTGACCTCTTCATCGCTGTCATTCGTTGGTGCGTAACATTGTATTATTGTTGTATTGGTGAATCTACCTCTCAATCTTAATCTTATCAGTCTGTTGTTGATGGGTTTCCATTCCAGTAATGTCCTTTCTATTCCTTTCTGTAGAATAATGGCTACACCTTCATTGTGCTGTCCATCCTCTCTTCCAGAGTAAAGTAGTTTCTCCTGTTGCTGTTTTAACTTTTCCTGCCCCTGTCCATCTGCTCTCGCTTATCCCTGGAATGTTTCTCATTTCTGCCATTACCTGTTTTAGTTTACCCGTCTCATTGTCCTGACATTCCAAAATCCTATTCTTGTATCATGTTTTGCGGTCAGGACGTCCGTTCTCGTGTCAGTGGCTTCCTTTCGGCTTTCACCACTGCAGTCATACGAGCCTCAGACTCCGGATGTCCGTCCCGCAGCAAAGTTTGTTCATTCGTTGTTGTTTCCGTAACTTCGATTTTTTTTTTTTTACATAGACAAGGGTGTCAGCCCTATGGTAAAACTACCAACCTGGAGGACCAGGGTGTCTGCTTTTGTCTGACCCCTGCCCGCGCAAACCTGTCCAGCTTGGTAGAACCTTCCAGGAGTAAAACTCCCGCTGGCATAGCTCTGAGGGTAATCAAGGTACGCAAGCCGCCATACCTCGACAAGGTATTGACACCGGTGATGGCAGGCCGAAGAGGAGTCTTCTTCTTCTTCTGTCCTTAGCCACAGACCGTCAAAGCAGTCAGTGGCCATTACGCCTAGTGGCGTCTTAGGGCAACAGCAGATAGGTTTTCTTTGCCATTGTTTCCCATCACGCCTAGTGGCGTCTTTAGGGCAACGGCAAATCAACCCATTTGCTGTTGTTTCCGTAATCGAAGTGACTGGCAACGGGTGATCAGCCCGTTGTGCGAAGAGGAGTGAAAGCAAGAAAAAGAAAACGAACGTACTTCATGACAGCTTTCAACCAGATTTATGACAGGTCCTCCTGTCCTGATCCAACCATCCAAGAGCTTTCAGGGTCTTCTTTTCATTTCTATCTCCAGTTCTGCTCTCTACGTGTTGTTGGTCTCAAACTAATTTTGCGTATCCTGGGGGAATTAACAAATTTTGCATTGCAAAAATATCTCAGTAGAAATTAGATACACTTAAATCTTTGCTAAATACAAAAGTCTGTTGTGTTCAAACTTTTATGAAGTGTGTTTTTTTTAACGTATTCCCGTTGCTAAGAATAAGAGCATCTACTGAGAAATAAGGTATACGGAACACTCAGCTGCCGATACAACAGCACCATATTATACATTACCAAGAAGAGATCAAGTGACAATTTTCATCTGTACAAATAACTGAAAATCGGAAAGAGAGATATGTGTCCACGTGGGGAGGACAAACAAACAGTAGAACACGTACTCCAAAACTGTTGGCTCCACGACAGGAGCAGAGTGGCAGCGTGACCTTCTCCAACCCAATTAAAGGAGAAACTATCAGGTGACAAGAGAAGCCTGAGACGGACTATCAATTGTATAGGAGGTGTTGTGGTTATTTGAGAGCGAACGACGAAGCAGAAGTAGAATAAGAAGAAAAAGAAGAAATATATTGTTGTACTCCCTACTTTGACCCGGAAGAAAAAAAAATATGAGTACCATCTGGGCCCTGACGTTTATTAATTTATTTAAATTTCTATTTCTAATAAACGGGTTAAAGGTAATATAAATGATGTTGCATTCGATTTTAAGATTAAAATTGCATGACACAGAAATTGAAAAGAAGATTTCAAAAAGCAAGTGCAGTGAATTATCAACTATCATTGCTACTCATACATTCGAATGTCAGTATGGATGCTAATCAACGGCTGAGAAATTTTTTTTCAGAACCAGTGGTCTTAATGATGTCATACTCCCCCCTAGTCTCATAGGTAGTGAGGTCGGGTGCCTAGCTTTCTCGGATAAGGGCGAAAAAATAGGAGGTCCTGTGTGCAAGTTGCGCATGTTGAAAATCCCACGGTAGTTGGAAATCGTAAAGAGTAGGCCATAAGGCCGCTGCCCTGGCTAAATTTTAAAAAAATTAGAAATCTACCCACCAAATATATTTATAAAAGGTGTGATTCCTATATATACACACATTGGGATTCACGCCTGTGCTATTGAATTCGTGCACTGTGCTGAGATCCTCCTTGTCCGATCTAATGGAGGAGATCGGAGCACTGATGGAGTTGTCCGTGTGCAATGAAGATAGTTCTTAAAACCAAACCATTAAAGTTACCAGGAGAGACAGAATGAGAAATGATGACATCAGAAAAATTGAAGGAACTACGTCCTGCACCAAGTATACAGAGATAGAAAATTAAATGGTTTATCCATCTCTTGAGAATGGAGCCCGATAAATTATCACTATGTGTCTGCAACAAGAGAAGATTGGCTTCAGGTCACGAGGAAGACCAAGAGGCAAACGGATAGACATCATAGAAATCCTACAACAAGACTGGCTCACAGAAGTCCATGCGACATACTTGGCTCAAGAACGCAAACATCAGCTCCCCATTACGCTTCACGCGCCAAGTGTTGGCAGAACAAGAAAAGTAAAGTATTACATTAAAACTATATAATTACTTGTTTTAATTACATGTTATTTAGAGAATTTTTTATTATTTACTCAAATAACATATTTAGTTGATGGCCAAATTTGTGTTCCGCTTTGCGATTCAGAAAATCTGGTCAATTTTCATTAGAAGGTACCATCAGAACGCTCGCACCAGATTTGAAAACCAAAATCTTGCTCTGAACAGAACGTTAAAGAAAAAAAAAAAATACAGAACACCACATAACAAAACAAAATTTGTTTGCGATACTAAAAACTGTAGCCGCTGTGAGTCCTGTAAACGCTGTGTCCTGGATTTGTTGTATTATCTCTCAACCTTCATGGCACTGCTCTACATTTTTTTAAATGTAAACATTCATGGCGTCTTATCGTAATTCCTATATCTAGTGCCCCGTCTCAGTTTGTTTATTTCACGCGTAATACTGTGTGTTTATGTTTTCTTCTTCTTCTTCTTCTTCCTAGTTCCTCCTGAAAAGGACGTTGGTTGCGTTATGTCTGTTTACAGCGGAGCTGAGATATCTGCGCCTTTCGGCCGGCATATCCGACTTCAGCACGGCATTTTTTGGGACCGGGTTTGCCTTCCCTCTTCGATCCCTACTCTCTCAGCAAGACTGCAGTGATGCAGCCTGTTTCCAGGACTACCATGTGGAGGTGGAGTAGGGTCTTGGTCAGCTCTGGTTCGCTGACCCTGACGCAAGCAGTCAAGCTATGAGTCGCTGACTGCATTCTCTATTGCTGCGTCTTTGGGTCCCATGTTTTCGTTTGAAAACCATCATCTTGTTATCTTAATTTATCCAACTAATTTATAAGAAACAAACGGCAAGATAAAATGAATGCCATTTTAGTACATAAAATGCTACGTCACATTAACATTATGGCTTAACGTGAGATTCGGTCGGTTCAACGCATGACTTTAAAGCGAGCTGCATGTTTTGCTGCCTACTGTAACGTCCCTTTATTGGCAATTTTTTTATGTTATTTTATTTTTATATTTTTTTTTTCAAGCCGTTCTTACTGAAGCTCACACCTACAACGATTTTATTTTCAGGCCGTTTTTGTTGAAGCCCAGACCAACAATGAAGGACCATGCTTTGAATTTCCTGGTGACTCATACCTTCATTTCACTCCAAACACCTTCGATAACAACAACGAGTAAGTTATTTGCAGCAGGTGTAACCACTTATAATAGAGAAGCGATGTGCCGCCAGTTCGGCGCATAAACCCACCTTGATATTTTAAACCAAAAAAATCCTGACGCATATGTTGAAATTTGGATTTGGATACAGGAAGACTTGGCATGTGTTTGTTGAAGGCCTATTCTCCTTGGGAAGCTAAAGGGTATTTAATTGAAAATATGTTGAAATGCATCAACACAGAAAGGCAAAGACAGCAACGACACAAATTATAACTAAAGACGAGATGGAAAATAAACATTAGAATGAATATTATCGGAAAGCTCGTTGACATATAAGACATGCCAACTCGGGGTCGGAGTGGCGAAGAGGTATGTCGTCCGCCTCGAATTCTAGGGGTACGGGTTTCGGTTCCCAGTCGAGGGAATATAATTTATGGTCATTTTTTTCAGAACCAGGGGTCATAATGATGTCATACTCCCCCCCCCCCCCCCCCCCCCCCCCGCACCCACCCCCCCCCCCCCCACCCCCCCCCCCCCCCCCCCCCCCCCCCCCCCCCCCCCCCCCCCCCCCACCCCCCCCCCCCCCCCCCCCCCCCCCCCCCCCCCCCCCCCCCCCCCCCCCCCCCGCCCGCCCACCCCCCCCCCCCCCCCCCCCCCCCCCCCCCCCCCCCCCCCCCCCCCCCCCCCCCCCCCCCCCCCCCCCCCCCCCACCCCCCCCCCCCCCCCCCCCCCCCCCCCACCCCCCCCCCCCCTGTTAGTAACATCGGATGCCTAGCCTTCTAGGATAAGGGTGAAGAAATAGGAGGCCCCGTGTGCAAATCGCACACGTTAAAAATCCCACGGCAGTTGGAAATCGTAAAGAGTAGGCCATAAGGCCGCTGCGATGGCAAAATTAAAAAATTAGAAACCTACCCACCACAAAAATATTTATAGAATCCCTGTATACACACATTGGGACTCTCGCCAGTGCTACGGAGTTTGTGCCGAGATCCTCCTTGTGTGATCTAAGGGAAGAGATCGGAGCACTGATGGAGTTGTCCGTGTGCAATGAAGACAGTCCTTAAAACCAAACCAAACCAAAAATGCCAACTGAATACCTTTCCGCTTCACAAGGACAATAGAGCTAACAGAAAAAAACACATGTACCAACAAGTCTTCCTGTCACGTGACACCAACTCAAGGACTTTTCATATCTTCCTCATCATCTTCGTTTCTGTCTCCAGTTCTCTTCTCCGTGTGTTTTTCAATCCAGCCCTACTTATCTTATCCTGGCAATTATAGAACAAGCAATGCCTGGCAATGTTCTCTACAGGTTTCCTCAGTGCGAGTTCTATCCATCTCCATCATCTTCTTCTCATTTCCTTTGCCACTGTTTAGTTCTTGTCATCAGTTCCACATTGGTGGCATGTATCGTACCATTTCAATTCTTCTATTCTACGCAAGTATCCATTTTATGACTTCTTTGTTGTTACTTTTGTTCTCCATGTTTCAGAGCCATACAATAGGACTAACTTGACATTTAACTTACAGATTGTTATTTTAGTGTTGGACAATTAATTTTCATATATTTCTTAACTTAATGCAATGAAAGCTTCTCTTGCGTTTTATATTCTTATTATGATATGATGTCTGCACCTCCAACTTTGTCTATACTACAGCAATGATACATATCTGAATCTATATCTTGTAAGGGTGTTTCTTCAATTGCAATCGTGTTACTGTTTCCTGCATTTATTATAGTTATCGCTGTCATTTTCCGGTGTATTTTCAGACGCACTTGTAAGACCTCTCATCAAGTATTTTTTTTATTGTGTCTTGCATGATTCTGTATTTGGAGATTTAAATTATTAACGCTCTCAGTATTAGATGCAAGAATTGCTCATTCGTAAAGCCATGACTGATTTTTTAAGTTATCACGAATGTTCGAAATAAAAAATATATGACTAAATGAAGCTCAAATGTAATTAGATGCCATGACAGAGAATGGGAAACTATTCTTCTTCTCCTCTTTCAAGTACATTGCCTGTTATGTAGGCGATCATGTCTATCCCCAACTTTATGTCTCCAGAATTATCCCTCAATTCTGTTGTTGACTTCTTTCCATAGCATGATGTCAAACTGTTAGGTATCTCTCTGTTCTCCTTTATTTATTTTTCCTTCAATATTTCCTGCTGTTACGGTATATTCCACCTTTCTTCTTCTCGTGACATGCCCAAAGAAAGAGAATGTTTTTTTTTTCTAATGTGAGCAACAAACTTCTTTTGCGGTTGATCTCTTTCAGGACTCTCATTACTTTTTAAGTTGACTATATTTTAAAAATGTTCTAGGACTTTTCTTACTTCTTTGTTCATTGCCCATTCCATGTCTCACTTCCTTATGTCAGGATTGGATCTATATAACACTATCAAATGTCATGTCATAGATTACGCCCTTTAGATGTTCCCTCCAGCTCAGCTGATATCTAACCCATGAGAGGTGGGAGTAGTTAGGGTTATATTTTTATATACATATATATGAATGTCTACTGTCACATAAATATTGGGGCGATCTCTTTTCCTCTCCGGCAGTATTTAGTAACATTTTTGTGTGTACTCTAATTACTTGCAATTACCGTGGTCGCCCATTTCCTTCTCTGCTATTAAGTAGATATTAGCTATTTTCTTATCAATTTTAATACCCTTCAGTGATAATTGATCATGTTTGCATTGCGATTCTCGGCGTTGATAAGATTAAGACGCAGGTAAAACCAAGATTGGCCCGGTCAATTTTCGTATAGTGACCGCGTGTCATGTTTACCTAGGAGTGCGCCGTGATAAATTATCGACCTGTCGGCATGCACTGCGCAAACGATTGACATAATCATTTCCTGTACACTTTGTTACAAAGACATTATTTTAGGTGAAAGTAAGATGTTGTATTTGAGAAAACATTGCCGAGAAAGGATCGGATGTTTTCATTCCATATTTGGAAGACATGACCTTTGCAGTAACGCGCAGAAATTTCCATGTGGAAATAATTTGAATTACCCCACAAAACACGCAAGTTTTGAAACGATTGGCGGGGGTTCGAAATAGAGGAACAACCAAATTCTTGACTGGACCCTTCCTAAATCGTAACAAACTAGGCAAGTGCAACGTAACCTGACACTTTTAACGGTTGAAAGCACTGTAAAAATCTACCTCGCGCCAAGAAGACAACCAGACCTTGCAAGAGTTAAGACTAAAATCAGCCTTCATTTATCGGACCTTACCCTTGTAGGAGCGTCTTGAGGACTTAGAGCCTAGGAAAACTCTAATATATTAACACAGAAAACCGGAATCTGAGGGAACTGAAGCACAAGTCAAAGTGGGAACTTATTGCTAAAGTAACAACACACCAGATCAGACCAAGTGTAAGAGGCCTCTACAAGTGCCTTTATTTCTCTGAGCCAGCAGTATGTGAGCCTAAAGATTGGTGTAAGTTGTACATTTTGAATTCTATGTTTTCATTTCTAACATGTGAACTAATACGTATATATTGACATGTGAATATTAATATGTGAAAATTGCTAGTGGATGTCCAAGTCATTTGAGGCTGGCAACCTCAGCATATAGATTATAGAATGATGATTTCATGAAACACCACTGCCGGGGCTGGTGACTGCTTTATTGCGAGTTTCTTATAAAGAACCAAAAGCAGAGGTAGTACCACGTTCCATATGGAGCATGGAGGGAATGATGAAAGAAATTATGTACATACTTGTTATATTATTAACCTTTTCAACCAGTGTAAATGTAAAACATATTCACTCTAAATGTAATGAAAGTTTCAACCTTTTCAACCAGTGTAAATATAAAACATATTCACTCTAACTGTAATGAAAGTTTACAACCTTTTCAACCGATGTAAAAGGTAAACATATTCAAACAATATTGTTAACATTTTCAACTAAAGTTAAATATAAAACTATTCATTTTGAATGTAAAGATAGTTTTTCGCCCACTGGGATTAAGATTAATTCTCAGAGAGGGTACAAGATCTGAAGTTAGATGGGATGGTGGAATGAAAAGGGGGAGGGACACGTAAGCATGTGTCGGGAAACTCAATACCCAGAGGGTATTTATTTCTTTTCGTTTGCCATACTAGTTGGTGGTACTAGTTGAGGGTACTATATCTGGAACAAGTGAGGGTATAAGTGGCCTGAAGTCGACGCTAGACACCATCATCAGACGGGTCTTCGAGACGCGGGACCAGAATTGCAGTTACTCCCTAATTTTGCTTGCAACGAGCTGCAACTCTTAATCTTGACCAGGGATGCGAGCGGTCCAGTCACCTATCTGTGAAGAACCAAAACACCAGAGGGAGCAGACACCCCAGCAGCTAAGTGTACAAATAAAAGCTGCCAAGTGAAACTTCCCCTTATGTTAATCCCCATTAACATCATATGATGATGACCAATTTTTGTTAAAGAATTATTGAATTTTTAGTAACTGTTAAAACCTAATTGATTATTAAATTTCTTACTTATATCAATCCAAATTTAAAGTTGATTTAATCATTTTGAATGTGTTGTATCCGTATGTCTCATACAATTTCTTAAATACACTTAAACAGAGCTATACAATAATAATAAGAGGAATTCGCTGAATTAATTCAGATGGGGGCTTGAACGAGCTAATGAATTATAAGATAACCATATCTTTCACAAAAGTTGACGGCAGATACTAGAGTTAACGTGCTCAGCCAATGCAGCATTGTTCTCGCTTTTCTGAATATCTTGTGTTAAAACTCCCTGGAGGTAGAAGCATCATTATCCTTCTATCTACAACTCTGCCAAGAGTAATCTTGTGCGAAGGTAGACACCTTTGAAGACCCACATCAGTTATTCTTGAGTTTTGGCCACTGTTGGACCACTACTGCAGAGCTAAGGGAAGCAAACCGTGACATCTACCTACTACCTACCTATCTATTTGTCTGCCTCTCTGTGCTTTTAATTTTCTGCTAAGGTACTATTTTCCTTGCCTTTCTAGTCATCTGTTTTGATTAATCTGAATAAAAGGGTATTTAAGCGATCTAGTATACATACTTTGGATGATGCAGGTCAACTTGCCCAGAATCGTGATGCGTTCAGAGCAGCTGTAATGGAGACAACGTTCTGGGAAGAATACGTCACATGATGATGAGTAATACTTAAAATACCCTATGGTATGTTATCATCATCATAATAGTCCTTTCCGCTCCGTATCGAGCATGGAGCCACCACTACAGCTGGTCCTCTTGCAGGAAGTCTGCATCAAGTATTCACCTGCTCTTGCAGGGATGGTTTATGTAGCAATTCGTTTTACATGATGAGGTTGTCAGTCTCATCCACAACCTCATATTAGGTGCCTTGTTCGACCTGCAGTTGTCCTATTATTTCGTTGTCTCAGCAGCGACCCCGGGGGACTCCACGGGGCATTTGGTTATATTACAGATCAGTCCCAAAACATAAACACAAATAGCCAACATTAACGTGTAATTTTTCTGTTTATTACAGCATCCATTATACCCTGAGGTTTAGAACTACCCAAGAAAACGGGGTTCTTCTGTACGGCCGTGGCCAACACGGTGACGACGAAGCTCTCTACCTCAGAAACGGCAAGCTGCGGTATCACCTGTTTAACACGTCTCCAACAGGCGTGGAAGGATACTTTGGCGCATACTTGGAAGGAGATGAGATTGTCAACACTGGGGAATGGATCAAGGTATGGATCGATGTATTATCAATCCCTACACATGTAGCGCGCTGGTTTCTCGCGGCAAAGGTGCGGGGTTCGATTCACGGGATCGACACGCTCCAGCTTACCGAGTTGTAAATGGGTACCTGAATTTGATCTTGAGTTAAGGAAGGACAAGGCAGCGTGGAAGGGAACTGGTCAGCCCCACCTCTCGATGCTAGACCTAGTATAGTGAAGTCTCTAACACTTCACTCCCCTACGGCAGTATCTGCTACGGGACTACCTTGACCTTTGACTCATGTAGCAAGTAGAACAGAAATCTGTTATTTAGGGTCCCATGAAGTTCCCGGAGGTCTCTGAGGAGATCAAGAAAGAGTAGCACTGTTGTACCCTCAATCAATCAATCAATCAATACCCTTTAGCTCCCCAAGGAGCATAGGCCTTCAACAAACACATGCCAAGTCTTCCTGTCCCGTGCCATCCGCTCAAGTTCTCTCCATGTTTTCCTCATCATTTTCACCTCTCTTTCCAGTTCTCTTCTTTTTTGGTCTACCTCTGCCTCTCTTTCCCTGTGGATTCCAGAACAAGAACTGCCTTGTAATGCCATCAACAAGTCTCCCCAATGTGTGTCTTATCCATCGCCAGCGTCTTCTTCTCAACTCTTGTTCCACTAGCACTTGTCTGGCCCCTGTCATCAACTCCACACCTGTGACCCTGTCATACCATTTCAGTACTTCTATTCCACGCAAGCACCCGTTTATAAAAGTCTGTAGCACCTTATTGTACCCTCAAGCATGTCGTAAAATGACAATAATGAATGGGGCTGGTAAAATCATCATGCGTAACAAATTGCTACAGATATAGTCACTACATGAACATGTGCTGTGATACTCGCTGGCTTCCTGATACAGGCCCGGCTGTAATGGTGGCTCCATGAGCGAAAAAAGGAAATGAATGAATGAATCAATCAATCAAAATAGGACAGGCAGACATGTGTCTATGTGAGAAGGACAAACATGTGTCTATGTGAGAAGGACAAACATGTGTCTATGTGAGAAGGACAAACATGTGTCTATGTAAGAAGGACAAACAGACCGTAGAACATGTACTCCAAAACTGTCAGCTCCATGAGAGAAGCAGGTTAGCAGCCTAGCCCTCTCCAACGCAGTTGAGGGAGAAACTGTATGGTGACGAGAGAAGCCTGAGGCGGACTGCCATCTTTATAAGAAAGATAAATGTGGTTATTTGAAAGCGAACGACGAAGAATAGGAATTATTGTTACGTTTTTATCCCGGCCAAAGTTTTACTTTTCGATTATGTCTATGGTTCTTTTTTTTTCTTTCGTTTGGGACTATAACATTGCCTTAATAAGTCTTAAAACAGTAAACACAAATTGCAGGTCCAGGTATATCGCTCTTGGAAACACGTTGAGCCTCCGCAGCGCCGTGTGAAAAGGAAGACTGGTTTTGAGGTGGAAATAGAAGGAGATGTATACAAACACTTTGATTACCTGGAACGCAGTGACATCTCTATCAATCCTACCATCTACCTTGGCGGATATAGAGAGAGTCTGGTAAGGAATTTGTTTACTTTCGTATATATAGCAGCCCACTTGCAAACTGTATTGGCTAAAATTACTATTCCCGATGGCGATGCACTGAATTTCTGCAGCCTTCAATGGTGGGCTAAATTTCTCTTTAGCGATTTTTGTGCTTCCTGTCGGTATTACATTGGGATTTTTATGTTATTAAATAATATAATATATCAAGACAACCTATGTAATTCTACCAGGAAATTCTTCCTAAATACAAATGATAACACGAGAAGCATTTGTACAATAGTTTCGCGTCTTACTCTCATTTGGGTTACTTGGGGGAGGAGAAACTACCAATTATAAATTGTGCTGGCTACTCATTAGCACAACTTATCATTGACCGTCCCTGACGTAAGCGTGTCTCTTACTGTGTATTTTTTACGGTTGTTGTTGTTGTTTAACTAGGGCTGCTGAGCTTCTCGCTTTGTAGCGGTGTAGACTCGACATTACGTCTAGCAGAGGGCCGTTCTGGTGGGTTTAAGTGTAAACACTTAACGCACAACAACACGACTTCTTCTAAATGCAAACCAACTGTTTTCATTGGGTAATTCGGCAGAAGAAACAGCAAGGTGTTATTCCACCGCACTTACGCAATCAAGTTTTCGTGGCGAATTAGTGCAAATCGTTTCGTCTACGACTCTTTCGTTCCTGTGGTGGGTTTTGATGTTATAAAGTGTTGGTGTTATGTTTTCTTAATGTACTGAATGAGGTCAGCTGTGAAGGTCCCTGAGGATAACAGTTTTGGTGAGTTACAGGGAACCTTGCTACTACCACCTACGACCTCAATCAGACTTATTCTTGACTAGTATGTCTGATAGCTACGTCTAATGTCTAGGGTAATGAAAATGTGGTGTGCTGGTAATTAAATACACAAACACACACACACACACACACACAAACACTAATATTAATCTCTATAATCAAGTCAATTAACGCTGTGTTTTAAATTTAGTAATTACAATTTTTTTCAAATTTATTTTGTCCTGAACCTAGTTTTTCTTCTGGTCAGGACTTTTAAATCAATATGAATCAATTTCAATAGAATTACATAAAATCAAGTAAACACATGAAAGACTTGTACCTATACATAATTTAAATTTGCTAATATTGGTACTAAAACTACAGTCTTTATAATCTAGTGCTGGATGTCGGGTCGGGGTATTTGCATCACACCCAGTCTTTTAGTTAACAGTGTTCATTTGCTCTTTAAACAGGATGAATGGTGGAAAGGTTTCTTAATACACAATGGAGTTTATATATTATATTATATTCGTTGATGAATCTCAGCAGGCCAGTTCTTTAATACTTATCTGGCCTGTGACGATTGAAGATAGTTGTTCCTTAGGCCCACTCCTCACATGCTCTGAGGTAGTATGGTAGGCATTGTCGTGAAACGACTCTCCCCGACTTCTTTCTTCTGTCTATTATTTTTTTCCCCTCTACAAATTTCTCCTATCATTTGACAAGAGACCAAAAGTCTCTCTCTCTCTCGCTAGTCTTAGATTTAACAGTATTTCACTAGCTGAATTCTCACGGCAAAAGGTAATAAATTATTCCCTTAGCCAGCGAAATTCATTTCTAACTCGAAGGTGAAACACAGTACAACGACCGGAAGTGACCTGTGTTGGGTTCACGGAGGGAACTCATGTAAAACAGCCGGCAACGATGAACGAATACTAGGGTGAGTTAATGAAGTTAACTTGATATCCCTGCGACCAAAAGATAGACTTGCAACAATGCCACCCAAGTCACAGCCCACCCCTGCCCGGGAACCTCACCTGGAATTTTAGGAGGGAATTATAAGCATTAGACCACTAACCATCATTCAGAACAGACGTGAGTTTATGGGCCCTAGAGAGGGGCATTTCTGGTTGCAAATATCGGTAGTGAATTCGTTGAGCGAAGTAAGTAGATCTAATACTGCTGATTTTATAACATGAATAATCATATGTTTATCAACAGCTTGCTATTGCAGTAACTTTTTGTTAAAGTTTAAATGCATTTCATTTTCAGTGACAATAACTGTTATTTGCATCTTTACAGATCACTCAAACTAATGTATGAGTTTGCAAAGTTCCTAAACCTAATTAACTCCTGATCTTTATCTCACAGCCTGGCAGAAATAAGACAGGGTTAAAACAATTGATGTACATTATTGTTGTTACTTTGAGATTTGCATATTGACCCAAGCATAACAGAAGTGTCTTAGTGGTGCTTCTATTTTCTATTTCTTATAAGGCTTCTGTGTTCTCTGTCAAGACTACAAACTTGATAACAGTGTCTAAATCACTTTTTCTCACTTTGTCACATAAGGGACATTAATGTGTTTTTTCATTATGGAAGGTTCTTTATATGTATTTAATGCAATCTTATGCACATACCATGTTTGATGATTGAAGAACTATTTTATTATCGTTATATGAATGTTATTTTCTACAGGAACCAGGACTTTAAGAATGTTTACAATTATTTAGCTATTTAATGAATTTACCACTTGACTGACAAAATGTAAGTCAGCAGTTCTCAAGCCTTGAGACCATGACGACCCTCCAAATGATTTACTGCTTGAGTAAGCAAGAATGTAAATCATTGGTTCTCAGACCTTGGCCACAATGACACCCCACCAAGTTAAAGCAGCATAGGAAACTATTACCCAGTGGTTCTCAAACCATTGTTGACAGTGACCCCGGAATTAAAATACTGCTCTATGGGCACTAGGTGAACCAGTGGTTCTCAACCATTTGATGACCCCAGCCCCTACCTCACAGTTTGTGAAACTCATTGCCACATGGGGAAAACCACTGCTGTAAATAAGCAGACAGCCAGATAGAGACTGAGAACTCAAGATACGCTATAATGTCAGTTAAGAAGTGGTAGTTCATAAATAATAGAATACACATTGTTACAGAATGATAGTTAACCTTGTGTTAATTTAATTTCTGATGGACGCTTACCGGCCATCAGACTTAGGAGATGACTGCTCTTGAAACCACTAATGGGATGTAAATTGTTTCCAGTCCACCCAGGTTGCGGTTACAAAGATACTAAACCAGGTTGCGGTTACCAGATACTAAACCAGGTTGCGGTTACCAGATACTAAACCAGGTCCAGGGTACAAACCAGGGTACAAGTCCATGGTACCAAAGATTACCCTTATCCACCATACCCTATCAAATAGGTTATCATACCCAACCATATCCTATCACCCAGTAACCATACCACACATCCCATAAACAGAAGAGGCATTCAGCAGAGGTGACTTACCCCATCCTTATCTGTGATGTGCACTGAGTCCAGGGAAGCAAACTCTGACACCCTCTGAACCCATTAACTGTTATGAGACCAACCTGCTGGGGCAGACCAAACCAAGAGAGTCCGAACCAAAATCATCTCCGCAGCTACTACAGGCCTTCGGAGAGTTGAGTATAAAACCTACCAGCAACACTACCATAGAAAAGATCTCTGGTCCAAGTGATGACCCAAACTAGTTTTTTTTATAAAACAGTAGAGCTAAACTTTTTTTCATATTCATATGTATAAAAAAAAAAATGTGAGATTCTATACCCTTTTATTCAATTTAACCTAACAGCGTCTGTTGTTATTTTTCTTGTTAACTTTATTTGGGTTGTATTTTGTTTAAATATAAATCTACACCCTGGGGGCTCAGCCATAATTCAATTAACTTCTGTTGGGTCGGGATATTTTAAATGTGGCTGGACACCAAATCTCTTTCTCAACCTTATGTGCTTTACACAGTCCTTTTGTAGGATCCCTGAGGAAGAATTTATCGTCCAGAAAATATCCTGTTTAGTGTCACCAGAATTCTCTTTTAAGTAAATTTCTTGTACACTATTTCCCGAGGAGAGGCAGTTCTATTATAAACTCATAGACTATCGATAAGACATTATTATCTTTATTCTCTATTCCATCCAAGCTGTCCTATCTCCTCAAAAAACCCTAGTGAACAACTGGGACGCTCGTGTCCGGGATTAACTCTTATTTCATATTTAGACACTTGTCTGAAATATGAAAACTCTTTATCTTTCCTAGACCACTACTGCTGTAGGTACTTGTCACTTATTGGTGTCCAAGTCTAGGATTAGATTAAAGAGGGGACATATAAATTACCCTAGACTAAAATACATATAAATTTTTTTGCAAGAAAAACAGATTTTAAGTTTTGTTATGAGAACTCTTCTTGGTGGTACTGCTGGAAATTGGTTACCTATTGTTAACTAATTTTTAATTTGATGGTTATAAATGCTGGTTTGATTTAATATATGGTTTTGTAATACTTTAGTATAGTTAAGACTATAGAAAGTATTTTTGCCTTAATTATTGTTTGTGAGTTAGAGATCTCATACTCGCTCAACGAACCACTACGGATATAATGGAAGAATCTGTAGAGTTGAATGAGTGGAGAACATTCTGGACAGAGTTAGCCATTGAGTGTGAACTCTCCGGAGAAGAACTGGATACTTTTGTTTCACAAAAGATGGAAAAATGCAGGATGAGAGAAGCGGAAAGGAAGAAATGGAGAGCAAAATACACGGAAGAGAATGTGGAACATGAGAGACAAAGACAAGAAAAATCCCTCCAGTGTAAGGAAGAACTGCAAGAAATGGAAACTCAGTTTCAACCTACAAAAATGGAATCCAGGGATAAACTTGGATCTAGGAATACTCATCATGCCACTCCTTTGCCAGTTGCATCACCATACTCAGCGGTAAATATAACTGCACCACATGAAGCCAAGTCTATGTCTCAGAATTCAGGCTCAGACAGAGCAGAGGTACAGATATCTAAATGGAGACATCTAGACTATCCTGAAAACAAGATTGAGCACAGCGGTGCTAATAATCTGAAGAGACCTTCCTCATCCTCAGCAAAAACTCACAACAGGCATACCAACAACAACCGCACCAACAACCTGGTAAATAGGATCGCTCAACCAAATAGGATCACTCAACAGAAAAGGATTACGCAACCCTATGGGAAGGGAAGGGATGTTCTTGAACATCACCTGTCGGCCAACTTACATCAGTTAGACTGTATGCGCCGAGACCCAATCCCACAGACTTCTTACAAAGCTAAGGTCCCTACCATGGATGGGAACTTGACGAAGGCCCGGAGTGGATACAGGGATTCTCAAAATGTGGAGACTGCCACAGTAAATGGAGAAGAAATCACCTGTTTGTATTATCAAGGTCTTGGGTGTGATGCCCTTGTTTCAGCCTCTGTTATCGACCTTGATCAAGTCACCGAAGAGGATGTTGAGGTAACAGCACCCATGATAATCAACAGAAGGATGATTTTGCCTTTAGCTTATGTAGAAGTTAGGTCGAACTTTGTAAACGGCAAAGTAAAGGCCGCAATATTAGATGAACGAATTTACCCGATACCTCAAGGAGGGAAATATATCATCTTAGGAGACTCAGCACGATCCAGAGATGGCGTGACTGAACAGGCTATGGAGACTCCAATGCCTAACTCATCTTCCAACATTTTCACTGAAAAGTTGGAAGAGTGCAAAGGGATTGACCACCCCAGTGCACTTAATTCTGAACAAGTTTTGATAGTCTCACCCACTATCTGCATGCAGAAAGTGAAGCCGGGCCAGAATTTCTTGGTACCTGGTGAGATGAAACATGTTTCAGAAATACCTTCCTTTAACATGGGAGAAGCGGCTGTAGAGGAACAGGACTCTCAAGCACTAATACTTCACTCAATTCCGATAACCTCACCCACTCTCTGGGATCAGAAAGTGAAGCGGGTCCAAATTTCTTTGGTACCTGGTGGGATGGAACATGTTTCAGGAATATCTTCCCTTAACACGGGAGAAAGGGCTAAAGAGGAACATGAGCCTCAAGCACTTAGTCTTCAGTCAATTCCGATAACCTCACCCACTCTCTGGGATCAGAAAGTGAAGAAGGTCCAAATTTCCATGGTACCTGGTGGGCAGGAACAACTGGTAGACTTATCTTTCTCTGTCACTGGAGAAACAGGGATAGAAGAACATACACGCTCTCATACCTGGGGAGATAGGTATGTGTCCTTAGACAGGTCAAGTAATATGACTAAAATAAGGTTGTGTATGAGGTTGGCAACCTCATCACGCAAAACTATTTGCTATAGATCCAATTGTAAGCAGAGTGTAGGCTTTAGGGCAAGCTCTTTGCCAGGAGGCAAGCTTCAATGGAGGATCCAGAAGGGAGAAAAGAAGAGAGGTATATTTTTGCGAGCAGGCTTGCTCAACCCACCTCCACTACTTCTTGAAGAGGAAACGGATAGCCATGTGTGGATTACAGGCATACCGTTCGACAGAGGAAAAAGAGGAAATATTTGGATTGAAGAATGGAGGACACGATACATGAATGTAGTGTCTGACATAAGAGAAGAGTCGGCTCGAACTTAGTTG
The DNA here is from genome assembly GCA_024509875.1 of Oreohelix idahoensis. Taxonomy (NCBI): domain Eukaryota; kingdom Metazoa; phylum Mollusca; class Gastropoda; order Stylommatophora; family Oreohelicidae; genus Oreohelix; species Oreohelix idahoensis. The sequence goes on along the minus strand of JAMPIV010011701.1, from coordinate 93,802 downwards.
GCCGTTGGCCGAACTTTCAAAAGGGGGCTTATGTCGTGAAACGACTCTCCCCGACTTCTTTCTTCTGTCTATTATTTTTTTTCCCTCTACAAATTTCTCCTATCATTTGACAAGAGACCAAAAGTCTCTCTCTCTCTCTCGCTAGTCTTAGATTTAACAGTATTTCACTAGCTGAATTCTCACGGCAAAAGGTAATAAATTATTCCCTTAGCCAGCGAAATTCATTTCTAACTCGAAGGTGAAACACAGTACAACGACCGGAAGTGACCTGTGTTGGGTTCACGGAGGGAACTCATGTAAAACAGCCGGCAACGATGAACGAATACTAGGGTGAGTTAATGAAGTTAACTTGATATCCCTGCGACCAAAAGATAGACTTGCAACAATGCCACCCAAGTCACAGCCCACCCCTGCCCGGGAACCTCACCTGGAATTTTAGGAGGGAATTATAAGCATTAGACCACTAACCATCATTCAGAACAGACGTGAGTTTATGGGCCCTAGAGAGGGGCATTTCTGGTTGCAAATATCGGTAGTGAATTCGTTGAGCGAAGTAAGTAGATCTAATACTGCTGATTTTATAACATGAATAATCATATGTTTATCAACAGCTTGCTATTGCAGTAACTTTTTGTTAAAGTTTAAATGCATTTCATTTTCAGTGACAATAACTGTTATTTGCATCTTTACAGATCACTCAAACTAATGTATGAGTTTGCAAAGTTCCTAAACCTAATTAACTCCTGATCTTTATCTCACAGCCTGGCAGAAATAAGACAGGGTTAAAACAATTGATGTACATTATTGTGTTACTTTGAGATTTGCATATTGACCCAAGCATAACAGAAGTGTCTTAGTGGTGCTTCTATTTTCTATTTCTTATAAGGCTTCTGTGTTCTCTGTCAAGACTACAAACTTGATAACAGTGTCTCAATCACTTCTTCTCACTTTGTCACATAAGGGACATTAATGTGTTTTTTCATTATGGAAGGTTCTTTATATGTATTTAATGCAATCTTATGCACATATCATGTTTGATGATTGAAGAACTATTTTATTAACGTTATATGAATGTTATTTTCTACAGGAACCAGGACTTTAAGAATGTTTACAATTATTTAGCTATTTAATGAATTTACCACTTGACTGACAAAATGTAAGTCAGCAGTTCTCAAGCCTTGAGACCATGACGACCCTCCAAATGATTTACTGCTTGAGTAAGCAAGAATGTAAATCATTGGTTCTCAGACCTTGGCCGCAATGACACCCCACCAAGTTAAAGCAGCATAGGAAACTATTACCCAGTGGTTCTCAAACCATTGTTGACAGTGACCCCGGAATTAAAATACTGCTCTATGGGCACTAGGTGAACCAGTGGTTCTCAACCATTTGATGACCCCAGCCCCTACCTCACAGTTTGTGAAACTCATTGCCACATGGGGAAAACCACTGCTGTAAATAAGCAGACAGCCAGATAGAGACTGAGAACTCAAGATACGCTATAATGTCAGTTAAGAAGTGGTAGTTCATAAATAATAGAATACACATTGTTACAGAATGATAGTTAACCTTGTGTTAATTTAATTTCTGATGGACGCTTACCGGCCATCAGACTTAGGAGATGACTGCTCTTGAAACCACTAATGGGATGTAAATTGTTCCCAGTCCACCCAGGTTGCGGTTACAAAGATACTAAACCAGGTTGCGGTTACCAGATACTAAACCAGGTTGCGGTTACCAGATACT